>BDSL01000026.1:600000-1068804 GCA_003116995.1 Yamagishiella unicocca | reverse complement strand
GGTATCCGCGGCAGGGGGGTATCCGCGGCAGGGGTTGCATCCGCGACAGGGGGGGTATCCGCGACAGGGGGTATCCGCGACAGGGGGTATCCGGCAGGGTCATCCGCGACAGGGGGGTATCCGCGACAGGGGGGTATCCGCGGCAGGGGGGGTATCCGCGGCAGGGGGGGTATCCCGCGACAGGGGGGGTATCCGCGGCAGGGGGGGTATCCGCGGCAGGGGTTGCATCCGCGACAGGGGGGGTATCCGCGGTGCAGCGGGCGTTTGCGCACCCCCAGATGACGTAGCAGGCAGAAGGCAGAGGCGTGTGGCAGGTGGTAGCCCCAGGTGGGGCGGCCCGCTGCCCCCCCCGTGGTGCACTCACTAGGATCATGAGCTGCAACGGCCCCAGGCTGGCGTCGTACGGGTATTTGCCCGTTGACATCTCCACCAGCGCCAGCCCCAGCGACCAGATGTCTGCCGGGAAGGAGTACTGGTGGTTGTTGATGCGCTCGGGGGACATGTACGTCACGGTGCCTAGGAAGGTGTTGCACTGCGGGCAGGAGAGGGGTGGCATAAGGACCCGGCGGGGGAGGGGTGTGCAGAGGAACTCCTGGGTCCGACATGGGACCGAAAATGTACACGGTGCAGGAGATTTGAAGAAACGGGAAAGGGAGGGGTGGGGGAGAGATGGGGGCTACTGGGCTGAGGCCGGGCCTTTCAGCCATGCACGGAGGCGGGGGACCCGTCAAGTGGCTTCCCCCCACTCGCCCAGGCGCTCGGCAGGTTCGCCGGCCTGAGCCCCGGCCTGTCCCCGGCCGACCCCTCGACCCTACCTGTGCTAGCGTGGAGTCAATGAAGGCGCTGATGCCGAAGTCAGTGATTTTTGGCTCCCCGCCGATGGTCATCAGGATGTTGGCGGGCTTTATGTCGCGGTGCACCTGGGGCCCCGGCAGACACCCCCGGGAGCGAGGAGCGGGGGTGAGATACTCGCTGCCGCCCTGCTGTCCTGTCAGCCCGCCCCAGGGTAGTACAGTCCCCCCCTCCGACTGGGCCTCCCCCACGTGTGTCCCTCCCCACCATGTGCTTCTCCCGGTGCAGGTAGGCCAGCGCCCGGAGCATCTTTGCGGTCATCTTGGAAAGCACGTTCTCGGGGATCTTGCCCACCTGAGCGGGGGGCGATCGGCATACGGCGGATAGGTCAAGTGGGAAGAGCCGGGGGGCAATTGGGTAGCCCGGCGGGACACCCGGGGGTGCAGTCGGCAGGGCTCCTGGGGCCGCTGAGCAGCAGCCTGCAGCAGCCCCCTCCTCCACAAACCGTACCCCCAATCTATTGGCTGACTGACGTGTGCACCTCCATCCCTCAACATGCTCGCAATTCCTTCCCCTCCCCTCCCCGCCACCTTGGCCTGCACGTCCGCCAACGAGCCGCCGTCCACGTACTCCAGCACGATGGAGATCTGGCCACTCTCCGGCACATGGTAGGCGCCGTAGAAGGACACCAGGCCGGGAACGTTATTGGGTGCGTCGCAGAGCGCCTTGAGGTCGTTCAGCATCTGGTGGCGGGTCTCCTGAGCGGGTACGGACGAGCAGCAGTAGGGGAGAGGGCAGCGGGTTCGCGGAGGAAGGGAGCCTGCCGGGGTCAACTGGCACCGCCTGCCGGACACCCACCCACCCACCCGCTCGAAAACGTTGATCTTCTTTACCGCCACAAACTTGTTTTCCCGGATATAGAACCCCTTGTGCACCTGCACCCAGGTAGACAGTCGAAAGGAAGGCAATAGCACCGCAGGGGCGGCAGGAGTTAAGGCGGCAGCGGCAGCGGTTTTCAGGTTGCGAGTGGGTGCGATCGTGGCGACGGAGCGAAGGGATGGTGCGATGGTCGCCATTTCGCTTAATTCATTTGCATTGCGTCGGCGCGGCAACCGAGCAACGGTTGTGCTTGTGAGCAGTACTACGCGTAGGGGGCATCCGGCGAGGCGTGCGACACAGATACGCAGCGTTTCGGGCAAATGGGAATGGGGATATGTACGGCACTGAAGAAGGGATCAGCAATGGGTTTTAAGTTCCCCCAAAAAACCAAGGCTTCAGCCCAAAACTCCCACGGTAAACTCTGAACCGGGTACCTACTCACAATGCTGCTGGCGCCCTGGCCGAGCTTCTTCAAGATTCGGATGTCCTTCTCAGATATCTTCGCAAGGGGAAAGGGCAGGGTTACACCGCTGCTCTCGAAAATCTGTTTTACTACGTGCAATCCTGCACCTGCCTTATAGTATGACCCATCTCTCTTCTTCATACCCTCTGTAGTGAAGGATACCGGATTGTGTGATTGTGTCAACACCGTGAGCGAGTCGTCGCTCATGCGAATGCTTGCCTGCGAAACCAGTGTAGCCAAGCTCAACCCACTGGGCCAGCGAGTCAACCAATGGTTACTGCCTTACACCGACCATATTGGTGTTGTTGCTGTGTGCCGGCTCAGGCTCCACCGCAATAGTGGGCGGTTTGAACGGAGGCATTTTACCTCAAACCCTTTTTCACTGACGCTGATGATTTCAAGTAACAAAACCTGACCCGAAGAAGCTGCGCTATGCAAAACTCAAACGAATTCGTGGCGTCCTACCAACTACGCGTGCAAATTGATCAAGCCTTTTACTGTGAAGGATGTAAAACGTAAAGTTTGATATTAGGAGAAGGCATTGCTATGGACAACGTTGGGAGTCAGGTACGAAACAGTCGGTCCGCGCAAATGGCATACCGTATCTTGTCGCCGCTCATGGTCTAATACACAAAACCTTCCGTCATCACTCAGATCATTCCATTCAATCACGTTTCTTTGGTGCGTTTAACGTGCTGGCTCGGGTATTGACCGAGCCGATCGCCTAGAGGCTGGCTCGGAATTACGCTTTCAGTGCTGTAGGCAAACCATAGCAAAGGATGTCTAACATATACGGCGGCGGTGCGTTGTCAATGCGTCGTGCCAAACTTGTCCGCTGTGATTCTCTGTGTTATTTCCTGCCAACTGTCGGTGCAGATGAGGTCAATGCCCTCGTGCTGGACCTTGGAACGCATACCTGCAAGGCTGGATACGCAGGCGATGACACTCCAAAGGCGGTGTTCCCCTCGGTAGGTTGCCGTGGGCCCCACCCTCAATGTGGCGGTCCTTCGACACCGGTCAGCTAGCGCATGTGCCCTCTCCGTGGTACATCTGGTACACCCATTGCCCCCTCCTCTACATGCATACCAATTCACAGATGGTAGGCATCCATGCACCCGCCGGCACAAATGGAATGGACGTGGATAGCGGCAGCGGAAAGCCGAGCGAGCGGAAGCTGTCCGTGGGGTACCAGGCGCTGAGCGCAAAGCAACTGGGCATGGAGGTGCGTCATTACACACGAGAAATGGGCGCATGGTCGAAGGGGTGCAAGTGGAATTGCAGGATTCCTTACAAGCTACGGCGTTAAGGTGTAGCTGTGTGTTATCCTTGGGCGGTGGGCGGTTGCCCAAAGCCTGCGAAGGGGAGAAGAAAGGGTAGGCTGGTGCACACTGCCTCAGTGCCGTCTTGGGTCGCTTCAGAGTGTACGGTCCCGGCCTGCTGGGCACTCACAACAATCCACCGGCCACCAACGGTCGCAGGTGCAATCCCCCTTCGGCCCTGACGACCTGTACGGCGATTGGGAGCTAGTGGAGGCGATGTACAACCACGCCCTCAGGTGCGGTGCCTTGGGGGAGGGGGGTAGCGAGAAGACCTCATTACACGACATAGGAAACGGAGAGCGGAAACTTTCTGGCGAATGGTCTTCGGACGCGCACGCATGCCGGAAACCCTATTGGCGGCCTTGTTAGGGGAAAATAAACGAACTCATATAAGAGGCGCCGTTGGGAAGACTCGGGTGGCGGGCTGGGACATGGTGGAGCGAGACGCGGCGAAGCCGGGCTATGTCCCTATACAGAGGCGGCGACTTGGGCCGGGATGAGGCTGAAAATTCGTGTGGAGATGATGCACGTGGATGGCCAGGAATGCCTGTTTATTGCTTAGGCAGTCCGCTTTGCTTCTCCCTTCTGCTTCCCAGCTTCTATTTCGCACTGAATATTCGACTGACCATGATGTTATGAGTACAGTGACGCGTTCTTCACAACCTCTACGCGGGCTGTCTCCTAACGCCGCAGAGACCGGCTGGGTGTCAAGCCCGAAGAGTTTGCGCTGATGCTCGCGGAGCCCACACACAACAGCAGGGGCGCCCGGGAGCGCCTGGTGGAGCTGGTGTTCGAGACATTTCAGGCCCCGGCACTTTTCGTGGCCAAGAATGCTATGCTCAGCGCTTTCGCCACGGCGCGTCAGACAGCGCTTGTGGTGGACGCAGGGTACCGGTCGACGACGGGTAAGTGGGTGGGTCGATGGGGTGGTGTCGTTGGATGGGGAAACGGCTGGGCTGCGATTTTGGGTGCCCGGTGTGCGGGTTTGGGTTGGGTTCTACTGATTTCTTGCTGGGCGAGGGAACTCACATTAGACGCTGGCCCAACATGTTGTGCATTACCACATATGTTGTGCTGGAAGCGGGACGACGGGGGGAATTGCAGCAAGCTTATTTGCGGTTACATGGAAGGACGTGTGCCGTAGCGACAATTCCTTTGGCGCTGGGTGGTGCTGCGGGTCGAAGATAACCGGCCGACGTTACAACCCGGACGTCCAGTTGGTGACAGCTTAGATAAGCAGCTTCTCGATGGCACTCTGCGATGACATCGGCATGGTGAGGCTTTGTGACGTGCTGCGGAATGAACAGAATGGGCGCCGCAACATAAGAGGATAGGTAAGAACGCACCTTTAAGTTCTGAATCTGCGGCTTCAGCTGGCTGCCCTCGTTGGTGGTAACCGACGCAGAAATGACCTGCAGAACACCAGTCGTAGATGTTATGCCAGTGTGTGTCTTAGATAATCTTTACACAAAGCTATTCTATGAAACATTTGACCCACCGGCCGCGACACGCCGCAGGCGCGGCCAAGGGCCGCCTTGCTCGGAACGAAAACGTAGGGTACGTTCTTGTCCTCCGCTAGAAGCGGAAGATGGAGAAGAATCTCGATAGGCTCCGTGTCGGCGGCCATAACGACAAACTCGGAAATGCCGCGGTTGAGGGTCTTCGTCGCTGCGGAAGTCCCAAGCCTTCATTCTCCAAACCAAGTCTGCGCCTCAGCGCATTGAGCACTCACCCTCGTTGGCGCCCTTCTTGAGCTGCTTATAGTTGGCCGCCTGCTGGACAATGTCTAGGATGGTGTTGGTCAGCTGAGCATCCGCGAGCGGGTAGGCCTTTGGGTTCACAGCCTCACTCATGGTTTCCGGATCACAGGCTGATCACTACCCACAGGCAGTTGCAAAGTATGTCAGAAAGCTGCTGTGAGAACGTAAAACGGTATGGAAGCAAAAGACTGTGGCGGCGCCACGGCGCCGGTCAAGTAGCTGCGCCCTTGTGGGCCCTGCGTCTGACACACTTTCTTGGTGCGCTCCGAAACATTGGTCTGGCCCTACATACCGTATGGATAGGTGAAATATAAGCGGCTTCGTGCGCGTCCGCATCTCCTACAATTCACAAGGGCAGTCTCTTATACCTGCGCAGCGGCGGCCGTGCAAGACGGCTACGTGCTTCAGAAGACAGTCACGCGGACATCACTGGCGGGCCAGGTCCTGAACCATGCGGCGCAAGCGGTCGCTGACGCAAAGTATACGCCCCTGCGGCCCCGCTTCGCCTTCAAGCGGCAAGAAGTCAAGTCTGGCGAGTTTCAGGTGCGAGCTCGCGTCAGACTGCTGCGGCGCCAACCACCTCGTCGTTGGGTTAACGGCGAGGGGCGAGGGTGTCTACAACCGGTCCAGCGGGCCCAGAGGTTGGGGCTGTACCAAATACAACCGCTCCCAACTCCCTGACAACGGCCCCCGGTGCAGGTGGTCCCCCTCGACACCACGGGTATCACCAACAGCTTCCGGATGTACCACATCGAGCAGGTCGCTTCGGACATGAAGGAGGCGGTTTGCCGCACCAGCGAAACACGCTTCTTCGAGGCGGAGGGCGTCAACGTGCCCACAGTGGTGTACGAGGTGCGCCCGCCGCTGCCGGCTGGCGCGAGGTATCGCCAGTGCACTGTCTGGGGGTCCCGGCGCCGCCGATGCATCCGTCACTGGCCTCCCCGCCCCCTCCTCCCCACACCCTCCTCGCCGCGCTCCCTCCAACACAGCTACCTGATGGGCAGGAGCTGTACCTGGGGCCGGAGCGGTTCCGTATGGCGGAACTCCTCTTCCAACCGGTACGAGCGGTGAAAGAAGGGTTTGGGGAGTGAAAGGGAGCAAGAGGGGTGAGCAAGAGGCGTGACAGTGCCGCAGGCAGCGTGGAGATCGAGGGAGAGGTGGGAGAGGGCCGAGTT
The DNA here is from genome assembly GCA_003116995.1 of Yamagishiella unicocca. Lineage (NCBI taxonomy): Eukaryota > Viridiplantae > Chlorophyta > Chlorophyceae > Chlamydomonadales > Volvocaceae > Yamagishiella > Yamagishiella unicocca. The sequence goes on along the minus strand of BDSL01000026.1, from coordinate 1,062,416 downwards.
TGCCGTGCATGTGCGTTGTGCATACAAACGCGCCGTCAACTTTACATCTAAATTGACTGGGTCATCCGTCTCACTTGAACACAATTTTCGCTCCTTGCTAGCACACCTGCGCGTCGCTGTGGTCCCTTGCATATGCCGGTGCCTGATCGTCCTCGTCTTCCTTATAGGTTAGACCAACGCAACATATGTCCGCTGCGCTCATCTTAAGTATTAGTAATGTTTTTCTCTCGAATACATCAACGAATGCGCGGGCGGTAGAGGACAACTGTGCACCACCAGAACCACCATCACAACAATCACGCACCCCTCCTTCCCTCGTCCCTCCACTTCCACGTCTCACTTCCCTAGACGTTCGCCAGCCACTTCCCCGTGTTGGCGCTGCCGCCGGACGTCCGGTCCGTGCCAGGTGAGCTGGTATGAAGGGGGGTGGGGTGAGGACGCAGCTCGGGCCCCCGCAGCGCCGCATGTTGATGTGATGGTGGCTGCGGACGGGGGCGCCGACCAGCCGCCTCCTGTTGGCCAGGTATGTCATTGCATGTTGCCCAATCAGGCATCAACCTCTTCTTGTCATGTGTCGTTCTGCTCGCTCTCGAATCCGCGGCCCCTCGCATACCAACCCCGAGGGTCCATCGCTGCTGCTGTTCAGAGGTGGTGGTGGAGACAATCAACAAGTGTGATGTGGATCTGCGCAAGGACATGTACTCGGGGGCCATACTGACAGGTGCCTGGGGGCGAGACGCTTGCAAGCATGGGTGGGAAGGGAGTGACGGTCTGGGGGGAGCTTGGCTGGAGCGGGGAGTGCTGGGTTAAGGAAACGGTCATCAAACAATATGAGGATTAGGGGCCCAGACTGAGCCTGTGACTGTGTATTTGACCCTTTGCAGACTGTGCTGCTGCCGCTAGCTTAGCCATAGCACTTTTTCTTTCATGCCCACAAGCCCACTTCGCACGACCTCTCTCCATTCCACACCGGGCCGCTATCGCTGCGCACCTTCTGCACCCCTCCGCGTCCGCACCACTCCCACCTCCCGCCCTCCAGGCGGCACCTCCCTCACACACGGCCTCAAGGAGCGCCTGGAGAAGGAGGTGTCCGATCTGTCCCCCCCCGCCGCCAAGGTCAAGATGGTGGCAGCATCCAATCAGATCGAGCGCCGCTTCAGCACGTGGATCGGTGAGTAGGTACCGCAGCTTCCGCAGCCCCGTGCAGTGCGACCTTGGCACCCACCACCCGGGGCTCCCGCGGCATCATCCGTCATCCAGGCCGCACTACTAGCTGGTCGGATGGTTCCAGCAGCACCACCAGCGCCGCACAGTCTCACAGGGTGCAGCTGCCGCAGCCAGTTGCCCTGGCGCCCTACGCGAGGCGGTGCTGGCCCCCAGGTATAACTCAGTCCTGCGTCCCCCCGGGCCCCCGACCCGCAGGCGGCTCCATCCTGTCCAGCCTTGGATCTTTCCAGCAGCTGTGGATGTCCAAGAAAGAGTATGCGGAGCACGGGGCGCCTATGATAAACCGCAAGTGCCCCTGAGCGCAACAAAGGCGCTGCAGGGGCGGGGGGGGGGGTGGGGCGACAGGCAGGGCGCTTGCTAGCACAGCGAAGTGAGGTGCAGCCGGGGTCTCCGTCACTTCCCCTCCTGGTGGCTGCTTCATTCTGGCGTGCAAGCTGAATGTTGTCGGAGGGAGGATTTGGTGATGGGCGGGCAGAAGGAAGGGGGGCGCAGCGGAGGATGTGGAAGGGCGGGATACTGTCCCACTGGTGTCGAGGCCGGCGGCCTACTGCTGTTGTTGGGCAGGCGGCGGCAGCTATTGGCGTGTGGTTGTGGTCGGAGCGCTCCGAGGCGCCGCTGCGGCACGGCGGCGGGGGCTGCTGCCGCCATTGCAGCGGGTGCATGGCGGGCCCATGGATGGGCGTTTGGACTCTGCTGGCGCCCCTTGGATCCGCCAAGAGACCGCCGGCGCCAGTTTTTCATGGTCCCTGTCATTCGACCCTTCTGGTTCCCGCGTCAGAGCAAAATAGCTGATGTGCCTGGAAGTCGCACTTCGTTTGGATACCGTTCCCGGAGTGGGACGCCGACCGCCACTCGGATCGACGATTGACCTCCCGAGCGATCGACCGAGTGGATTCACTGCTATCGGGTTGGGTAGCGTTGGATGTTATGTGGAGATGTTTCACTACCTGTGTCGATAACTATCATTGTTAAAGAGTTAACCCGGGAAGTGGGGCGGACGCGGTAGTGGGCACCCGTCCGAATCACATAATATAATATAAACATAGCGGCTCGTAAGACTGATGTGGTGGAGTTCGGTTCTTACATGTATGTTGCAATTACTGTTATACTTCCCTCTCAACTCTGCGCGACAACGACGCAAAGTAAATGTTGACGTTTCGTTGTTCCGTGCTAAGACGAACTACCCCGAACAATTTAGCCAAAGCCCATCGCCAATGTAGTCGTCCCTTATATAGCTCCATAGAATATACTTCAGGCCGGCTTGAAACTCGATGGGTATCAACCGTAGAACTTAAGGTCGCGACTGCCCGTGTCGCGAACACGAACGTTCTTACGGGGGCCGCCAACGCCGCGGCCTCCGATGGCCTCACGCATTCCAAGAATATGATATTGGCACCGGCTATTGGGATCCAGGCAAGGAATTCATACAGTTGTTCGCGCAGCCGAACTACCGGTACTGCGTCTGAACATGGCAAGCTGTGATCCACTCGTGCGTCTCCTGCACGACTTTGGCTTACAGCCCGCATACTGTAGTCAGTAGTGGTCATATGCTAATAGCAGCGGCCGCCGACAGCCCTGATGTGTAGTGTGCTACATTGTTGCAGTACAGGTGGTATGAGCTCCTTGTGCGGCTGTAACACACAACACTAATCGGTGGTGCTGATGTCTTGGCCCGGTTGCGTTCAGGTATCGGCAGGCGAGAGGCTTCCGGTAGATTCTGCTGCTGCCGTCAGTTTGCCGCCGAAGGTATGAATGCTATGAGTGCGGATGGATTGATTACGCAACGGTAGCTTGTTTCAAGGAATCCACTTGCATGCGTATGTAGTAGTACATGCCTGTACATGCGCCCCGGGCTGGAGTATACGTATCCGTCGGGCACATCGCCGGACACTGAAGGAGGCAGAATAAACAGAAAACCCATCCGCACCGTCCCATATGCAAACTAACGGTTGCTACTACATAAGGAAACTAACTACCACGACGCCAGCCAACAGCCCAGCGGCAACAGCAGCAGCAGCCAGCACCCCACGGGGAATTTGCGCTAGAGGCTCTGCTATCAGGAACCGACCACAAACACACCTATCACCGATAAACCAGAGGAGCTCCGCCACAATGCGATTAGGATAGCTGCCCGTATCTCACCCCCAAAACCACGAGGCCCAAGCAGCGCACACCAACCCTTGAACACGGTAAACAACCAGCAAGGGAAAACCGTGTGATCTTACCATCCCCTAAGACGGCACCTGAGAGTTAGGGTGTCTACCCACAGATTGTTTAACAACATTCGCCGGTTCGATTCTGATCTCCAGCGGCTTGCTTTTCAGCAACGGGGGGGGAGAGGGTTTGCTGGGGGCCCTGGTTACCGTACCAACTTGATATCATCGCTAATAAGTAAATAATTATTCGGAAAAATAGTGCACTTACGCGCAAAAATAATAAACCCACTGTAACCGTTAAAACAACGAAATAAATGCCTTACCGGCCTGCGCGACGGAAAAAAATAATACCCCGAGAGGCCTGCGCGAACCGTAAATACCGGTAGACCCTACCCAGTCCTACCCCGCCCAGCCACCCCCGGCCCAAACCGCGGACCGCACTTCAGCTTAATCGTTCACATTATGTAGTGGCACATGCTACCATAGATAGGACTGGGTAAGAAATGGCGGACCAGCCGCCCCAAAAGAGTCTTGACAGCCTATCAGATTGATTTGGGGTACCAATTGTGCCGCTCATACAGTATCGTTTGCAGACATTCTAGCACGAGTTCGAGAGAGTGTAAGAGCGTTTGGCGAAGACGCGAGTGCGCGGCTTGCGCAAGTTCGGCGTTCTTGTACGGCGCGCGAGTTTATCTGAACTATATAGGCATTCCCCTCTTCCAGCATGCATGTTTCCTTTGCGCGAAACATCATCTTTTACACTGCGCGAACCTAAAAGATATACCCTGCGGCCTGTGCGAACTGAAAAATAATACCGCTAGGGACCTGCGTAAACAAACAACTGCGTAATCCCTAGTGGCCTCAGATTTGAGAGCTGCACGCCGGACGGAATAATGCCCGGGGATTCCTGTAAACCACGCCAGGCTTGGCCGGCGTACTGGTTATTATTAATATTATTGTGTACTACAGGTACTGTTGTGCACTTCCCCATCTGCCTTGTGGTCTGGACCTGTCTGGAACCCACTGTAACAGTTGCTACTTCCCCCCTCCCCAGACACCCTCTTCACGTATCACTCCCTAGTCAGCCGATAAACTGTTTATTGGGACTTGCCTTCCGCTTCACTTGTAAGATCGAGACAAACTTGAAACCTTCCCTACATACGTTACTGCTTTCCACTCTGCTCTCTCGCACAGTGATCACTCGACTCGAAAAGAATGCTAGAGACTCCATCTAGGCCCTGGTTACAAACCGCACTGCTGCGTGCCATGTCTGACGTCGCAAGCAGGTGGACGTGCAGTGTGAAAGCACTGCTGGTACGTTTTACTTCAATCTCATGAAAGTGCGGTGCTCTTGTACGGAATGTGTCGAGAAGCAGCAGCAAGACTGGGAGCCAGGTCACTGGGCGGCGCATTGCGGTGCAGCCAAGTCGCGCAAGTGGAAACGCACCATCCGCGCGATGATTCAGGGCGGCAGGCAGGCCAGGATGGAGGATTACCTCAGAAGCTTCTGCCTGCAGGCAGTTAAATGGCCCGGAACTCATGGTGCGTCTTGGGCGAGATGGTAGATCATCGTTACTACTACAGTGGGCTCCGGACATTGTAATGCAGACGTGCGGGGTGATGGGAACGGGGGGGGGATATGGTATATCAGCCCTACACGAGCGAGGGCTGAGCTCGTTAAGGCTGGGTCTGAGTTGAATGACATAAGAGACAGGTAGCCGGTTGCTCGGACCGTTTCAGGTCGCTTCAACCCCCATTCTCTCCTTCATTTCGTGTCACAGGTGGCACGCCGGTGCTGCAGCTCGTACCAATCGGCCTCAACCCCGTGGCCAAGCAGGCGACATCACCATCGCCCCGACGCGCAATATGCTCGCCTTCTGCCTGCGGCTCTTTGGTCAGCGAGCAGCGTCAGGAAATGACAGCCTGCCAAGAGCCGCTCGCGGAGCCTGTCCTGCCCGTCGCCACTACCCGACAGGTCTGGATGGGGCTACTTTTGTTGTAACGGTTACAGCGGGTTCCAGACCAAGAGGTAGAACCATCGGGCGCATCGCCTGACACTGAACAAGACGGAGGAAACAAAGACCGACCTGCAACGGAACAAAGGCAAACCACCAGAACACCAAACCGACAGGCCGTGGGGCTACTGGGCTACTGGTTTATGTAAAAGATATGTAAGGGTTGACCGTGCAGACAACCTGAGACAAATTCCCCCTCCCACTTGGCTTTGCATGCATCAATGCATCAATGAGCATCATTTCGGTTTACAATTATTGTCGCCGTTATACGCGTGTGCCGCCTCTGATCGATGTACATCCCCGTATTTGTGGCCACAGGTTAATCGCATCTGGTCAGACCACTTTATCTGGCTTGCCCGGTGTCGGAAAGGCAATCACGGAACTGAAACGGAACAGGGGGGTCGGAAAGTGAAAAAGGCTGACGACAAGGTCAGTGATGCTGCGTTGCTGGGCGATGTTCACTTTTTACCGATATTGTATTGTCCAGAACGACATCGGCCGCTGACGCGGATTCTATCTGCGCTGCTGACACCTCCATCTGAGCTACTAGCCCTATGGTTGTTCTCTCAAGCAGTCACCGCCTCAATCTCCGGACCCTCCCAACCTGACACTTGCTCAGAAGAGATCGCCAACAGGCTGGAAATGGAAGCTGTCGGAGCCCCACGAGGACTCGAGTTACAGCTCACGGCGAGTGCTGTACAATGCTGCTGAGCTTGGCGGCCGTGCAGGAGGTGCACGGCATCGTTACGGACATCCCCCACTGCGCCTGACGCCCGGTTCGGTCATCCGGCTGGGCGGTCCACCCGCTGTTGATGCTGCTGCACCACCACCGCTACAGAACGCCTGCGCTGACGTTTCCAGCGGCGCCAAGGGCGGCGGCGAACGGTTTGCAATGGTGCAGTGCATCTTCACGGAGCGTGTTGACGGCAAGGGCGTCGAGGGGGAGCCACAGATCCAGGTAGGTGGGCATCTGACTTGGTGGGCCTACCTTGCTTAGTGGTGCTTGTCCTCAAGCGAGGATACTACTAATCACTTCGCCACTAGCCCCGCAGCATTCCGCTGGCTGACGCCTGGTCCTTTGCCCTTCCAAGGTCCGCGCCATGGTGCGAGGCTGCGACACTTTGCTGGGCGACGCCGCTGACCCCCTCGAGCTGTTCCACATAGATGCAACCAGCGCCGCGGCTCAGACAGGCAGTGCAGGTAGCGGAGGCCACCTCATATTTGGGAAGGGCGGTGGAAGAGGGAAAGCTGGCAAGACTGCGGTGAAGGAATGGATGCAGCGCAAGTGCCTCGAGGTGCTGCCACTGAACGGCCCAACGGTCGCCGAGGTGGTGCAAGCAGAATGCCTGTGCCGCCCGTGTGGCCACAGCGGAAAGGCCCAGCAGTTTGAGGTAAGGTACCTGTTGATCATGACTTATTTATATCTCTGTTAAGGTACGCAAGCCTCCTTAAGGGATGCATGCACGACAAAACAACTTGTTTACTCCCATGCTTGCCGCATGCCGCCTCCGCACGGCGGGATATGATTACTCGTGGGCCCGTCGCCCTGGTCTACAGTCGCCGCCCCGCTGATCCCACCACCACCACCACCGCCTCTTGGTCTGGAACCCACTGTAACCTACATCAACAACCCGCCACCGCCACCGCCGCCTGCCCCCTGGCCGCCGGCCCGCCTTGCCGTATGCCTGCCCACATTGCCCCGGCGAGCCTCTGTGCTTTGGCTCGTTTGGGCGGTGGCGCTGTGGGGAGCTCCTGGGAGCCCGCACGCCACACGCATCCCAATTTGTCATTCCCTTGGCTTGTCGTCCGTCGCCCATCCGCGCCGTACCCCGCCGTGCCCGTCCCGCACCATATCCTCCTCCTCTCCGTTTTTGCATAGTCGTAGTCTATAGTCGTCGCACATCTCACTCCATCCCTTCTGCCCCCGCCTGCCTGTCGCATGCCTTCGTCCGCGCCGTCCGGTCATGACGCTCGCCACCTTTGCTCGCTTGGTCTTTCTTGCCGTTCTTCAGGTAGGTCAGCCTACAATTCCCACACTTTTGTACACGTAACAGGGCGGGTCCCTTTGTGCCGGGGACACTGCTCCTTTCGTTCGCATTCACGGGCTGTTTATCGTTTCTGGGCCGCGCTCCGCTTCGGTCCTCGCTTCGCCGTCCGTTAAATTCACTTCCTGTCACGGCCACGCACGCATCCTGCGCTTTTACGACCAGCGTCTCCTCCAGCCGCCTTTTTTCCGTGTATCACCTAGTCGCTTCTGTAGCGCCATACTTAAGCTACAGTCAACGTTGCCTACCACTACGCCTCAGCCGCGCCTCCGCTCCTTCTCCTTGCCGCTCCGCTCCGCTGGACCATCACCTTCACCACCCTCGGTTTGTCGGCCATGGATTCGCGGATTCTCTTATAAACCCCCAGGCTGACGAGGCAAGGAGACAGCGCGACGCCCTGCGCGCCCAAACTGGACTTCCGCCCGTTTACATCTACCGGAAAGTACATTGCTTGCAGCAGACCGCGTTCCGCGAGCTGCGCATTGAGGAACTAAAGCTGGGATCATACGCCCAAGAGGTAGATGGGGCGGGTTTGGGGCCAGGAAGGTTGCTGCCAGGCAAAAGAAGGTATAACCAAAAGGTAGAACCATCGGGCACCTCGCCTGACACTGACGGAGACGAAAGAGACAGAAACCGAAGTAAGTGTACGGTATTAATAACATTTGCGTCAGTCGTGCTGTTGACGGATACGTATGGAACACGTACGTACGGAACATGTACGGAACATGATGGACAGTCCAGACGGCAGCGCAGGACCCGGTGACAGGAGGCATAGGAGGGAGTGGCGGCCTTGAACTGACCGATAGCAAAAAATGTCGTTTTAGGATGTACTGAGCTTACCAAAGACGAGAGGCAGGAGCCGGCTGCCAGCCGGTGTAGGAGCTCCCCTCAGCGCCAGTCCCCAAGTAAGCACCCATCCGGGGCGACGTGAGGGTGCATGGTGCAGGTGGCTAGGCAGGCAAGAAACAGCAGCTGGAATGCGCCTCAGATGCCGTGTTGATACAGCGGCCGTATCAGCTGGGCGGTCTGGTGTGTATGTGCGTGGATTTGTACGAGTTGATTGGCGACTTGCTTGTTCGTACAAGACCCCATCTGCTCCCTTCCCATCACACCTGCCTGCATGTACCTCTTATCTGCCGGATCACACACACAGGCTTCCGCTATGCTTCCTCGGACGGTACAGCTGCCCGACGGCTCAGGATTCAACAAAGATGGTGTAACGTACAGGGTAGGTACCGCACCGTATCATGGGGTACTAAACTTTGGCGAGTCCTCGGAATGCACAACGCAGCTATACTTGTTTGAATGCGGTCGTTACAAGAGGGGACATCCTGGAAGCAGGTCATGCACGGAGCGACACCCCTACCCTCGCAACTAACCCGACGACAGCACGCAAGGCGAAGTCTGTAGTACCACCCACAGCATGTAGATCGCTAGGCCCAACACCGGCCAAAGCCACACCGTGTAGCAGCCTTATGTGCGGCCAATATCCGCCTTTGACCGACCCTTGGTGAATTGGTCATCAGTTGCCCAACAAAGAGCTGCAGTTGCGCTATTCCCCAAGCGCAATCGATATCCCAAGGTGCAAAATGGGCGAAACGCGATAGCAATCGCCGATCCATAGCTTGTTTTCTATGGATCAGCCCCCCGAAAATCCATGGGTCAGTTGTCCGAAAAAATACTGCGGTTGTGCGGTTCCCCACGCGCAACCGATAGCTCACGGTGCAAAATCGTCCAAAAGCGATAGAAATTGTGATTCAGATTTTTCGTGGGTCAGCCGTGCATTATTATAGAGCATAACAATGTCCACTACCTTGCACATCCACGTCGCTGCTGACTTGCGTTAACGGCACCATTACGGCCTCATCACTTCCTTGCTTCGCTTTCCTTTTCCCGTACTACCGCCTGATACCCTCGCGATCCACGCTCGTGATGTTCCTCCACCCCCCTGCCTGCCACGGCCGTTTACCTCAAGGACCTGTCTAGAAGCAGCATCACTTCTACCCAAGTCATTCATTCGTCTTGACTTCTACGCAACATTGGAGACATTGGTTTTTTTATCCACTCGCTCGCCTTAGCCCGCTGTCCAACCTAACTTGTTACACGGCACTGCTGTTGCTAAGCACTGGTATGTCGTGGGTCGCCAAACAACATCCATGGTTATACGACACATTTGGATGACGCTCCAGTGCCCCATATTTCCCGTACGTGTTGCTTGTGCAGATTGGCGATTTCATGTACGTGGATCCTACCGCTTTCGGTGTTGAGGGCCACAGCGGGTGGCAGCAGGTCGGTGTAGGGCATTTGTAAGGGACGCATGCCTCGCCCGGACCTTGCGCTGTACTTGTTAGTGACGTACACAGTAAAGGCATTGAACCGCGAGGAATCTCGAATAGAACACATGGCCGTCCCGAAATGATTCCCCAGACTGTAGCAAAATGTCTATTACGTAACGAAAACCCAAAATATCCTAATCCGCTCTCCTTTCCAGTTAATGAAGTGGCATGCATAGTTAGTCAATAGGAGCCAGTGGATGCGACCCGCCTTACCTTTTGCAAGGAAGACCCGTCTGCAGTGTGATTGTCGTGTACCCGCCCTAATGCCAAGGAGCAAACCTCCACTTCGGTGCCTATTGCAGACCAAGAACCGCGGTGTAGTCGGCCCCAAGCATGCCTGGGCGGTTGTGCAGTTAGAGGCCATCGTGTGCCAGCCAGCCAGCGTCGTAGCCTCCGCAGCCAGGAGGCTGAAGGCCGGTGATGCGGGTGTTATGCTCCAAGTAAGCGGCGAGAAATATTTCCTGGTAGCATCACAGGTTCTGCGTTCGTCGCTTCATGACGCATGCCTTTACCAGCGTGATGAGCGCCTGCTTACCTTTTCGATATCCAGGTCCGCTGCTTCCATCGGCCGGAAGAGGTCTCCAAGGACTTGTCCTACCGCTCCGACTGGTGGGATTTGCTCGCACCTGCCGGCAGCCAGCCGGCGGGCGAGTGCAACGTAAATCACGCGCCTACATCCCAGGCCAGCAGCGGAGCGAGCGATGGCGGCGATTTGTACGAAACGAGCCGAAAGATGTCATCTACCGACGTGTACGGCAAGTGCGCCGTGGTGCTGGGGCCTCCAACAGCAGAGGCCTCCATCATCAAGGACCGAAATCCCTCCACGACAACAAGCTGCGGCAACCTATGTAAGGCCGTTAGTGCGGTGGTGCTTAAATGTGCGAGGGATTTTGTATGTGATGCTCGTTGGCTCAAATAAGCAGGTCGTTTATCGAGCGATGTACGGCTTGCTAGATTGGGTGTGAATGCCTTTAAGTTCGTGCTCCGGTCAGCATGATACCCGTTTGCATGACGAACTGGAGATTTTGTTGTAACGGTTACAGGAGATGTTGCATCGACGTAATGTTTCCGCTGGGTGTGCACGCAGCGCATTTTGACAGTCGCATGGAACATGAGTATACTCGAGTTCCGTAAGGACAGCGGCTTCAACGTTTTCTCCCGACGAGTATTGGTGCGAGATGCCACTTTGAGATGGAAACGCACGTGGGTACCCACTGACAACCATTTGTGGCACCGCCCCGCCTCTACTCCCACGCAGCCCCGGACGATGTTGACACATTCACAGTGGTGGGAACCTTCGACCCCAGGCTGCCAGGACACGTGGGGCCCCCGCCGACGAGCCTGCATCTCCCAGCAGGTGCAGCATACGCTAACCCTGAAGAGTCTCCACCCCAGGCGGCAGCTCAAGCGGGACCAACCCCTACCGGCCCTCCACGCCTCCGTACCATGGACCTCTTCGCGGGCTGTGGTGGACTCAGCGAAGGGATGCATCAGGTGCGTGGACGTCGGGTGAAGTTTATGTGGATACGGCGGGAAGGGATACAGGTGCCAACGAGAGGGCTCGGCACTTGAGTCCCATCTACGAGCCTCCCTCACCCTCTCGAACACTGCTGCTGCCTCCACTGCCTCAACCACACACACGCCTGCCGCCTAGCATGCCCTGCTGATCTCTGACCTCATCCCGAACATCTTTCCCTTCATCATTGACTCCCGCTGAACTCGCCCTTACGCGCCCCAACTGACGATCGGCCCAGTCGGGTGTGTCAGAGACGCGCTGGGCAATCGAATTTGATGCCGACGCTGCAGAGGCGTTCAGGCTTAACAATCCTGGCGCCACGGTCTTCAAGGCCGACTGTAATGTGCTGCTGCGGGTGGGGCCGTCGGTGCCGGGGTCATTGGGTGTGAGCAGCCTAGCTACCTCTTGGTCGGTTAGACTATTGCGAGCTTCCACAGCGAGCAGCAGCACATACATTGGAGGCGAACGTGAGCATGTCGCAGGAAATTTACGAGGAATTCTTTGCTCATGGCCGCATCGCCAACGCGAGCGGAGCTAGCAGACTGCGGGCCCATAAATGTGCGGCACCCAAGCAGCCGCCCGACATGGGGCTAGCCATTGCATATTGATTCACATATATTCCCCTACAACCTTGCTGAGCCATGTTTTTTCCTCTCATACCTAACAACCTTGCAGGCTGCCATGATCAAAGCTGGCGAGGCGTCAGACTGCGTCACCGATCCCGCATGCGTGAGGGCAGCAGATGAGCTTGACGCCGCCATTCTCGCAGGCCTTCCGGAGCCGGGGTCCGTCGACCTCATGATTGGCGGCCCGCCATGCCAGGGATTCTCGAAACTTAACCGGCACCGCAGTAACACCAATGCATTACAGAAAGACAGCTTGGTGAGTCGGCTGCGCACACAATGGTAGGGAGCTGGTCCCTGCGTGCTGTGGCATGTACAAGCAAAGTAAGCCAACTTACTTCGGGTGCGATATATCGATCGCTGCAGTGTCCACTTCAGCACCTACCTTACCCACCGGCAGGCGGGCCGTTGCCGGCCTAAGCGCCTTACCTTGACTACTTGAGTGCCTCGCCTACACCTTCCCCGCCGCCTCGACACTGTCCCTGCTTGCCGCACCTACCAGGTTGCTGCTTACTTGTCCTTCTGCGACTTCTACCGGCCCTCCTACTTCCTACTCGAGAACGTACACGGGTTCCTGGACGATGTGGAGGGCTTCAGGGGGGGCCTGAACTATTTTTGCTTAGCAATGCGTACATTGCTGGACATGGGGTACCAGGTGGGCTGGGCTTGTGGAGGTCGGGGGTACGTAGGGGTTGGAAAGGTAATGTAGGGCCTTAAGTTGCGGCCTTCGGGTCTAGAACCCACTATTGTAGCGTGTATTATTTTGATATGTTCGTATTGCTGCAAACCTACAGCATCGTGATAATGACGTCGTTTCGTATGTATGTTAAAACAACAACGCTTACCATGTATGTTTAAAAGTAACAATGCTTACCTACATGTACGGTATGTAATGCTTTGAAAATATCCACAGCATGGTAACCATGGCAGCTTGTTCAGACAACAAGTTTTATAGATGTGTACGGTATGCAGTGCTGCGAAAGCAAGGCAGTTGATGGACCTTTACGGGCAAGTGGCTAACAATCCGCCGCCCTTTCCTGCGGCCTCGTGATGACATCACGCGTAAACCGTGCATCCTGCACATACAGGTCCGTGTCGGCGTCCTTAACGCTGGCAACTTTGGCGTACCCCAGTCACGCAGCCGCGTTTTCATCTGGGCTGCGCTGCCTGGCGAGGTGCTGCCTGACTGGCCGACGCCACGACACGCCTTCAGCCGCCCACCACCAGTAATACGTGTACCCGCTGGCAAATATTACGCCACGGCACCGCTGCCCGGCGCCCCACTGCGCCCCATCACGGTGCGCGACGCCATCGCAGATTTACCACCCATCGGCAACAACGAAAATAGGTGAGTACAGGTAGGCGGCGTGATGGTGGCAACCTGCTGCAGGCTATCGCGTCAGCTTGGGATACTTGACAGCAGGCTCAGCAGGCCTGAGAACCGAAGGCTCGTGTCTTTTCTGGTGGGGCCTATCAGGAGGTTTTGACAGCGCACACGGCAAAGTGGGGAAATGCATGAAGTTGGAGTGTCACACAAGGGGTCCCTGCTAGCAATAATGACGTCGTGTGCGTTAGTTACCACATATTGCTGCAGTCGTTCTCATGGATAGCTAGGCCAGACGCCAATTCCTTGCTGAGGAAGGCGCGGACGACGTGCTAGCACATCCCAACTGTTACCCCTCTCTCTCTCTCCCATCATACACCCGGTTAACGCCACTGTACAGTAAATACTACCCATCTGTAACCTAGTATATATGATACTCTCGCGGGCCAGTTTTTACGTACCCGCATGTCGATCTGTATGTATAACCCGCGCGCAGCCATGCTGCTGTACTGCACTACACCGGTCCAGAGAGCGCCTTCCAGCGCGACATGCGAGAATCTTCAGGATCCGAGCTCCTGGATCATGTGGTGAGGCCCATGAACGAGACCCAGCTACAGCTGTGCAGGTGCGGCTGACCGGCGTATGTCTGTATGTGCTGTTTGGGATTAAATGCAAGTGGGAACGCTATCATAGCTAACCTCGCTCCTTACCTCGGCCTCCGCTTCTTGGAAGCGAGCTACGCAGCATAGCGTGAATGCGTGCCTCTTTCCATTCCTCCGTCCCTCCATTCTTCCCTTGCTCCATTCCTCCCTCCATTCCCCCACCTTCAATCTAACCCGCCCCACCTGCCATCTCCAGGCATATCCCTGCGGGCAAGGACCTCCGTCATGTCATGGATGCGATGCAAGGAATCCAATACCCATCAAGCTGGGACCCCCAGCAGGTCGGTGTTGCGGGAGGGAGAGGGTTCCCATGGTCGGTTGTCATTGCGCGGCTACATTTTGTGTAACAGTACCAGGTTACCTGAGCGTCGATGCACGCTCGCAAGAGGGATGCAATGTGGGTCGACTGTCGAACGAAATCGATGCCATGACATTCACGAAAACGCGCGCAATTCGCGGACAACTACCAGGTTCTTCACAAGTAGTTATCGCGACAAATGAACGGGGAAAAGCGGGTGGGCGGCGGGCGGCAGGCGATGGATGGGCGGTGGGCGATGGGCTACAACCGGCAGGCGACCGAGGGGACCCGACTGATATGTAGCGGGTGGCGGGGCGATTTAAAGTTGTCGATCACCAGGTACATGGCATGTACCCAGATGTCCTGGTACCAATCCTGAAACCCTAAAATCCTCTCATCCCATATTCGTACCAACAGGCAGATGGCTATCCACTCATCCCCAACTCCTGGCTCACAAGGATGAAGACGCTGAAAAAAAGCATGTACGGCAGGTGTGTCTAGTTCGATAGCGATCGGCTGCCCGTGGTGAGCGTGATGGTGGATACAAGATGGACTTTATTAAGAAGAGAGGAGAAAGCAAACCGAAAGTATATGTTCAATGCTACCGGCTAGCCCCTGCATCTCCAGTTTGTGCGACCTTATATGGTTTGGCCAACCTGAATGGTGACCTACCTGGATGAGCGCGTCAACTTACATTAATCCTCCATGAATAACCGAGCCCGCGGAGCGTCGCAAGTAAGCAAAATGCCATAATCAGGGAGCTCAAAAACCTACCTCCCGTTCAGTAGCGTATGTACTCAGGGTACTTTTTTTTGTTGTAACGGTTACAGTGGGTTCCAGACCAAGAGGTAGAACCATCGGGCACATCGCCTGACACTGAACAAGACGGAGGAAACAAATACCGACATGCACCGAAACAAAGGCAAACCACCAGAACACCAAGTTGACAGGCCGTAGGCATACAGAGCAGCAGCCAGCACCCCAGGGGGAATTTGCACTAGAGGCTCCCCTATCAGGAACTGGCCACCAACCAACCTAACAGCCCAGCACCCGACGAACCAGTGGAGCGCCGCAACGATGCAAATATCGGAACCCGCCACCTCTCATCCCATAAGGCACGGACCCCTAGCAGGGCTCAACACGCCTATATAGCCAGAAAGTATGAAGCACGGGAAACCCCGCTCCCCAAGACAACCCGAGCCGATCAGGAATCCACCAGTACCTCAGCCGGTCCCCCGCACACAAGGCGATTGGCGACAACCCGCAAGAAAGGATGCCGAGGCCCCACTGCATCCCAGCCTTTCTGGGGAAGCCCCAGCGCAGCAAAGCCCCTCAAAAGGGCCCAAAACTCCACCACCCCACGGCGAACGGCGCGATCCAGAAGACCACTACCCGGAGTAAGAGGGGGACCACCAGCCCCCGCCCTCTTCAAGGCCGCGGCCATAAAACGGCGCCCCACCTCCATGGCAGTAATAGCCGCCAGGACTACTACATCCCAGACGCAGGACTGTACCCCGGTAGGGGCTTGCACCAACCAAACTTGCGCCCGTGTCACCCCTGCACCGAGCTGGGTCTCGAGTTGGGCAGTCACTGCTTGAGCCACCGGGCAGAACCAAAAGTGGTGTACTATTGAGGGCACCCCAGTAGTATTGAGGGCACCCCAGTAGTTTGACATGTTTCTTCCTCATCTTCCACAGCATCCATACTCCGACATGCCTAAAGCACACATACGAAACGCTTACATGAATAAGAAACGCCGGCGTTTCAAACGCCGACGCTTTTGGAAAATTTGCAAGGCAAAGGATGGTTGTCTGCTGTAGCCTTTTAAATGGGTGCCAGGTCTCATCCACCCCAAAACAGCCTGTCAACTTGGTGTTCTGGTGGTTTGCCTTTGTTTCGGTGCATGTCGGTAGTTGTTTCCTCCGTCTTGTTCAGTGTCAGGCGATGCGGCCGATGGTTCTACCTCTTGGTCTGGAACCCACTGTAACCGTTACAACAAAACAGCCCAAAACTTACGAATCGCTAATGTAGTAGTAACTTGTTACAGTGGGACCCAGACCGTAAGATAGAGCCATCGGGCGCATCGCCTGACAACGAAAGAGACGCAGGAAGAAAAATATAGCCCGACCGAGATATGGAAAACCAACAGAAACCCCGACCGAGGGGCCAGAGAACGAACAGCGGCACCAACCACCCAGGGGAATTTAGCCTAAATGTCCCCCTATTAGCAGTACACCAACGGCAGTTCAAGCAGCCCCTCGATCAGAACATACAACCGACAGAGCGCCTCAACAAGCCGAGCAGAAGCCCCCCAACTGAGATCCAAGATAATGCCTCCCACACCGGACCAGCACCCAGACCAAAGTAAGGAGGAGCAGGAATTGAGCTCCCGCAGGAGCACCGGGCAACCGAGGCCTTATTCGATCCCTTGCCAATGGGTGCCGGGCTAACGCACACTCATCGGCCCTGAACAACCCGCAACAGAGGGTGTTGGGAACCAAACGCTCCCCAACCCGTTGTCGGGACTCCTAGTGCCACGAAACCCCGCAAACGGGGCCAGAAATCCCACTACCCCACACCGGATCGCACGACCACATAAACTGATACCAGGGGAGATCCCCTCCGATGCCTTTAAAGCAGCCGCCATGTACCGCCTCCCAGCCTCCATTGCGCTGACAGCCGCTAGCTCCACGCCTGGGCCCTACTGTAACAATTACTACTACCGCGACGTCCCAAGCACATTGCTTCAACCCCGGAGGGGCTAGTACCAACCACACTTGACCCCGGGACACACCAGTACGGCCATTTGGTCGACGGCGGCTTGAGCCGCCGGGCAGCTCCAGAAATGATGTTGCCGAGAGGAAAGCCCGCCTGGCACCGCACCAGGGTACTTACCATATACAACCGCACGGACGGAGAAACCATACATTGAAACCGTTACCCACTGTAACCGTTACAACAACATTGCGCCCCGCATGTGGGGGTTGCCAAGCAGAGGAATCCCATCAACCGTGAGCCGCCACCATCCCTCCTTGCTTGTGGGAGTTCTCCCAGCGCAGACCCTGCCATAACGTCCGGAACGCGCCTTGAAGTGCCGATAAAGCCAAACGCAGCTCAGCGGCCACCGCTGTCCCCATCAGTGCCTCTCGAACGGATAGCTCATGCGCGGCAGCGCGAGCCACCACCGTTTCCGATAGTTGCATGATTGCAGCCACTCGCGCCGTATACTTACTCCGGACCGAAATAGGTGGCAACCCCCGCCAGCCGAGGCGTGCACCTAATATCACCTCACCTCCACATCATGTTGTAACGGTTACAGTGGGTTCCAGACCAAGAGGTAGAACCATCGGGCACATCGCCTGACACTGAACAAGACACATCAGTTGTGGCTAGAACCCTCTATAACCGCGACCGTGACCCATCCTTTACAAACAGGGACCTGTCCATACGAACAACCCGACACTACTAACACTAATACTGATACCGCTACTCGGTGGTGCGGGCGTAAAGGGGTGCAGTCGTCCGCCCCTTAGTTCCACACCCCCTTAAGACACGCCAGGCTTCGGCCGGCAATATATTATTACTCCTCGGGAACTCTCATATGCGGACGGTAGCAGCAGCCCCCTGTGGGTGCGGTGTGCCGGATGGAGAGCATCCAGGGG
The DNA here is from genome assembly GCA_003116995.1 of Yamagishiella unicocca. Taxonomy (NCBI): domain Eukaryota; kingdom Viridiplantae; phylum Chlorophyta; class Chlorophyceae; order Chlamydomonadales; family Volvocaceae; genus Yamagishiella; species Yamagishiella unicocca. The sequence continues at coordinate 1,044,552 of BDSL01000026.1, read as the reverse complement.
CGGGTGACCCCCGCCTACACTACTTTTGGTTCTGCCCGGTGGCTCAAGCAGTGATTGCCCAACTCGAGACCCAGCTCGGTGCAGGGGTGACACGGGCGCAAGTTTGGTTGGTGCAAGCACCTACCGGGGTACAGCCCTGCGTCTGGGATGTAGTAGTCCTGGCGGCTATTACTGCCATGGAGGTGGGCCGCCGGTTTATGGCCGCGGCCTTGGAAAGGGCGGGTGCTGGTGGTCCCCCTCTTACTCCGGGAAGTGGTCTCCTGGATCGTGCCATTCGCCGTGGGATGGTGGAGTTTTGGGCCCTTCTGAGGGGCTTTGGGTTGGGGCTTCCCAAGAAAGGCTGGGATGCAGTGGGGCCTCGGCATCCTTTCTTGCGGGTTGTCGCCAGTCACCTTGTGTGCGGGGGACCGGCTGAGGTACTGGTGGATTCGTGATCGGTCCGGGGACCGATCTGGGGAGCGGGGTTTGCCGTGCTTCTTACTTTCCGGCTCTATATGCGCGTTTGAGCCCTGCTAGGGGTCCGTGCCTTTTGGGATGAGAGGCGGCTGGTCCCGATGATTGCATCGTTGCGGCGCTTCACTGGTTCGTCGGTTGCTGGGCTGTTACCTCTAGTGCGAATTCCCCTGGGGTACTGGCTGCTGCTCTGTGTGCCTACGGCCTGTCGATTTGGTGTTCTGGTGGTTTGCCTTTCTTCCGGTGCATGTCGGTCTTTGTTTCCTCCGTCTTTCTCAGTGTCAGGCGATGTGCCCGATGGTTCTACCTCTTGGTCTGGAACCCACTGTTACCGTTACAACAAAAATAAATTTGCTACTGGTGCTATTTCTACTAGATAAAGACACGCCAGGCTTCGCCCGGCAATAAAATATTACTACTGCTGCTATTTCTACTAACTATCTACTAACGATAGAGTCACATTCCGACCCGTTCGGCCCGCCCCAACATGTTAGGCTCAACTATGATGGCCACTTCCGCGCCTCCACCACCAAGCCGTGTCCCGACGGCTGGGGTGGCTGGTCCATTCACCCAGAACAGGACCGTTTGGTCTCAGTGCGCGAGTGGGCCAGGAGCCAGGTCAGTGCGTTGGGTTGCCCAGCAGCAGCCGTGGCGGGAAAAAGATCGGCTTCGCTGATACTTGGGGTTTGGTTCAAGTTGTCGAGATTCTGTCCTAAGTTGAGAATAGCACGCAATAGCATCACCCCACGCAATAGCATCACCAGGTTCACAGGTCACAGGACTAGGACCGAACCACTTAGTGCTTAGTTGCTTATCATGTGACTAAGCCTAGAAAGCTCTGTTCTGGACTCGTAAGCTAGCAGGGGCTTAGTCGTACAGACACGCATGGGGAGGGGGCAGACCGAACTATTCCCCTCACCCCTGAATCGCGACGCAAGTGCATGCACAAATACACACAGATTGATGACCGGTATTTATTGTAGCTAGTTTGCGGATTTATGCCCCTGGCTTAGAGGGTGCACATAAGCATATTTCGTAAATCGTCAATCAAAATCTCCAAGACTGTGCGCTCGATGTATAAGTCGTCGATCAACACCCCTGACGTAGGCTCGGCGGTCGATGTTGTTGTTGTGACGGTTACAGTGGGTTCCAGACCAAGAGGTAGAACCATCGGGTCGATGTATGTTCGCACAACAGATAGCCAGTTCCTGATAGGGGAGCCTCTAGTGCAAATTCCCCCTGGGGTGTTGGCTGCTGCTCTGTGTGCCTACGGCCTGTCGATTTGGTGTTCTGGTAGTTTGCTTTTGTTCCGGTGCAGGTCTGTTTTTTGTTTCCTCCGTCTTGTTCAGTGTCAGGCGATGCGCCCGATGGTTCTACCTCTTGGTCCGGAACCCAGTGTAACCGTTACTGGGACGGGGTCACAATGGTGAGTAGAGCTTCCCTATTTAATTTTCAATATATACACAACACGAACTCCTTATCCCTTCGCCTGCCTTATTGTGCCGCTCTCATCATATCGTTGCAGGGGTTCCCAGACCGCCACCAATTCTCGGGCAGCACGGACTGCCGCTATCGCCAAATCGGCAACGCGGTCCCGCCCCCACTGGCGAAGGCGCTAGGGCAGCAGCTGCGCAGGGCGCTGGAGGTGGGTGCCTGGGGCCGGGAATGGAAGGGTAGGAGGGAGGAAGCGTGTTGTTTGTGCGGCCTATATCATGATATCCATACATTACACCGAGCCGGGACTCAATGTGTGAGTTGAGGGACGCACCTTTGTGGAACAACCATATCGTACATACGTGCTGCGCACGTCCACGACACACAACACAGCTCACGCTGTGCAGCAGCCCGCCACCTGTACTTCTCGTATAATATAGTCGAGCTTACATCGGTTTTACCTGTGCGTACCCGATTACATGCTCCATCCCTCCCTGCCTTTGGGGGCCGCCAAGCAAAACCTTTACCAACATATTGTATCTCTTGCTTGTGAAGGCTCAAGTGGGTTCCTGCAAACACCTTTCTACACCACGCAGCAAGCCATGCCTTGTGCGTACCGTATATGCAAGAACAATGACTTGGTGATACTATTTGTATCTCGCCACTACCCCGTCGTGCTTAATATAGGCGCGAGGGTTGCCACCGGGTCAGGCGGCCCATTAGCTAGACAGCCAGGTAGGTATATGCTAATGGGCGTTCAGCAAGCAGCAGTATCATCATCTTTACACCGACCTACCTATCGAAGCAGCTAGGCGGCGACCGATGGTAGCTGTTTCGTCTACGGCAGGGCCCTGCCGTGACGTAGTGATTTCATATATGGCGGACCCGAGACGAAAGCAAGCACGCACATATATAGCACGCAGGCACCATGATCAAGCAACGACGAACTGACGGCGGGCGGGCATGGTTAGCTAGCTAGCGCAGCGGACCGCGCTAGTACTGGGCGAGAGGCGACGTAGTACTACTGGGAGGCGACGTATGCGCTGGGAGAGTCCACGCAAGGAGGGACGTTGGCGGCTCTCGGTTGACGGAATTCTTCTATATATGTTTGACGACTCCCACATGCGGGGCGCAATGGCCTCTCCGTGCGGTTGCGGTGAGTACCCTGGTGCGGTGCCAGGCGGGCTCTCCCCTGGGCAGCATCATTTCTAGAGCTGCCTGGTGGCTCAAGCCGCCGTCGACCAATTGGCTGTGCGAATGGGCGCTGATGTGTCCCTGGATGGGTCAAGTGTGGTTGGTACTGGCCCCTCCGGGGGTGCAGCAATGTGTTTGGGACGTCGTTGTGCTAGCGGCCATCAGCGCGATGGAGGCTGGGCGGCGGTACATGGCGGCTGCTTGAGTTAAAGGCGTCGGTAGGGTATCTCCCCTGGTGTCATTTTGCGCGATCGTGCGATTCGGCGTCACAAAAATGACATGTCGAAGGCGCAGTATCGACCCGGCAGCGGCTCAGCAAAGGCGCTCGCGCGCCCATATGCTACGAGCAGGCGCCGACGCATGCCAGAAAGCATCCGAAAGAATAGCAGAAACTCGCAGTCTCTATGCTGTGGGTGTGCGGCGGGGCAGGGAATTTAATGCCCCGCGGTCGAGTTAGACTGAATATCGCTGCAGGGGATAAGTGCCGGTAGCAGGTTTTGAAACTTACAGCGGGCCGTCGTCTACACGCTCGGGGCTACACGTGTTAAAACTGCAACAATCTTTGGGACACCAGACGGTACGCAGCCGCTGTGCTGACGCACAGCCGCTGTGCCCCTGCGCTGTGCGTGCTGGCCTGTCATGCCCCACAGCAGGCTTCGGCTGTCACGGACAGTAGGTATAACACTACTAAGCCCATGCCGTGCTGTTCGTGCTTTCCTGGCTGACCGTATTGGCCGACTCCAGGCCTGAATGGACGCGCGCTGTCGTTAGCGCTCCGGCTATAACGAACTGAGCAGGTTGTAGACACGTTAGCAGGTGAACGCCGCAAGTTGCTGCCTCTTCCGGGTTGTGCCCCGGGTATTCTGACTCCCGACCGAAGCGCAGTCCACAGCTGCACTGTTACTTGCGGGGCAACAGATGCTCGTGGGATTGCTCGATGACAGCTGCAACACCGGATCACCGGTATTGGGAGGCGGTGGGCTAGTTAGATAGCGCTAAAGATCGGCCGTCGCGGGAGTAGGGTGAGTTGTCAGCTGGTGAGACAAACCGTTGTGCGAGCCAATATAAGCGAAGGTTCAAATGTATAAAATTTTGCCAGGTGATTTGGGTTGGTGCAGGTGGGCGCTGGCGCAGTTGGGCTAAGAGAACACCCAGCCAGCTTACTAAGGGGTGCGCAGGGGGTGGGTCAGGCCCTGTAATCGGACTGGGGATGCCCATGCGTATTGGGGTGATGGGGGTGCACAGGGGGCGGGTAAGGCCCCGTGACCGGACTAAATAGCCCCGATCTGGCAGAACAATTGTGAAACAAGGATTTGACTGAGCTTTGACCTGGGTTCCTCGTTACACCCTGGTAACTGCCGTGGAGGGGGGGTTTCGAGGAAGACCCGTGGATGCGAGAAAAAACCGTTGAGGACAGACGTTTTGAGATGCATGCTGGTGAACTGGGTTGAGGAGACGAAAGATGAAGATCGTATGTCGACCTTCGGTGGCTAAGCTAAATCGGCTGCGGCTAGACTAACGGAAGCGAGGACCCCGCGCGATGCAAGGAAAGCGTTTCACGGAACCGCTTTTGGGCGCTAGCTGGAGAACTGGGGGAGGTGGCGAGCGACGGGAGAGCGGACAGCGCGGCACGGTCCCGACCCGCCCGAATACCGACCATCATTGTTGCGGACGACGTGAGGAAGCCGGAATTTACCAGATGAGGTCCGCCGGCGTCCGTGATAGGAGGCCGAAGCCGCGCCGCGCTGCCATGGGGGACCGGACAACGCGAGAGCCTAGACGCAGGTCCCGACGCCCGCAGACAAGAGTGCAACGACTAGCAAAAAACGAACAAAATATGTGCCCAACCCGGCGGCGGAACTCACCTGGCCAGGGCCCGGAGCGGGTGGTGATGGCGGTCGACGCGAAGCATGCGGGCAGGGGGTACCAGCGGGCGTCAGGTACAACATGCATGCCCGGAGTGGGCGTACAGGGGTCAAAGCAACGAAGAAGCCCCAGCGGCGCGGCGAAAGAGACAGAGGCAGGGAAGGGGACGCCTGATATACGGGGAGACGGGTACGGCGCGATCTTGTACGGCGGAGTACGGCGGAGGCCTGCACGACGGAGGAAGGCGGTTAGGAAAGGTGGGGCGTGAAGATGCGGGGCAGGGGGGTAACTGGAGGGGGGGGAGGGGTTTTCCCCTCCATAACCGGACTGGGGTTACCCCCCCGAAACTGGAATGGGGTTACCCCCCCGAAACTGGACTGGGGTTACCCCCATTACTGGACCGCCAAAGCTAGGTAACCCAGCCGGAGGAAACGAGGGTCCAACGAGGATGTGAAGGTCCTCCAGCCCGGGTCTCCTCGTTACCCCCTCGGTTGACAACCTGGGTAACGGGGGGCCCGGGTTACCTTAGGATAACCCCAGCCAGCCTGCCATTGGGCTTGTTTCCGTCCCGTCTTTGTCCAGGTCCCGCATTCTCAAAATGGCCCCGGCTGGCGAGTAATAATATCAATAAAGTAATAATATCTTGTCATGTGGAAATCCTGTCTCATGGCTGAGCTGGTGACGATGGCAGTGTATTAGACCACTGTCAGCTAAGTTATCGTTCAGGATGCCATGGTCTTTCCATGTTACATGACCTGCACACTCCATTATGTTCCATCGGCACTCGAAAAAGCAGGGGGTTGAGCCGGTACCGGTAGCCTGCTGGCTAGCACGCCCAGCTGGAGTATGAGAACAAATATTGTACGTAGTGTACCGGAGTAAGGCCCCCAAGCCGTTCCAATAAACCCCATAAACCGAGGCCAAGGCGCCAATATAAACGTCGTAGTAGGCAAGACAGGTGTAGTTGTAAAAATGAATGAAACTACGTCGTCAGGGATCGATGGATTGATTACAAGCTCTTGGAGCTCGTAAGGCCCAGACGAGCCAGGGGGCTCATGGACCGCTAACCAAGGCAATTCATAAAGGGGAATAGAAAATGTTTACGTAGACATGTCGCCGTAGGGGAGACGTGCGTACTGGCATTATGTGTACAGGACAAGGACTAGTGGCATTCACGCATTCTCATGCCCACGGGCACTTACGCCCAGTTAACGCGGCTATAGCTGCGCAAGGTCTGCATTGTAACAACATTCTGAACGTAGGCGATGCCCCTTACTCCCTACTTCTTGTCGTACCAAAACAGCACATTTAGAGCCTATTTCCATTTAAGGGTTAGGACGCGATTTAGGTCTAAATCCTGCTGAAGTGGAAACGTAGAAGGATTAGTGGCAGATTAGCCGATTTAGCGCCAAATTGTTGAAAGCGGCCCGTACTCCACGTAGCACGGTTACGCGTTTTAAAAAGAATAACGATATAAGAATATTTCAAACTGAATGGTAGTATCAGCGCCTCGAAACTGGAGGGAAAATTATAGAACTGGGTCCCGGCCAAGTACTTTTATTGCGAGCGGGACTTTAGAGCTGACATAGCCCACATAGTCGCTTTTCACCAGAGCAGTTTGAAATCCTTCCTTTCAACATATTTATCATCCTTTAGGCAAATTAGCGGGAGGAATTGTGCAACTCCAATTCCCGCCGGCGATCATGCTGCGCAACCCTGGCGTGGCTCTACGCCAAGGCGCGACTGTTTCTGTCCACCTTGTGCGCATGCGACAGCAAAGCCAGCAAGCCAAAGAGCTGGAACTGTTGAGGGAGTTGTCGGATGTCGCCGGCGGGGACCAGACTGATCTGGCCTGGGAGAGGCGGTACCTAGACCAGGAAAACGCGCTTCTTCTTAGGGAGGCGGGACGACACAGCAATGCCCATCAGAATCACGGGTCGCAACTGCAGTCAGGAGGGGCTCCCTACGGCGCCCTCGCTGGACAGGTGTGGCCGGCGGACACGGCAGCTACACGGCTGGACACGGCGCCAACACTGGACACTTGGGTTCCGCACGGGGAGTGCATGCACCCAGCGCTGAAATGTCAGGCTATGGCCGCAGGGTTCTGCACAACGCGCAGGTAGTCCTCGTTCTCTGTTCACATGAAAATGTACAAAGCGTACTAAAGTTCCATCTTCCGCAGTCCGCTCAGGGGCCATACCTTGGGACCTACGGAGACAACCCTCTTCAGGATGCTTACGGAGATGAGGACAACGATCACGGTGCAGACCTCGGACCGATGCAGGTAAGGTTAATGTGTACAACAGCATGGTACCTGCTTTTCATCGTACATAGCATACATGGTTGGGGTTTTTTGCTGAAATCCATTTGCAAATGTCCTGCTGATACTTCGTTTACACATTATTCCTCAGGAGAAGCGGCCGCGCTCCTTGATCTTCGGGGTCGATGGCTCCAATGGCTCACGCAACCTCGTGGGCATACCCTTTAACGCTGTCCCAAGGTGGTCGACGATAGCCTTGAAGGACGCTCGCGTAATCCGAAAGTTATCTACGAACTTGTCACCTGGCCAGTAGTCCACAACAAAGTTGTTCCACAAATCGAGTGGGCGTGGTTGAACATAGTAGGGTGTCACTAAACGGAACCTGTGCGGGCATTCCATGACCATCATCGCCAGGTTGTGCATTGTCATGAGCTCCTTAGTCTTCACGTCGTCCATGTCAACTCCCGTGAGGGAGAACGCGAGAAAAGAGTAGGCCAGGACGCTAATGGAAAGCGCACCCACCACCGCCGCCAGGAAGCGGCGGCGATTATGATCATTCGGCATCTTTGATGATTGCTGTACCCAAATCTATAAAGCTTGTAAAGAAACGAGTCGGTTTATGCGTCCCGAAGATGCTCGTGCGCGTCGGCGCCTTAAATAGCATCTACAAACCCACACCTGGAAATGCACTACGGTTTTGTGATAGTTTAGCCTGATTTAAAATTTCTTAAAATCCTTAAATAAAATCAAGTGGAAATAGGCTCTTATCCTATTATAATTACGGCGGCAGAACCCGCGGACGACAAGCGGGGGCCACGGACGACAAAGCACAATCATGTCCACATACCTAGCAGGTGTAATTATGACCGGTACATACAGACTGGTCTTCGCGACTCTAGGCCAATCGACAGCCGGTCTGGTTCACTACCTCAAGTACACAGCGCATTGTTAACAGGCACCACGCCGCCGTCCACCATGCACGGTGGCTGCCTTCCTCTTCGTGCTGCACCGTTTGGGACAATTGCCTAGCAGCTATAGAACACCAGAATGCTGGTTGCCTTGCTTCGTGTGGGATATAACCACATGGTCCCCTCCTCTATCGCCCAAACATGCATATACAACTCTTCAAAGCGACATGCGTGCAGTGGTGGCAGCGGTAGTGCTTGCAACCATGATGATGATGATACTGGGCGTAATGAACATACGTAAGGGTGGTGCTGGTGGTATCCGTCGTGACACCCACTGCCGGGGCTACTGTCACCAAAGGAGGTGGCGCCATCCGGGAGGAGTCCATGGTCGATGGACGACGTTCTTCTCTCCGCCGGTGTATCCACGAATGTAGCACCCCGCCAGCTGTGCCCGTAGACTCACAGGAATCCCCTTGATTTTGACCTCGCGGATCCCGTTGCTCCGCTTCACTTCATGCAGGGTCACAGGGCCAGTCGTGACCTGCACGCACGTTCAGGAAGTGGATGTGCAGGGGACTGGGTAAAAATATCTGTCATGAGTTGCTACACCATACATGGTCTGGAACCCACTGTAACCGTTACAACAACCATGATGAATCGGTGTCTGGACCGGTGTGTGAGCCGGCAGAAAGCGGGTCCCAAGAAACAGAGCCTGAAAGCGGGTCCCAAGAAACAGAGCCTTGGGCCTCATGAGCCGCGTTGCTCGTCGGCTGAACCGTACAAGCCTCAACCCAACTCAACTCGCCGCTTAGTCAGTAAGGATTGGAGCCTCCTTCAGTAATAAAAACGAAAACTGGGTTTGGAGCATGTACGCTTCGGCGCCCAAATCCCATCATCTGCGATTTCGCCCTCCCTGCCCTCACCTGCGTTTCCGGCCTGGCTGCTGACGAAATGGGGGATTACAGCAGGATTTTAGCACCATTTTCCCGGCCCGAGGACCCCAGCTATGGGTTAAGCGGTTGTGACGGCAGGGTGCGGGCCCCCTAGCTTAAGATGGCGAAAACTGCTTAAGCACACCGCATAGCGTAAAAACCATAAAATCGCACTGCTAGGGGGGCCGCACCCTGCCGCACACAGAATCATTCACCTGTCGCCGAAATATAAAAATACCTGCATAACAGATATAGGACTGATGGGCTGGACCTGCGACAGTAATTGGGAGTTTGCGGACCCCTGGTAGGGGTGCCTTTAGGCATTAGCTTAAAGTGCCCAGTGGCCGTGCAGAAAGGCCCGGGTCAGAAGGGCAGCTGCGGAAAGCCTGCTCTTTGGGCTATCAACGTATGAACGCTCCTTAACACCCCTTGCCAAACGACAGCTGGTGTTGCCACCACTTCAGTCCCACATCTGCTCTAGGCCCCCACAGGACACCTCCATTTGCCTTTGTTTCGGTGCATGTCGGTTTTTGTTTCCTCCGTCTTGTTCAGTGTCAGGCGATGCGCCCGATGGTTCTACCTCTTGGTCTGGAACCCACTGTAACCGTTACAACAACCTCCATCTACCGAATTGGGCCCATAGGCATTACTACATGACCGCCGGTGTGTATGCAGCACATGGCGCGGTGCCAGCTGTGCTGCTCATGCTGCGGCCAGACTTGACCGATCGCCAATGCCAGGACTGATTTAAATCAGATCAAGAAATAAACACTGACAGGACGTGCTTGTTTATTTGGCAAGCCCCGCCAGCGTATGCCCATGTATGCCGATGACCTCATTGCAAAGGTGCCACCGAAGAGAGGTATAGTCACAAATAAACGTGGCGTCATTACATTGTCACAGATTATGGCGCATGATGTAGTACTAACCGTTACTACTGCCACATGCTGTTGTTGTCTGCCTCATATGCGTCCGCATTGCCCCCAATGCCCCCCCGCCGCTCCCGTGGGTCTTGTTTGGGACCGGGTGGCCCTCCCGGGTGGGCCCGGCTGGGCAACACCACCACCTCGAATCGCGCCCTTTCCATGCAACAATTAAGCACGCTAACACAGCGCGAAGGAATTGATAAGCAAGATTTAACTAGTGAAAGGCGCGCTAGATAGCCAGAGGCTGCACAGTAACAGCGAACCGGAGCCCTTGGGTCGGATGGGGCTCTGGGCCGGGGTTGGAGGGCCGTCGGGGAGCTACCCTCGAAACGCGCGAGCCCCAACGAATCTCGCAAAACCGCGCACACCATCGTCCTCAGAAGGTCGCAAATATTATGACAGTGTTCGAACTCAAATCGTATCGCCAATGCCGCGCAGTTCCCTTTCTCCGAGTGATAGGATAGCAGCGGTCATGTCAGCGCTCCTGCGGACACACTCGGCTTGGTGGCTGCGTGAAGGACGCTGGAGATGCCGCCAACGCCGCCTGCATTACTTGGCTTACGATACCGAGCTCATGAGCAGTTGAGCACGGACGGCTTCATGCATGGGCACCTGAGCAGCGGCAACGACCAATTGAGGGCCACGGCCGTCCACTGATAAGCGGCCAGCGGCCTGGCGCCCCCTCCCGCCGCCGCGATGCGACCTCCCACCCCTGCGGCCACGCCCACAAGTTGACTGCTCATCATCAGCAGCAGTGATGGCTCACCAGCCGCATCACCGTCAGCGACAGCTCTGCTAATGGACGTGGGCGCCGGGGCGTGGGCTCCGGCGGCTTGGGCTCCACGCAACACCGGCGGTTTAGGCGCCTGCGCCTGCGCCGGCGCCTCCAGTGACTGCAGTAGCCATGGCAGCGACCGTGGGGTTGTTGGCGGTGGCGGTGGAAGCAGCAGCGACCAAGGCCACGACAGTGTTGGGTCCAGGGAGATGCCGGCGACCGTGGCGGTGACGGCGGCAATGGCAGTGATGTTGATGGGGCCGGCATTCGTCATGGAGGCGGCGCTGGTGGCCAATGTGGTTGTTGTTGTAACGGTTACAGTGGGTTCCAGACCAAGAGGTATCGGTGGTATCGGTTACAGGCTGCTGAACATGAGCTTCTGCTGCTGCTGTGCGAACACAAACCGTGAATGCCCGGAAAATACGATAGCTGTACCACGGTAGGCTGGAGGCATAAATGACAACTGTGGCCGCCCTCAGAGGATTTTGCAGCAGCCCGCTCTAGCACACCGCCGATGAGGCTGCAGAAGCAAGCGGAAGACCACCGTTCCGCTCCCCTGCAACCGGAGGCGCCCAACCAAGTGGCTGTTGGCCGTGTCCAAGAAGGCCTTCGCGCCAGCAATTACGCCTTCCACTGCCAACTGCCGTGAACATCATTTGCTTTCGCAATCAAGGCAGCGTCTGGTGAGGCAGGGTGAGGGCATTCATCACTACGTATACCCAGCCTGCAGTTGCAGGTCCTGTCCCGCACGCACACCACATGAGTAAGCTGAGAGAGGCGCCAGTTGGACTGCTTCCGCCGCCCAACCCACTTCTCGCTCTCGTGGGCTTTGACGATGCCCAAACCAGCAGCCGTGGGGCAATCAAGTAACCATCATAGTCCTCCGATGCACATTCTAAGATAAATCCCAGGCTCCTGAAATATGCTATTCATATTCCTTATTGTTCTCCTGGCTTCCGGACATAGGGTTGGATGGCGACTATACTTGCACACGGTACGTCAGGGAGACATGGCAAGCACGCTTTGCTACGCCTTTCATAAACATTCACATGCAAATTTTTAAGACTCTTGCGTCAACAAATATATTTAACGATATCCAAGGAATGCGTCTTCCCGCTATTCCCTTGTGACTCGTCATGAAATGCGGCGCGTTTTTCATTAGCCTTCTTAGCTCGTTGCAAGCTCCATCTGGCTATTTTTAGAATTACAAGACACAAAGGATTGAGAAAGAAAGATTTTCTCACACATCGTCCAAGTACGTCACTCGCAAGTTCCCCCTAGCGTGCCGTTCTCAGCATTTCGGCATCCGTACAGCTAATTAAATGCTCGTAACCGATAGTCAATGCCGGAACTTGTTGCAAGTAAGTATCACGCAGCAATGTCTGGAGCACTACATGCCACGTATGCTTGCGATCTTGCTACTCCGTGGCCTTTCTCGAGCCGACTCAAGTGAGATTCCTTATCCTGAAGGCGCAAATTCGGAAAGGGAGGAGGGATGGTTGTAATCCCCATCATCAACTGGACGCTGGACATTCACCTGCCTCTTGGTTGGTAATTTGGCATAAACGTATGACCTTGCAAATCCACTAGCATCCAAACACCCACCCACCTCGAGGGCTCTGCGCAGCTGCTGCCCAAGTGCTCGCGCCAGTGGCATTGGCACGGCGTTACCGATCTGCTTGTACTTCTTGTCCAGATTTCCAAAGAATTTATAGTGGTCCGGAAAACCCTGGGAATCGAGCGGGCGCAAGAGCCGATTATTGGGGCATGGATTAAGGACTTGTGCAGTGCTGATGGCAACAGCTCCCACGCAGGATAGATAGCGTAGCACGGTCGTGATGTGGAAGGGACCCAATTGAGTGTATCCGATTAAGAGGGACGTGAACCCGGCGACTAGCACGCACGCAGTTAAACCGGCAAGATAATAATAGAGCCATGCCAGCAACACAATGGGATGGTTTGATAACGCATTCCTTTATCTGACTTGCTTCCTGAGCTCACAGCCCTGATTTCCCACCTGAGCTCTCGCCCCTTCTCGCACGGACAGCACGCGGTGCTGCTCCGGGTGAATCGCCCACGCTATGCTCTGGGGGGATGCGATGGTGGTAATCGTTCGGTAGTACGAGTCGTAGGAAAGCCTGTGCGTGGGCACAGGAGCCACTCTGGCAGCGTTGGTCGAATGCCAAAAGCCAGCAGGAGCGATAGGAATCAAAAGGAGAGCATAACGAACCTTGAAACCTAACTGGAAAGGTCCAACCTAGCTAGCAGTGCGAGCAAGTGATGGTTATGTTAGGTTATGTTAGCACCAATTACTCACGCAAGTAGTTTACCTTCCGAACTTTCCCTTTGCGTACACGCCCTTCCTTCCGGGCTTGGCAACCGTATTCTTCTCGTCCCACCCCTCCGGAAGAAGGTGCTGGTGCTCCGTGCCAATAAGATGATGCCAGTCCTTCCCTGGAGGGATGTGACTGGTTTGGGGACACCAACACTGATGTTTATTTATGTATTCCGGAAAAATTGCAAATAAATACGCATATATAGGATGCCATGGCAGCCGTTGTGAGCGAAACTTCGGTGGATCTGGCTGGATTTGTCGTGCCCTATCGCGACCCCCAGGCTGGTTTTGCCATAAACTCGGAGGGAAAGGCCAGGTCAGACCTGTACTCAACCTACCAGCCGGCATCCAATACAATTGAATCCCACCAATGTTGGAGAAACCAATGTTTGCCCAAAATGCACTGGCCACAGAAGCCACATGGTGTCATTTAATTATGGGCACCGCTGTTGCCAAGTTCTTAACGGTCCTTAGAACACCCAATTCTAGACCCTCCTAAAATAAACCAGATCGCTTGCAACGTATATAGCATTCCCTAGATATCCCCAAGTGGCCTCTTCGCTCGTGGAAAGTTCTGCAATCAGTGCACCCCCCGCGTGCTGCTATGAAATGGCGGTGGAAGAGCGCCCGAAAGGCTCATCGCTGAGCATGGGCTAAATGTTACACATGTCTGTTAGGTTGGTTGGTGGTCAAGTCCTGATAGGGGAACCTCTAGAGCAAATTCTCCCTGGGGTGCTGGCTGCTGCTGTTTTGCCTCCGGACTATCGGCTGGTGTTGTGGTGGTTTGCCTTTGTTCCGGGGCTGGTGTTGTGGTGGTTTGCCTTTGTTCCGGTGCACGTCGGTTTCTGTCTCCTTCAGTGTCAGGCGATGTGCCCGATGGTTCTACCTTCTAGTCTGGAACCCACTGTAACAGTTACTACTACTTGTCCTGTCCCCAAGGCGTGCTCACTCCGATCCCAAGCAGCACATACAGACATACGCCGGTCAGCCGCACCTGCACAGCTGTAGTTGGGTCTCGTTCATGGGCCTCACCACATGATCCAGGAGCTCGGATCCGGAAGATTCTCGCATGTCACGCTGGAAGGCGCTCTCTGGACCGGTGTAGTGCAGTGCAGCATCAGGGCTGCGTGCGGGTTACACAGATCGGCATGTGACATGTGGGTGCGAGAGTATCATATATACGAGTTTATAGATGGGTAGTATTTACTGCTACAGCGGCGTTAACCGGGTGCATGATGGGAGGGAGAGATGGAGAGGAGTTACAGTTGGGGTGTGCTAGCATGTTGTGCGTGCCTTCCTCGGCAAGGAATTTGCGTCTGGCCTAGCTATCCATGAGAACGACTGCAGCAATATGTGGTAACTAACGCACACAACGTCATTATTGCTAGCAGGGACCCCTTGTGTAACACTCCAACTTCATGCATTGCCTCGCTGTTGTAACCCCATTGCCCGGCGCCTAGAGGGCTGGAGGGCTACACAAGTGTGTGGTAGCACCCGGGTGCTACCACATTGCCCCACTTTGCCGTGTCCGCTGTCAAACCTCCTGATAGACCCCACCAGAAAAGACCCGAGCCTTCGGTTCTCAGGCCTGCTGAGCCTGCTGTCAAGTATCCAAAGCTGACACGATAGCCTGCAGCAGGTTGCCACCATCACGCCACCTACCTGTACTCACCTATTTTTGGGCGGGGCCCCAGCGCGAAGCGCCTCGGGGGGCCCCGCCCCCTAGGGTTGCCCATGTCCGTGCGTGCGTCCGTGCGTGCGTGCGTGCGTGCGTTCGCACCAAACATTATAGGACGCCCAACTGTAACCATATTTCAATAGCCTTATGCATCCTCTATTACGTACTAACCTTACTTTGGCAACCAAAAATCATTTGAGCGAGAATGAGTTTCACGGTCGCCGTGGAGCAAGGCCGCGGTCAAAGCAATGCCTTTCGCACTATACTTCCCTCTAACAGGTTCCATGTATCTCATAGTTAAAAGATCAAGCCACGGCATCTCATAATTCTGATATTCGCTCGCCGCGGCCTTGCTTCTTACTTCACCATCGTTGCGGCTTGCCGGGCCGAACACCTTTGCACTTTATGCAGATATGCTAGCCGTTTCATTTTATGACCTGTGCTACTACTATCGTAAGCCAACCGATCGGGACCTTCGAGCGAGGAGGCGCACTCATGACGCTCTCTCCCGTGGCGCCCTCGGCTGTGCCAGCCAGCACTTTGGCGATGGTTGGCATGCACAAGCCTCACAATGGTTTGGTACATAACGCCGGGTGATCAGGCCGTGTTCCCGCCCTTGCAATTGGTGGGAACAAGGTGCATGCCATTCCCAGCATTCAGGCCGTGTTCCCGCCTTTCCAGTTGTCCGGACACATTGAAGTAATCTTAGACGTCGTATTGAAAGGTATCGGGTATCCATTCGGATGAGATGAGCGGGGGAATGGGTGGGAACGCGGGGGTTATTGGTGGGTTTCAGGCCGTGTTACCACCCTTGCGAGTGGTCCGGACACATCGAGCTTTTATCCGTCATACTAAGGGTACCGTAGGCTTGGAGTGGTTTTGGGCAGTATTCTGTGGGGACGTAAGGCTAGCCGGTCATTCTTGGGAACACGGCCTAAAATGCTGGGAACACGGTCATGACACCATGTTCACACCAAACGCACCCGTGTTCCCAACGATTCCCAGGCTCATATCATTCGCATGGATGACCCGTGTTCCCAACGATTCCCAGGCTCATATCATTCGCATGGATGCCCGGTACCTTCTAAATGACGTATAAGCAAGGACGATTCGTTGATTGTGTCCGGAACAATTGCAAGAGCGGGAACACGGCCTAAATGCTGGGAACACGGTCATGACACGCACCGTGTTCCCAGCCACCAATTAAACCCGTGTTCCCAACGATTCCCCGGCTCTATCATTCGCTTTGATGCCCGGCAACGACGACTATGGTGTTGTCTACCGTGGGACCCTCAGCTCTGTCAGCAGGCACCTCTCAGATGATTTCCATGTAACCCGCACGTTGGTTTGCTAAGCAACGCTCTGGCCTTCCACGACAAGGGCATGTCGGTTGGCGCTTCGCGGTACTGACCATGCGGCATGCGCCCAAAATTGGCGCATGCATGCAATTAATGTTGGCTTCCTCTTACACTTCTGTCAAGGTGGTTTCTATCCTTGCATGCGTGGTGAAGCAGCCCTCCTGTTGTCGCACACGCAGCTAAGCAACCGGCCCGCAGTGATCACTCGTGCTCCACAAAAGCAACTGGCCCGTACGGATGCAGAGGGGCCCCGCCCTTTTTCCGGCTTCGAGGAAGCCGACACCCCTTGTCGTTGTTGCCGATGGGTGGTAAATCTGCGATGGCGTCGCGCACCGTGATGGGGCGCAGTGGGGCGCCGGGCAGCGGTGCCGTGGCGTAATATTTGCCAGCGGGTACACGTATTACTGGTGGTGGGCGACTGAAGGCGTGTCGTGGCGTCGGCCAGTCAGGCAGCACCTCGCCAGGCAGCGCAGCCCAGATGAAAACGCGTTCGCGGCTCTGGGCCGCACCAAAATGTGCAGCATTTAGGACGCCGACACGGACCTGCATACAGAGGGACATAGATGGACATCTTGTAAAGGAACAGGGAGATTGGTATATGTGGCAAACCTTTGCTGCGAATTATCCTGTCCAGTAAAAAGAAACAGCCTTATGTTCGGGTTGTTGTAACGGTTACAGTGGGTTCCAGACCAAGAGGTAGAACCATCGGGCACATCGCCTGACACTGAGGAAGACGGAGGAGACAAAGACCGACATGCACAGGAACGGGTGTTGCACAGGACCGGGAAGCAATGTCTGGCGAAAACGTCAAGACACCAAACTGGGGGTACATCTCAAATAAATCAAACACATCATGATCCAGCATTAAACCGCCCCCAGCATAGGATACCGATTATACCCAAGCAAGCGCGTGTCAATCGAGCAAGCTCGCTTGCTGATGTCGATGGCTGCATGGGGACCATAAACCCACCAGTCTACAACGTGCCCAATTGGCAATTGCACGTCAGGGGTGGCAAAGCCTTTGTTGTGCAGGGCACACGTGCACGAAATTCTACTGAGAGTGTAGCTTATGGTATATCTTGCCCACAATCGTTCCACGTTGCAAGCTTGCAGTTACAGTACCTTCGTTGTCTGCCATTCAGATTGAAACCCAACCAGGAAGTGGCAATCCCATGCATGAGGCCCCTGGTGTACGGCGGTGACAATAGTTGTAGACTTGTCCTCACCTTGCTATCCTAAGTTCACACCATTTCCTTATCAGCACCGTTGCCTGCAGAGCACTGCGGCCCGGCATGCGCTCACCTGGTAGCCCATGTCTATGAGACTTCGTATTGTCCTCCGAAGGAAGAAGTTCAGCTCGCCATCACATCTGGACGGACCTCGGTTATCGCCTTCACCATGCACTGCGTCCGCCCCAATTTCCTTCTTGAATGGCACGGTTAAACCCTTGACGTTCTCGAGCAGGAAGTAGCGTGGCCGGTAAAAATCGCAGTATGACAGGTACGCCAGAAGCTGGCAGCACCGACCCCGCAAGACACCGGTGGGAAGAAGCGACTTAGGATAAGCGAATAGCTAGTGTCATTACTGTACTATAGCTAAGGAAAGCAATGTCCACCTGCATGCATTCCCTTCTGCAATCCTCGGACACCCAATCATCGTTGTTGTTGTAACGGTTACAGTGTAGTTTGGACGGATGCACCCAGCCAGTAGGATAGATAGGTTATGCCGCCCCCTACCTACAGCACAACGGAAGTGGTTTTATACTATACCCTGGTTAGTCCACCTTGCCTCAGACATTGCAAGATGTTTAGCAGACTGCCACTCGGGCATCCACGTTCGTTCAGATGGAAAATGTTTCAACTTTATAACATGGGTGTTCAATCTTGGGCAGGTAGGGTTCGGTCGACCGGGGCCCCTTAATATGTCTACACTTGCTTTTAGCGCTATACAGCAGCTGGGTGACAACGTATCGTTGTAGGAGCGAAATGCTCCCGCTACACGTAGGCCAGCCAATCAAGGGACAAAACATGACACCACCATCAGCACGCTTGTCGTCCAGGCCCAACCTTGAACATCACATTCCGACAGGCTGGAAGCATAAGCACCACTCACGAAGCTGTTACTTTGCATAGCCGAAGCCTCTCCTCGGCCCCTATTCGCCATTGAGAATCCCTGGCATGGCGGGCCGCCAATCATGAGGTCGACGGACCCCGGCTCCGGAAGGCCTGCGAGAATGGTGGCGTCAAGCTCATCTGCTGCCCTCACGCATGCGGGATCGGTGACGCAGTCTGACGCCTCGCCAGCTTTGATCATGGCAGCCTGCAAGGTTGTTAGGTATGAGAGGAAAAAACATGGCTCAGCAAGGTTTTAGGGGAATATATGTGAACCAATATGCAATGGCTAGCCCCATGTCGGGTGGCTGCTTGGGCGCCGCACATTTATAGGCCCGCAGTCTGCTGGCTCCGCTCGCGTTGGCGATGCGGCCATGAGCGAAGAATTTCTCATAAAGTTCCTGCGACATGCTCACGTTCGCCTCCAATGTATGTGCTGCTGCTCGCTGTGGAAGCTCGCAATAGCCTAACCGACCAAGAGGTAGATAGCTAGGCTGCTCACACCCAATGACCCCGGCACCGAGCGACGGCCCCACCTGCAGCAGCACATTACAGTCGGCCTTGAAGACCTTGGCGCCAGGATTGTTAAGCCTGAACGCCTCTGCAGCGTCGGCATCAAATTCGATTGCCCATCGCGTCTCTGACACACCCGACTGGGCCGATCATCAGTTAGGGTGCGTAAGGGCGAGTTCAGCGGGAGTCAATGATGAAGGGAAAGATGTTCGGGATGAGGTCAGAGATCAGCAGGGCAGGCTAGGCGGCAGGCATGTGTGTGGTTGAGGCAGTGGAGGCAGCAGCAGTTTTCGAGAGGGTGAGGGAGGCTCGTAGGGGACTCAAGTGCCAAGCCCTCTCGTTGGCACCTGTATCCCTTCCCGCCGTATCCACATAAACTTCACCCGACGTCCACGCACCTGATGCATCCCTTCGCTGAGTCCACCACAGCCCGCGAAGAGGTCCATGGTACGGAGGCGTGGAGGGCCGGTAGGGGTTGGTCCCGCTTGAGCTGCCGCCTGGGGTGGAGACTCTTCAGGGTTAGCGTATGCTGCACCTGCTGGGAGATGCAGGCTCGTCGGCGGGGGCCCCACGTGTCCTGGCAGCCTGGGGTCGAAGGTTCCCACCACTGTGAATGTGTCAAGATCGTCCGGGGCTGCGTGGGAGTAGAGGCGGGGCGGTGCCACAAATGGTTGTCAGTGGGTACCCACGTGCGTTTCCATCTCAAAGTGGCATCTCGCACCAATACTCGTCGGGAGAAAACGTTGAAGCCGCTGTCCTTACGGAACTCGAGTATACTCATGTTCCATGCGACTGTCAAAATGCGCTGCGTGCACACCCAGCGGAAACATTACGTCGATGCAACATCTCCTGTAACCGTTACAACAAAATCTCCAGTTCGTCATGCAAACGGGTATCATGCTGACCGGAGCACGAACTTAAAGGCATTCACACCCAATCTAGCAAGCCGTACATCGCTCGATAAACGACCTGCTTATTTGAGCCAACGAGCATCACATACAAAAATCCCTCGCACATTTAAGCACCACCGCACTAACGGCCTTACATAGGTTGCCGCAGCTTGTTGTCGTTAAGGGATTTCGGTCCTTGATGATGGAGGCCTCTGCTGTTGGAGGCCCCAGCACCACGATTTACGATTTATTACATGTCGTACTGGCTCGCGCCAGTAGCATGCGTCCCCCCATAACGGACATCCGTCAAAGGGCGCACTTCAAGAACTAATACTAGAAAATCGGGATTATTCCCTTAATGACTCTGTCCGCGCCCTCTGTATCTGAGCCAAAAGGTTGCCTAGTTTCACCTGATCCCACGTAGTCATCACCACTTGCATATCCTGTCCAGTAGGGAAATCTACAGCTCGGCTGAGGGGCTCATACACGGGACACTCCATAAGAACATGAAACTCGTCTTCTACCATATCCCCGCGGCACACTCGGCACATTCTCTCAACACGTGGCTTACGCGGCCGACGTGCAAAACGACTTACGTCGAGATCCCAACAGCCGAGACGAAAACGCATCAGCGCCGTGTGATGCTTCCGAGGCATACACGCGCGAAGGTGATCGAGCTTCTTTGTATGCGCGTCGGGGGCATATGCAACGCCCATCCAATTCGAGTAGCGACACATTGTTACGCCCAGCACCACGGCGCACTTGCCGTACACGTCGGTAGATGACATCTTTCGGCTCGTTTCGTACAAATCGCCGCCATCGCTCGCTCCGCTGGCCTGGGATGTAGGCGCGTGATTTACGTTGCACTCGCCCGCCGGCTGGCTGCCGGCAGGTGCGAGCAAATCCCACCAGTCGGAGCGGTAGGACAAGTCCTTGGATCTTCCGGCCGATGGAAGCAGCGGACCTGGATATCGAAAAGGTAAGCAGGCGCTCATCACGCTGGTAAAGGCATGCGTCATGAAGCGACGAACGCAGAACCTGTGATGCTACCAGGAAATATTTCTCGCCGCTTACTTGGAGCATAACACCCGCATCACCGGCCTTCAGCCTCCTGGCCGCGGAGGCTACGATGCTTGCTGGCTGGCACACGATGGCCTCTAACTGCACAACCGCCCAGGCATGCTTGGGGCCGACTACACCGCGGTTCTTGGTCTGCAATAGGCGCCGAAGTGGAGGTTTGCTCCATGGCATTAGGGCGGGTAGACGACAATCACACTGCAGACGGAGTTATAAAATGAACCGGCTACCCGGTAATGACCGTGTTCCCGTGTTCCCAAGAATGACCGGCTAGCCGGTCATGGCCGTGTTCCCGTGTTCCCGCATTACAATACAGCCAAATGTCACTCCAAGCTTATGGCACCCCTTAGTATGACTTATTAGGACTATTTGGTATATCCGGGCCACTCGCAACCGTGGGAACACGGCCTAAACGCCGGGAACACGGTTATGACACACACCGTGTTCCCACCAATATCACCCGTGTTCCCACCGATTCCCCCGCTCATGTGTGTGTCATAACCGTGTTCCCAGCATTTAGGCCGTGTTCCCACGGTTGCGAGTGGCCCGGATATACCAAATAGTCCTAATAAGTCATATAGAGGGTACCGGGCGTCCATGCGGGTGATATGAGCGGGGGAATCGGTGGGAACACGGGTGATATTGGTGGGAACACGGTGTGTGTCATAACCGTGTTCCCGGCGTTTAGGCCGTGTTCCCACGGTTGCGAGTGGCCCGGATATACCAAATAGTCCTAATAAGTCATACTAAGGGGTGCCATAAGCTTGGAGTGACATTTGGCTGTATTGTAATGCGGGAACACGGGAACACGGCCATGACCGGCTAGCCGGTCATTCTTGGGAACACGGGAACACGGTCATTACCGGGTAGCCGGTCGAGTTGCTTACTGGCAGACGGGTCTTCCTTGCAAAAGGTAAGGCGGGTCGCATCCACTGGCTCCTATTGACTAACTATGCATGCCACTTCATTAACTGGAAAGGGGAGCGGATTAGGAAATTGGATTAGGATATTTTGGGTTTTCGTTACGTAATAGACATCTTGCTACAGTCTGGGGAATCATTTCGGGACGGCCGTGTTTTCTGTTCGAGATTCCTCGCGATTCAATGCCTTTAATGCGTGCGTCACTAACAAGCAGGGCGTAAGGTCCGAGCGATGCATGCGTCTTTTCAAATGCCCTACACCGACCTGCTGCCACCCGCTGTGGCCCGCAACACCGAAAGCGGTAGGATCCATGTACATGAAATCGCCAATCTGCACAAGCAACACGTACGGAAAATATGGGGCACTGGAGCGTCATCCAAATGTGTCGTATAACCATGGATGTTGTTTGGCGACCCACGACATACCAGTGCTTAGCAACAGCAGTATAACAGGTTAGGTTGGACAGCGGGCTAAGGCGAGCGAGTGGATACAAAAACCAATGTCTCCAATGTTGCGCATAAGCCAACAAAATGAAGACGAATAAATGACTTGGGTAGAAGTGATGCTGCTTCTAGACAGGTCCTTGAGGTAAACGGCCGTGGCAGGGGGGTGAAGGAACATCACGACAATATATGTTGTTGTTAACGCAAGTCAGCAGCGACGTGGATGTACAAGGTAATGGACATTGTTATGCTCTATGCTAAGCTGACCCACGAAAAAATCGAATCACAATTGCTATCGCTTTTGGACCATTTTGCACTTGGGGAATCGCACAACCGCAGTGTTTTTTCGGGCGACTGACCCATGGATTTTCGGGGGGCTGACCCAAAGGAAACAAGCTATGGATCGGCGATTGCTATCGCGTTTCGCCCATTTTGCACCTTGGGATATCGATTGCGCTTGGGGAATAGCGCAACTGCAGCTCTTTGTTGGGCAACTGATGACCAATTCACCAAGGGTCGGATATTGGCCGCACATAAGGCTGCTACACGGTGTGGCTTTGGCGGGTGTTGGGCCTAGCTTCGACATGCTGTGGGTGGTACTACAGACTTCGCCTTGCCTGCTGTCGTCCGGTTAGTTGCGAGGGTAGGGGTGTCGCTCCATGCATGACCTGCTTGCAGGATGTCCCCTCTTGTAACGACCGAACTCAAACCAGTATAGCTGCGTTGTGCATTCCGAGGGCTCGCCAAAGCTTAGTACCCCACGATACGGTGCGGTACCTACCCTGTATGTTACACCATCTTTCTTGAATCCTGAGCCATTGGGCAGCTGTACCGTCCGAGGAAGCATAGCGGAAGCCTGTGTGCGTGATCCGGCAGATAAGAGGTACATGCAGGCAGGTGTGATGGGAAGGGAGCAGATGGGGTCTTGTACGAACAAGCAAGTCGCCAATCAACTTGTACAAATCCACGCACATACACACCAGACCGCCCAGCTGATACGGCCGCTGTATCCACACGGCATCTGAGGCGCATTCCAGCTGCTGTTTCTTGCCTGCCTAGCCACCTGCACCATGCACCCTCACGTCGCCCCGGATGGGTGCTTACTTGGGGACTGGCGCTGAGGGGAGCTCCTACACCGGCTGGCAGCTGGCTCCTGTCTCTTGTCTTTGGTAAGCTTAGTACATTATTAAACGACTTTATTTGCTATCGGAGGCGTAGGAAGGCCACCACTCCCTCCTACGCCTCCTGTCACTGGGTCCTGTGCTAGGTACGTACGGATGGCATGTATGTGGACTGATCATCATGTTCGGTACATGTTCTGTAGGTTCCGTAGGTACATGTTCCATACATATTAACAGCACGACTGACGCAAATGTTATTAACCCTGTACACTTACTTCGGTTTCTGTCTCTTTCGTCTTCATCAGTGTCAGGCGAAGTGCCCGATGATTCTACCTTTTGGTCTGGAACCCACTGTAACAGTTTATTACTACAAGGACCCAATCCCCTCCGACGCCTTCCCTGTCCGTGTTTGAATTGTTTTCGGCCATTGTGAGCATTAGTTTCCACTGCACTAGACTGGCATGTTTGGGGGTGTTACAAGGACCCAATCCCCTCCCGCCACGTACTGCCACCCAGCCTCCATCACTCTGACAGCCGCTAGCACCACGACGTCTTTGGCGCCGCCAGCAACCTTCCTGGCCCCAAACCCGCCCCATCTACCTCTTGGGCGTATGATCCTAGCTTAAGTTCCTCAATGCGCAGCTCGCGGAACGCGGTCTGCTGCAAGCAATGTACTTTCCGGTAGATGTAAACGGGCGGAAGTCCAGTTTGGGCGCGCAGGGCGTCGCGCTGTTTCCTTGCCTCGTCAGCCTGGGGGGAAAGCAACAAGTTGTTTTGTCGTGCATGCATCCCTTAAGGAGGCTTGCGTACCTTAACAGAGATATAAATAAGTCATGATCAACAGGTACCTCACCTCAAACTGCTGGGCCTTTCCATTGTGGCCACATGGGTGGCACATGCATTCTGCTTGCACCACCTCGATGACGGTTGGGCCGTTCAGTGGCAGCACCTCGAGGCACTTGCGCTTCATCCATTCCTTCACCGCAGTCTTGCCAGTTTTCCCTCTTCCAGCTCCCTTCCCGAAGACGAGGTGGCCTCCGCTACCTGCATTGCCTGCCTGAGCCGCGGCGCTGGTTGCATCTATGTGGAACAGCTCGAGGGGGTCAGCGGCATCGCCCAGCAAAGTGTCGCAGCCTCGCACCATGGCGCGGACCTTGGAAGGGCAAAGGACCAGGCGTCAACCAATGGAATGCTGCGGGGCTAGTGGGCGAAGTGAGTAGTATTATCCTCACTTGAGGAGAAGCACCTACCACTAAGCAAGGTAGGCCCACCAAGTCAGATGCCCACCTACCTGGATCTCGCTGTGGCTCCCCCTTGACGCCCTTGTCGTCAACACGCTCCGTGAAGATGCACTGCACCATTGCAAATCGTTCGCCGCCACCCTTGGCGCTGCTGGAAACGTCAGTGCAGGCGTTCTGTAGCGGTGGTGGTGCAGCAGCATCAACAGCATCAACAGCATCAACAGCATCAACATTTGTGCGCGAAGCGCTTGGGGGGACCGGGCCTGTCCTGCCAGCGGCCCTGAATGCCTTGCAGCAAGTGTTCCGGCGGCTCTGGGCTGGCATGAAGTGGGAGCCGGCCTATAAGGAGGGATGGTGGCGGTTGGCTGTGGATGGGATCCCCCTCCTCGGGAACTCTCATATGCGGACGGCAGCAGCAGCCCCTTGTGGGTGCGGTGTGCCGGCTGGAGAGTCTTCAGGGGCGGGTACCCCCCGCTTACACCACTTTTGGTTCTGCCCGGTGGCTCAAGCAGTGACTGCCCAACTCGAGACCCAGCTCGGTGCAGGGGTGACACGGGCGCAAGTTTGGTTGGTGCAAGCACCTATCGGGGTACAGTCCTGCGTCTGGGATGTAGTAGTCCTGGCGGCTATTACTGCCATGGAGGTGGGGCGCCGTTTTATGGCCGCGGCCTTGAACAGGGCGGGGGCTGGTGGTCCCCCTCTTACTCCGGGTAGTGGTCTTCTGGATCGCGCCGTTCGCCGTGGGGTGGTGGAGTTTTGGGCCCTTTTGAGGGGCTTTGCTGCGCTGGGGCTTCCCCAGAAAGGCTGGGATGCAGTGGGGCCTCGGCATCCTTTCTTGCGGGTTGTCGCCAATCGCCTTGTGTGCGGGGGACCGGCTGAGGTACTGGTGGATTCCTGATCGGCTCGGGCTGTCTTGGGGAGCGGGGTTTCCCGTGCTTCATACTTTCTGGCTATATAAGCGTGTTGAGCCCTGCTAGGGGTCCGTGCCTTATGGGATGAGAGGTGGCGGGTTCCGCTGTTTGCATCGTTGCGGCGCTTCACTGGTTCGTCGGGTGCTGGGCTGTTAGGTTGGTTGGCGGCCAGTTCCTGATAGGGGAGCCTCTAGTGCAAATTCCCCCTGGGGTGCTGGCTGCTGCTCTGTATGCCTACGGCCTGTCAACTTGGTGTTCTGGTGGTTTGCCTTTGTTTCGGTGCATGTCGGTATTTGTTTCCTCCGTCTTGTTCAGTGTCAGGCGATGCGCCCGATGGTTCTACCTCTTGGTCTGGAACCCACTGTAACCGTTACAACAACAGCGGGTGGACCACCCAGCCGGATGACCGAACCAGGCGTCAGCCGTGCAAGTGGACTGACTCCCTCGTGTCCCCACTCAGCAGCGCCATATATTATACGGCCAGGCCTGCCACCACTGCCATCCGCCAGCAGATATCGGGGCTCATGCAGCTTCCAAACGGTACAGGCGGATCCAGCCTGCTGGCGTGCAAAGGGCCGGCTGAAGGCTTATTTTTTAGGCTTGTATGGTATTTGCAACTGCTTTTGCGACTACAATTTAAGATGTTAATAACAAAAAGGCGCCACTTACAGTAACGAACCGGCAACGTAACAAACCTGCACTCTGCGGCGTGGCGACTTTAGTTCGTGCCGTGGAGACATACCTGCTGGCTGAGGCACCCTGCCCAGCTGCGATGCACCTAAAATTATGGTACACAGCACGTCCGGGGCGGGTGGCAATGGCAATAATGAAGCTAAAACTCCGCTGGAACGAAACACTCTTATTGCAGTAAACGCGGCATTGAGGTATGGGCTGATCCAATCCTGGCTCACGAAACGGAAAGGTCGGCGCCATGCATGCAGCAGCAGCAGGTTACCATATTTGCATGTACGCTTTTTGATAGATGATGACACTGTGGCACTATCCTTCGAACATGATGCCGCATAAACCGCAGTAATTCGTTTCGCAGAAGTCAAACTTTATTAACCCCTATTAACCCCGTGCGCATTGCTTCATGTAATCGAGGGCTACACATTGAAATGTAGCTGAAACAAGGCGCGCGAGATTAGAAGTGACAAGCGGCATGTGCTGACCAATTAAATAGAGGTAGGTGGAAAGTGACGGTCTCGGCGCGGAGGATGCATGAGATGGAGTCATAAGCAGCCAAATGGGTAAATAGCCACTGTAACAAGTACAACAACAACTTACCAATCTGGTTACGCAAGGGGGGAGGATGAGGCTGCCGACCCGGGTTTTGGGTACCTGCTGTTGCCGCTCTTTGGAGGCCTGACGCTGCGTGCAACATACATGGACGTTCGCGTTTACATTGGGACGATTCACTGCTGCGACATGGGGGTAGCAATATATACGGCAGCAGAAGGCCAGGGAGCTACTCCTTGTGAGCAGGCAGAGGACAACACGTTTGCGCTCCTTTTACCACACCCCAGAAAAGGAACGCTTATAGGTGCCCCGTGGCGTGCATTACTTTTAGACATGAGTCCAAACTTAGCATCAATCAGTGTGCAATTGACGTATTATATGCCGTCTGGTGTGTCGAGCGGATGTACACCTGTACTACTGATGAAGGAACGTGCTACGTCTACCAAGGTACGTAGGCTGAGCGATAATCATATCCCACTCATCAGAGGAAATGACGAACAGACCTGACACGGAACAAAGCTACTGTAGGTATTTCAAGATGTTACCTGCCTGAGGCTACCTAGCGGTATCTGCTGGGAGTTCTCGTGCATGCATGGGCAGGCAGGGCTAGCTCTACTGCTGTGGGCGATAGAAGAGCGAACAAACCTCTGCTGCTGTCAAGGAAAATGGACAATATGCTACCATTGTAGCGCATAGAGCCACCCATACGGTATTGGCTCACAGAATTGCTGAATCGATACTTCCATTTGTCGTGATGGAGCTTAATACATGTACCGGTATGCCGTGGTTACCTACCTGACCAGCATTGATGCTGATGTTGCAGCCGTCCTGAGCAGTGGAGCCCGCCGGGTTCTCCTTACCCTCCCAAGAACGTGTCAATGTAGGAGCAGTTGTCCTTGGCGGGCCTGGCACAGTGGGAGTGAGCGTCCAGACTCCGCCGGCATCGGCTGCAAATAAAGCAAGCAAGGTGCAGCGAATGGTGGACGATCCATGTATGCGCCCCTAGGCACAGTAGTTGAGCGCAGAGGCAAGATCCCCAGCCATCCCAGACCAACCAAAGCAACTAACGGCGTATAAGTGCTGCACAAAGTAATTACCAGGAGCTGGGTTATGCCTGCTGGGATCGGTGTAGCTCAATTGGGAGAGCCCGAAAAATCCAATCCTTGTGGCCTGGGAGATCCCAGGTTCAATTCACAAGGTGCGGCACAGGAGATGCAGGTTCGAATCCTGCCACCGATCCCGATGGTGCGGGCAGCCAAATGCCATCGGTGTGGTTTGGGAGGACTAACTCTAGTATGAGTAGTTGGGGCTTAGGCTAGAGACGGGAGCGTGTGCGTCCTACGGGCGGCTCAACCAACAAGTACACTCAAGTACACCAAGCATGGCGGCATGCTGGACATGGAGCTGGCGGAAGACCGGTTTCCGGAGAGCGCTTGAATCTCAATAACTGATACAAAATATGAGTTAGGGATGTGGCAGGAGCGAGCACCAGCCTCCGGCGAGTGGCACTAACTGGTCGTGTTCCACAGCGACAATGTGGCGTGGGCCTTAGCGATATGAGGTGGATTGGTACTGGTGGCGGATTGGTACTGGTGGCGCGAGCGTATAGGGTGTACTGATGCCCTCACCGCCCCGCCCCCTTAACACATGCCATTAAAAAATATGAGTTAGGGATGTGACAGGAGCACCAGCCTCCGGCGAGTTGCACTAACTGGTCGTGTTCCACAGCGACAATGTGGCGTGGGCCTTAGCGATATGAGGTGGATTGGTACTGGTGGCGGATTGGTACTGGTGGCGCGAGCGTATAGGGTGTACTGATGCCCTCACCGCCCCGCCCCCTTAACACATGCCATTAAAAAATATGAGTTAGGGATGTGACAGGAGCACCAGCCTCCGGCGAGTTGCACTAACTGGTCGTGTTCCACAGCGACAATGTGGCGTGGGCCTTAGCGATATGAGGTGGATTGGTACTGGTGGCACGAGCGTATAGGGTGTACTGATGCCCTCACCGCCCCGCCCCCTTAACACATGCCAGGCCTAGTGCCGGCGTAATGTAATAATAATAATAATAATAATAATAATAATAATAATAATAATAATAATAATAATAATAATAATAATAATAATAATAATAATAATAATAATAATAATAATAATAATAATAATAATAATAATAATAATAATAATAATAATAATAATAATAATAATAATAATAATAATAATAATAATAATAATAATAATAATAATAATAATAATAATAATAATAATAATAATAATAATAATAATAATAATAATAATAATAATAATAATAATAATAATAATAATAATAATAATAATAATAATAATAATAATAATAATAATAATAATAATAATAATAATAATAATAATAATAATAATAATAATAATAATAATAATAATAATAATAATAATAATAATAATAATAATAATAATAATAATAATAATAATAATAATAATAATAATAATAATAATAATAATAATAATAATAATAATAATAATAATAATAATAATAATAATAATAATAATAATAATAATAATAATAATAATAATAATAATAATAATAATAATAATAATAATAATAATAATAATAATAATAATAATAATAATAATAATAATAATAATAATAATAATAATAATAATAATAATAATAATAATAATAATAATAATAATAATAATAATAATAATAATAATAATAATAATAATAATAATAATAATAATAATAATAATAATAATAATAATAATAATAATAATAATAATAATAATAATAATAATAATAATAATAATAATAATAATAATAATAATAATAATAATAATAATAATAATAATAATATGCCTGCTGGGCCCTGCTGGGCCCATTCAAGCACCCGCTTGTAATAAGCAACTAACTCCTACGCCCAAACAATGCTGTTTGAAGTTCACAGCATCTGATGGCGCCTGAAGTTTCTCCCCCCTACCTGGCCTGGAGCCCACTACTACAACTACCTAACCTGGGCTGTAAGCAACTGCCGAACCGTCTGCTCGTCAGTACTACCATGAATCCACCAAGCAACTGTGCCTTCAGCAAGGGACCTACAAGTATCTCCTGTGTTGCCGCTGCCCTTGCGCCTGATGAGCTCAGGTTTTAAACCGAGAACGTTCCTGAAGTACGTTCCTATCGGCATAAGGATTTTTCTGGGTGGCGTTGAGGGTGAAGCGCTGGGGGAAATGGCTTTGACCTCCACCTTGACAGATTTCCTCCAGTCATGGACGTTGTTCGGCCCGCAATGAGACTGCCAGCGAGCTGGTTGCATCCATTTCCCATCAGGGGCGTGGGCACACTCCTGGCAGCCGCACTTCACTTGCATTGTGCGGAGGTCAAACGTACCAAGGATGTTATTGCAATATACATCAACCTGCACGCATCCATGCGTATGCAATAGATCAGGGGTGCCAGTAGTGGAGCGTCCATCCGTACTAATAAGGCGGTATCTTTTTATGTAACGGTTAAAGTGGGTTCCAGGCCAAGAGGTAGAACCATCGGGCACATCGCCTGACACTGAGAAAGACAGATCTTGTTGGCACTACCTAATAACTACTGAAGGCAGCTGGACTTGGTAGCGTCATATCCGTCAATTGCAGTCCTTGTAGTGTGCTAGCTAGGGATTGATACCTCATCACATTAACCCATGTTGCCTAAGCACATACGTTCGTTCCTAGCTTAACTAGCCCTTTGTGCAATAATAGCCCTGCTGGCAGTGTTATGATGCTTGACAAGTCATGCACGCAGGGCGGCAATCAACAGTGACTGCAGCTGAATGAATGAATTGTAATTGTACTTGAACAAGTATGTATGTACCGATAATACATTTCTAAGGCGGGACGAGCAGAGATGAGCACCGCTGTCACCGCAGCTAGCACCGCTGTCACCGCAGCTAGCAGCAGCGAAGCATGCAGCTAATAATGGTTGTCTGTATAGTATGAAGTGCTGAAACCTCTACTTTATTTCCTTGGCTCGTTTGGCATACTGGACGCGCTGTCGTGCGCTGTCGGTGGCCGTTCTAATCTGTCCCTATCTCTACGGGTTTGCAACAGTGTTGATCCTACATCGTCAACATCATGATACGTGTGGAGGCGATCCACATGCAGCAGCCACCAGCTAGGTCCCTCTATGACAAGCATACATCGTCAACATCATGATACGTGTGTGGAGGCGATCCACATGCAGCAGCCACCAGCTAGGTCCCTTTATGACAAGCAACAACTTAACCGTCATGGATCTAGAGCTTACGTAGCGAGCGTGTCTTTACCTTGGGCTGACCTTCAACGGGTGCCTCGGGATGCCACGATGGCGGGCTCTGCGATAGGTCGGTGGGGTCGCCGGGAATATATGGATGAAGGCACGCACGCAGGGTCTTCAGTCTAGCAGATTTGCTGGGTAAATAGCAATGTGCGGGAAGCTCTGGAGGAGTGTGTGCGGGCGACCGTACGTGTTCTGTGTGTGAGCGCGCGCGCTGTGATGGCCACCTGAAGCAAACGTGGAATCCCGCGATTATCGCTCGCTCGTTATCCGTATCCCGTCTATATATAAATGTAGCAAGTTACTTAGCCTTGCTTTGCCCTGTCCTCCACCTTACTTATCGCATCAAGACCGAGAGTACCGGTATTGTTTTTGGTCAATTGCTGCTTACCATCGAGATCCAAGTTTTACGACGCAATGACCATTGTGCACCAGCTGGATCGAAGAAGCCGCCGGCGTCCGCGTTTGGTGTGCCACTGGTTGCTCGGGCATGGCCGGCGGTATCGTCGTCGACGGGTTTCTCTCCAAAGGCAGCCGAGTATGCTATTAGCAATGTCGGTCGTAGTTGTCTATAAGGAGCACTTGATAAACGCAAGGGGACGCGTGCTAACGCTTGTCGGCCGGTTCGTTGAACCGCAACTGCGGGAAAGCCGCCGCCGCGGCAATGAAGATTTGCTAACATTACAGCTGAGGATACTTTCTACTTCTGGGTTAATATTTCGAAGCTCATATTGCTAGCTGTGTCACTTTACAAACGTCGCGCGTTGAGATGATGCTAGTTGCGTTGCGAGCGAGCAAGCGTATTAGCGTTCCTACCTACGAGAACAGCAGCCGACCAAAGGAATGTATAAGAGAACGCTGTTAAGGTGTCCAACCTCCTTGCTTGGCACAACAAACAGATCCCTCCAAGGCGCTGTGACAGGACTTGAAATCAGACCCGTCCAAGGCTGTGACAGGAGGTTATCGCTACAACAAAAAGCAATTGAGCACGTTTGTAACAATGAACCTTGTCGACTACGATTCCCGATCGTATCCCTCCAAGGCTGCCAGAAGGTGATGCGAGGCTTTGCAACGGCCACTAAGCACGAGGACATAACCGCTTGCCGGCAGTTGCTTATCTGTATGCATCGATCGTACGGTGCGTTATGCACCACGCGTTAAGCTTATTTGGTGCTTCGTTGCTGTTTGCTGGCAGAAGTTAAAGCTATTTTGGGAGCGGCGAAACCGTGTGCCTGCTAGGGCTTCATAAACGCCTGTCACTGTGCGTAAGGTAGGCTTCCTACGTGCTTGAGCCGTAGGTTTATTTCACATTGTCCGCTTTATTCAGTTACTGGACTCCAGAAATGATAGCACAGTGGCCGCGTCAACACCGAGACCATTATCGGCGAGGCCAGCAGCAGAAGTCGGCGCACAACACCGGCGTAACAACCACTGCATGTGCTTCTCGCTTCAATGGAGGCTACGCAAAGGCGGCTGTTTGCTGTCTTGCAAATGACGGCGGGTGCAATAATGCGAGTCCGCCGCCCAACGACGACTACGGTTCCCCTGCTGAACCAAGGCCCACGTCAAACGGGTCCCACTTCGCTATGGACGGTACCCCATCGACGGGAAATTACCGATCAAAAGAGATTCCAACGGAGGTGGGTGGGTGCCTCGATCTGGGCCGCGTACAGCAACGCACATATGTTTGCAACGTACGCTGGAGTCGGCTGGAGCAGCGCCCGCATGTACGCCTTTGAACAATCGGGCACAGACCTTTCGGAAGTCCGGCGTGCCAGAGAGTTATAAGGGGTTGAGAAACTGTGCTTTTTTCCGACCTCGACCAGCCACAACCGATCGACGACCGCGCTCGCTGCTAGCTAGGCAGTCCAGACATAGAGCACGCAGCCTCGCCTCGCCCAGATCGATTTGCATTAATGTCTTTCCACATCGTTCCCGCGGCTGCCTCGCTCATCACGCCGCTGCCAGCGAGCATGGCATGATGAATTACCGGTATGCTGAGGCGAGTAATCCCTGCGTAACAAAGGCTGGCAGCACCTCCATCCATGTTACCAACTCTCAACGGCACCTGACCTACCTCGTCTATCTATACATTTGCCCATTGTCACGATTACAACAACTGTAACCGTTACAACAACAACATTTGCTGTTGCTGGCCGCGCGACACCATCGCCGTTCAATTGCCCTACTTGCGCGCGACCCCAGTTCCTCTCCCATTCAAGCCATCAACCGACATGCTTGATTTTCGCGCGCGCACACGCAGTTGCTGGTGAAGTGCAAGGAGACCCGGGGGATCTTCTTCACCGATAGCGTGACGGTCCGTTGCCTATGCACCGAATGCACTGCTGCCAGACAGCAGTCCTGGACGTTACCACAGTGGGAGGCACATTGCGGAGCTGGAAGCAGCAGGAAATGGAAACATTCAGTCAAGGCTGAGTTAGGCAACGGGAAGGCGGTCAACATCGAGGCCTGCCTCAAGGGCTTCAACAAGGTGGTCATCTGGGGTCGCCTCACGCCAGGTACACAAACTGAGGAAAAAGGCGGAGGGACTGTTGTTAGGGTGCGTGCGTGATTGGACGAGTGAACTAGTAACTGTTTTAGTAGGTAGTAGTAGACTATGCGTAGAGTAGGCGTGTCTTGGGCGCACTTGGGTACGGCAGGGAAGAAGCAAACCCAAACCCTAAAACCCTGACAGCTTTCGGCAGTTGACAGTAGCTGAGTCACATTGGAGCCAAAGGGATTGGGTGCGCACATTGGGCCCATTTAGCCAGATTTAGCCTACGCCACCTTAGCACGGCGGGATGCCATTCCTGGCAATCCCTGCCGGGCTCAATGTATCCTCTCGCACGGTGTGCCCAGTTATAGCTGTGTAATGACAGTGCCGAGCACCTGTTGCCCCGCAAGTAACAGTGCTGTATGTGGGCCACACTTCGGCCAGGGTTCAAGACAGCACGGCCGGGAATCCACAGGCCTGCTATGGTGCATGATCATACGGCAGCTGTACGGCTTGCTTGCCTCACTGACCTGATCACGCACTGGGTCACAGGCTTGACTTGTCTATAGCCGCATAGCTCCGCATTCGCCTTTACTTTCGATCCGTGCCTACCTGCACCTGCTCAATACGTCCGTCTGCCTGCTTGCCAAATACTGGTCACCAAGACCGACCTTCTCCTCCCGCACCGCCCCTGCCAGGCGGTCCCAAAGCTCATTTCCTTGCACCGTGGCTGGAGAGTGAGACCACCACTACCTTAGCATCAAACCTGCCCAAGAAGGTGCGGCGGCATTCGGTGCGTGGGATTGCTTGGGGCTAGCGACCGGATGGAGGTAGGGCTAACATAACAAGGACTCTTGGCGGGAAGTCCACTACTGCAAGTCATCTATTTCTAACCCAGTCCAGTCGTGCGGTGTCATCCTAAAAAGAAAGGAATGCTGCTGTGCGTGTAACAAGAAAAATGCTTGCGCGATTACGGGTGGAAAACGAAATCCGCCCGCCCGCAGCTGAGGAGATCCTACTTTTCAATGCCGTCTTTCAAACAACTATCCTTTTAAGCGAGCTAAGGTTGTGGCACCGCACGCACATGCGAGTGCAATGTGCGTAGTCGCTTTGGTGTTTTGTACGTTGCTGCTTATCTTAATGCGCACACATGCACGTTGCCATACCTCAGGTCGTCAACAGCGTCCAGGCGCCAAATCAGCAAGCCGTGAGCCCTGTGGACGTGCTGCCGCCACAGGTGGGTCAGATGGGTGCCTGCAGGACGGTGAAGATGTGGGGCAGAGGTGGCCACCCTGGATAGAGGGTCCATCGACAGGGCAGAAAGGAAAGCATGCCAGCAGTGAAACGCTGGGTCCCAGCTGCGTACCGGTACTTGGCGTGCCTTCAACCCACGGCATATGCAGGGTAACCACCGTGATGGCCGTAAATCTCCACGTTACCTAGAGGAGCATACAAGGCAAAGGATGTCAGGTTGTTAGCAGCAATCACATATCTCTTATATATCTAGACGGGTACATCTAGCAATGTCGTTTTGCCTTTTTGGAACCATCGGGTTTCTGTGCTGCCATCGCCTCCTTCACGTCAAGTATGTTGCTCGACGTACGGCTCTTATCGTTTTTTCAGGGTCTGGTGCCCACTGTCAGGAATGCTTCTGAGTGCCACCGTAGTCAGGTGTCTTTTTGGTGGCATTTGTCCTTGCTTGTCGATGGGCACTTACTTCCAACTGTCAGCAACCCTCGGGCTGTACATCGGCCCCTCCGGCGTGCGTGGCTGGCCACCTACCCACCTCTGCGACTGAAATAATGGGCCCTTGACTGTTCCCACTCGCCACTTTGCTTTCCCCTCCCCAGTTTGCGGTTGCGTGCAAGGAGGTTCAGGGCACTTTTGTGACGGACAAGTGGATGGTCCGCTGCCACTGCGCGAACTGCATGGGGAGGGTGGATCATACCCCCTCCGGCTGGGAGGCTCACTGCGGGTCAGCGTCCCAGAAGTACCAACAATCGATCAAGATCCAGCCGGGCTGCGAGGTTCCCGAGGTGCCGCTCAACACGCAGCCCCTGTCGTTGGGTGCCTTCTTCAAGAGGAAGGGCCTGGTGGCGGACCGGTTGCGTGGGAAGGGTGAGTAGCTTGCTTGGCCGCGCGTGCATGGCTGCGCTTCGTAGCGCACTTCCCTACACATGCGCCAGCTGAGCTTGACGGGATGAGGGCGCTGATGGTGAATATACACACCCTTGTTGATGTTGCCACCACTACTTCGTCGTTGTTGCTATCCCGTCGGCAACTGGTTCGTTTCTCCTGCTGGTACAAAGCTTACAACCTCTTTTCCTATGATAGCTATTCAACCGGTAACTAACACGTTCTTGGTTGGTTGTACTGTACGGCAGGACACGGATGTAATGAGTATGCGTCGCTTACCGTGGTCCTTGCCCGCACGCGCAACTCATTTGAACTGGGACACTGCACCTTTGACCTGCTTTAAATACCATCCTCGACCCCTCCATTCGACCAATGAGCCACGCAGGCCACCCGCCGGCGCTGCTGCCCATTCAGAGAAAGCCGCACCAGTAATAGGAGCAGGACCAAGCCGCTGCAGATAGCCTCCTGGCAGGCGCGTGGACGCGGCCGGTTGGCTGCAGCCTGCTTGTGCGCCTCACCCTGCTGTTTTAGCTGCTGCGTGTAGTGCTTCCCTTGGGGACCGTTGCAGCTTGCGGGCTGCGGGTGCAGCTGCGCCTCTGTGGATAACCTTAAATTACCGGTATAGGATTTTCGTGTGCCCCGCCCGCCGCCCGCGGCTACAGTCGGGTAATGGTAATACTTTTTCAATAGACGGTAAGCATACCTTGACCCTCAAGTCCCGAGTCGTTGCGGCGCTGTGACGGTAGTTGACAGCGGCCTTGAATGCCCTGCAGCAAGTGTTCCGGCGGCTCTGGTCCGGCATGAAGTGGGAGCCTGCCTATAACGAGGGGTGGTGGCGGTTGGCTGTGGATGGGATCCCCCTCCTCGGGAATTCTCATATGCGGTCGGTAGCAGCAGCCCCCTGTGGATGCGGTGGTCCGGCTGGAGAGTTGCCAGGGGCGGGTACCCCCCGCCTACACCACTTTTGGTTCTGCCCGGTGGCTCAAGCAGTGATTGCCCAACTCGAGACCCAGCTCGGTGCAGGGGTGACACGGGCGCAAGTTTGGTTGGTGCAAGCACCTACCGGGGTACAGTCCTGCGTCTGGGATGTAGTAGTCCTGGCGGCTATTACTGCCATGGAGGTGGGGCGCCGGTTTATGGCCGCGGCCTTGTAAAGGGCGGGGGCTGGTGGTCCCCCTCTTACTCCGGGTAGTGGTCTTCTGGATCGTGCCGTTCGCCGTGGGGTGGTGGAGTTTTGGGCCCTTCTGAGGGGCTTTGCTGCGTTGGGGCTTCCCCAGAAAGGCTGGGATGCAGTGGGGCCTCGGCATCCTTTCTTGCGGGTTGTCGCCAGTCGCCTTGTGTGCGGGGGACCGGCTGAGGTACTGGTGGATTCGTGATTGGTCCCGGTTGTCTTGGGGAGCGGGGTTTCCCGTGCTTCTTACTTTCCGGCTCTATATGCGCGTTTGAGCCCTGCTAGGGGTCCGTGCCTTTTGGGATGAGAGGTGGCTGGTCCCGATGATTGCATCGTTGCGGCGCTTCACTGGTTCGTCGGGTGCTGGGCTGTTAGGTTGGTTGGTGGTCAGTTCCTGATAGGGGAGCCTCTAGTGCAAATTCCCCCTGGGGTGCTGGCTGCTGCTCTGTGTGCCTTCGGCCTGTCCATTTGGTGTTCTGGTGGTTTGCCTTTGTTCCGGTGCATGTCGGTCTTTGTTTCCTCCGCCTGTTTCAGTGTCAGGCGATGCGCCCGATGGTTCTACCTCTTGGTCTGGAACCCACTGTAACCGTTACAACAACGGTCGGCTGGCGTGGACAGGGTATCGGAAGCAGGCTTTTTCGTGTCTAAGCTCTTCAATCATTCGGCATCTTCGTATGTGTCTGGTGGTGTGGAGCGGCGGGAAAGGTTGCATGCTAGAGTTGCCATGTGTACGTCATGCTCGGGTACCATGCTGAACTGCTGAAGTTATCCTGGCAGCTGTGACGCCACAAATTATAGGTCAAAAATGCGAGCCCGCACAGCGTCGACATGCCCCAGAAGTAACACGTAAGATAGCAGTTTGACTGTTACATGGCTTTAATATTTAGAAGGAAGACAACCATGCACGTGAAGCCCGGTCACCGTACGGTTTCCTGCACGCAGTACATGCCGGTTGCGAAATGCACACAAGCAAGCAGTAGTGCCGGCCAGTATGCGCTTGTGGCGGCCTCAGGGATCGCTTCCTCGCTGCAGGAGGGCTGCTGCCGCTGGCCTGCGCCTCCACGGACCCCGCACAGCGCCAGCACTCCGGCCCACCAACATATCTGGCGGCTGCCACTGTCATGCCGCTCCATCCTCCGTGGCTTGCTGGCGAGCAGCCGCTTCCCTGCAGCACAGCGCAGGGCAGCCAGGCAGGGAGCGAGGAAGGCGCCACAGACGGCTCAGCCCAGCAGTCATCTCGCGCGCTCCCAGCGCCGCCGCACCATCAGTAGCTCATGGGCTGCGCAATCGCGCAAGCGCCCCCGGCCAGCCGCCTGAGGGTTTGCTGAACAGATGGGTGCGGTATTGCGTGCGGTGCGGGCTCTGAGCTGCACTAGCTGCCACCGTGCACACCCTGCACTAGCTGCCCCACCTTTCCGCCTTGGCGGCCGCCGCCGCTGCGCGGGCGGCCTCCCTCGCTGCCTTGGCCTCAATCTTGGCCAGTTGGATCCCGTATGACTCGTCCGCGTACGGGTCAACGAAACCCGCCTCCTCAGCGTCCGCCGCTGCCTGCAGCGCCCGGGCAACATGCAGCAGCGCCTCCTTCCCGCCGCCGCCGTGGTACGCCTCCGTCTCCTCCGGGCCGCCGCCCCCGGCCCCAATCCGAGTGAGCGCCACCTCCGCCAGAGCCGCCGTCACCACCGGCACCACGTGCTGCAGCAGGTAGCGCCGCACCGACTCACCGCGACCCCCCCGCCAGCGGAGGCTGTAGGACGCCTCGGCTCCGGTCCCTGCCGCCGCCATCGGCCCCGTAACACTGCCACTGGCCGCTGTGGCCGCTGCCTCTCGCCGTACGTCAAAATCCGCCTCCGCCCCCTGCGCCTCCTCCCCCAGACCCTCGCTGGCGAAGGCAGTGGGCGTAGACCGGTGAGCGGCCGGTGGGAAGCCGTCAAAGTTATGTGGGCTGCCCAAGAAGACCCCAGCCACCTGCCGCTCCAGGGCTGCCAGCGGCGGCAGGGGCGCCGGTGCTGATGCCTGCGCCCCCGCGGACGAGACCGCGGCAGCAATGGAGGTTGGCCCAGCGGCAGCGGCAGCCGCAGCCGCAGCGCCGACCCCAGCCGCGCTCAGCACTGCCAGCGGCGGCTGCACGGAGATGGTCACCATGGGCCCCTCCTCGCCGGCGGGGTTGGGCAGCCGGGCGTGGCGTGCACCCCCAGCCAGGCTCAGCGCCATCAGGCCGCCGTGCTCGGGAAGCTGGGCGTCCAAAGGCTGCGCGGCGCTGCAGTCCTCTGGGCCCTGGACCCCGTCGGTACCGAGAGCCGCGTTGTCGCCATCACCCCCGCCGGCAGCGCCGCTACCGCCCCCGCAGCCAGTTCCAGCCGCCGCAGCCGCCCGAGCTCGGCGCCGCTTGGCTTTGAGTGTCCTGCTCTCCGCCGCCTCTCTCTCGCGCTCCTCCGCCCGCCGCGCCTGCTCTGCTTCCCACGCGGCTTGAGCCGCTGCGATGCGTGTGCGCCGGTCTTCGGCGTCCTCCGCCCGCCACGACTGATACGAAGTCCAGCGCCGGACAAAGCCGGCCTCTGTGTTGTGGCCCAGCGCTGCGGCCAAGGCGACCTCCCGGGGCACCCCGCCCCCGCCCTTCGCGCCCGCTCCTCCGGGTCCCCCTCCGGCGGCCTTCCTGGCTCCGGCCCCTTTCTTATCGAGCTCTGACAGAGCGCTGACCTCCCCTGCAGCCAGCGACGGTGGCAAAGGTGCCGTGGCGGTGAGGGTGGCGGTGAGGGCGGCGGTGAGGGTGGCGGTGAGGGTGGCGGTGAGGGTGGCGATGAGGGTGGCGATGAGGGTGGCGGTGAGGGTGTGGCGGTGAGGGTGTGGCGGTGAGGGTGGCGGTGAGGGTGGCGGTGAGGGTGGCGGGGGTCAAGGGGCGCTGTGGGTGCAGCGGCCAGTGCAGACACA
The DNA here is from genome assembly GCA_003116995.1 of Yamagishiella unicocca. NCBI lineage: Eukaryota > Viridiplantae > Chlorophyta > Chlorophyceae > Chlamydomonadales > Volvocaceae > Yamagishiella > Yamagishiella unicocca. The sequence continues at coordinate 1,004,943 of BDSL01000026.1, read as the reverse complement.
GGGAAAAGTGTGCAGGCGGTGCTGAGTGCTGAGTGCGGCCTAGGATGGCGGCGGTGGCACTAGTGCGCTCAGGTGGCGTTGGGAACCGCTCACGTTTTTCACCATGACGGCGGGGGGTGCAGGTAGCGAGGAAACCCACAGGGGTTGTCACAGGGGTTGTGGGGCCGTCACCGCGTACAGCCCTGACTGTGGCCCATCCACGTACCGTCTCATCACACTGTTTGGCTGGCTGGGTGAGCTGTTGTGCCGGTGACCTGGGCGCACCGCACTTTACCGACCTGTATGTACGGCGCTGGCTGACCCACAATAATGACCGATCAGCGCAGCGTTGAGCAGGCGGCGGATCAATCAGGGCCATTCCCTACTCCGGGCTCTCCCCGTCCCCCCCACCTGAGAGCCGCGTCACCGCCTCCTCCGCCGCTGCTCCTATGGCTGCCAGGCGGGCCCGCAGGTCCTCCTCCTCCGCGTCCAGCTCCACCACATGGGTGGGCGCAGTCAGGGGGTTGGGCACCAGCCGCATGCCGGCAGGCACCTCGAACACGTCGGACGATGCTCCGGGGTTGCCGGGGGTGCCGGGGGCGGCGGGGCCGGCAGCGCCGCCCTTGCTCTTGTGGCCACCAAGCTTGGCCTGAGGGACAGGTGGAGCGAGAAGGCGGCGTGAGGGGCGGGTTGCGGCAGCGAGGGTAGAAGCTAGCGGTAGTGGCAGTGACCGCGGCAGCGATTCCCTTTCCGTTCCCCTCGGCTGCCAGACATAGCACCTCGTCCACGGCTACCGACCAGTGCACCACTTACATGCGACTGCTCGGCCGCCATCGCCGCCGCCGCCGCCGCCTCCTCGTCCGGCTGCAGGAGGTGGAAGGCTGCCCGGGCCTGGGCGGCACTGCGCGGGAAGCCGTCCAGGACGAAGCCCCGGCACCGTGCAGCCGCCCGCGGCTCCGCCAGCGCTGACGCCAGCAGCGCCCCCAGTGTGCGAGCCGCCACCCGGCCGCCAGCCGCCAGCCAGCCCCCCCCCTCCTTGTCGCGGTCCTTGTCCTTACCGCCACCCCCCAGGCCGGCCGCGACCTCCGCCTGCGCGGTGCGGAGCAGCGAGGGGTCCATTGCGGGGTTGAGGCCGGCAGCGGCCGCCACCGCCGGGTCCGCGGCCGCAGCCAGCAGCAGCGGCACGCTAATGTACGAGAGGCCGTACTGGTGCGCCAGGCGCCTGGCGAGGTGCGTCTTGCCGCTGAGCGGCGGTCCGGTCACCAGCAGCCGCAGCGGCGTCAGGCGGCGGGCGGTACGGAACTCCGCCGCCACCGCCGCCAGGTGCGCGGGCAGCCCCCCCGGTCGTCCTGGCGTGAAGGCGGGCAGGGGTGATGTCGCCAGGCTGAGGTCCAGCAGCATGCGGTTGCGCAAGGGCGCGGGGTGGTGGTGGAGGGCGCAGTCGGGGACGTACCTGCAGTGCGGGCGGAGAGGGCCGCAGCAGAGGGCGGGAGGCGTCAGGGGGGAGACAGGACGCCTGGGCGCAGCAGCACGTAGCGGCCGGGTGCAAGGGTATGGCGCTTGGGAGCTCCTCTACAGCTTATATCCGCCCTCTCCCCTCCGGCTTCACCTTCCGCTCTCCTGGCTGCCTCCTGGCGGCTCCTAGGGCTGTGTTCCTAGCCCCCAAGCACCCCACCTCCGGGCCCCGCAGTCCCTCCACTCACTCGACGGCCGTCTCGTCCTCTCCCAGACCCATCTCCGCAGCAATGGCCGCCACCAGCTCTGCCTGGCTGCAGCGGCTGCCGTCGGTGACCAGGTAGTAGCCTCCGCTGGTGAGGGGCCCGGGGGGACTGGAGGAGGGGGACGGCCCCGTAGCCGGCGCTGAGCCCAGCTTGGTGGCGCTGGCAGCACTTCCGGCGCCATTGGCAGGCGCCAGCCCCAGTTGCAGCTGCTGGGGCCCCAGCCCCGGCGCCGCCCACCGCCACCCCCCCGCCTCCGCCGCCAGTGCCAACACGTAAGACGCCATGTCCTCCACGTGTAGTGTTGGCAGGATGTTGGTGCCGCGGCCGTACACCAGCAGGCGGGGGGGTGGGGGGGGGGGGGCCGGGCCCCCACCCCGTCCTGCAGCACCTGCTGCTGCTGCTCCTCCGCCGGGCGGGAGGCACTGCCTGATCCAGGCGGCCTGAGGGCGAGCCGGGGGTGGAGGGGAGCGCGACAGCAAGGGAGGAAGCGCCACGGATTGACCACCGGGCCGCAACACCTGTCCCCCTCAGCTCCTTGCTGCTGCGATCTCCCCGACGACACACGCACGCAAGTGCTGCAAGTTGCACGCACTTCTGTTCCCCATGCTTACACGACGTACACGAGAACGGGTTCGGCCGGCGTAGAGCTAGGTAGCGGCATGACACCCTCTCAAGCAGTGTTACTAAGAGTTTCTTCGCTACCCCCACCTAAAGCAGACCACTGGCCGAAACCCTCAGCCTCGGGCACCTTCGCCCGTGCAGCTGCCCTTCTTCCTCTGTCCTGCTTCCTCTGCCTGCCTCTCCACCTGCCTTGAAGGCGTTGAAGAAGGTCAGGTCGTCCTCCCCCTCGCCGTACATGAGCCCCGGACACACCACAGCAGTGTGCAGGCGGCCCCGGCGGCCGGATCTCAGCACCACCTGCTCCACAGCCAGGGCGGCCCGGGCGGCAGTGGCGGGGGACCTGAAGGGGGTGAGGTATGGAGGGAGGTGAGGACCTGGGGGCAGGTGAGGACCTGGGGGCAGGTGAGGACCTGGGGGCAGGTGAGGACCTGGGGGCAGGTGAGGACCGGAGAGGGAGGTGAGGACCGGGGGCGTTACATAAGAGAACCGGTAACTCGAGGACCGAGGGGTGTATAAAAACCTTTTTACGCAACGGGACAGGATAGTTGGCGCATGGTCGTCGGACACCAATTTTGTGGGCGCATGCTGGAGCACTGGACCGGGAGGGGGGGGAGCGGAAGCACTGCTGGTGAGCGGGGCTGCCAGGGAGAGGAGGTGCGGCGGAGCAGGGCAGGGCAGAGGCACATCAGGCTCCGCAGCGTCCATCCCGTGGCCCCGCCCAAAGCAGTGTCAGTAACCTCGCGCCTTCCAGCAGTCGACCCTCCCGGCCCCCTGCCGACCCAGGGGTCTTCTCTCAGCCCACCTGCGCCGTATATCGTCTGGTGCGCTGAAGGTGGGGGCGATGGGCGGCGGTGTGTGTGGCGGTGTGTGAGGCGGTGCGGTGCCCTCCTCGGTGCCACCGGCACCACCACTGGATCCGGCAGCAGCAGCTGAGGGATTCTCCCCCTCCCGCTCGTCGCCGTCGCCCGACCCTGTCCCCGCCGCTCCCAACGCACCCGCCCCTGGCCAGGGCACATCCTCCCCCTCCCCTTCGCCCCCCCCCGCAGCGGCACCGCCCTCCGCTGCTGCCTCGCCATCCCCTCCTTCCTCCTCGCCGGCGGCTCCCCACTCTCCCCCGGCTGCCGACTCGAACTGCGTCTCCGGGTTTGGCCGAGTTGCCGCCCACACCAGCGGGCTGGACACCGCCACGAACACCACCTCGCGACCGCCGTACTGCGGGGGCAGAGGAGTGCGAAAGAGCTGGCAGGTGAGCGAACCGGGGGCAGCAGGGAAGCCGCCCGACTGCTGCCGGCCCAGGGCGGCGCAGTGCATGCCACACGGAGGTAGCAGTGCGGTGGCTTGCGCACTGCAGCTCTATAATACGGCAGGAACGCAGGCAAGCATGCCTCCCCTTCCCCCTCCCGTTGCACCAGCCCGCCACCACCCAGGGTCCCCCCCCCTGGTCCCCAGGACCCTCTCCCACCGGCTGCTGCGCCAGATGAACCACCGCATCGCGGGTGGCACGCTCATGGCCGAGTAGGTCGTACACCACTACATCAGCAGTTAGCAACAACTGCTTGTGGGCCGCCGTGGCGCCGCTGTCGCCCGCCTGCATACCCCGAGGGGGGGGCCCGATAGGAGTGGTATGGCACACCGGGCCACATCCTCCCGTGGATGAAGCGAGGGGGCCCAAGCAAGCATCTATCAACGCCACCGCACCGGCGGGGCTTCGTGGGTTTCGCGTGCCTGCTGCCGCCGGAGCCAGTGGTGGTGCCGGTGTTACCTTAAAGCGGCCTGTTCCGGTACCACCCATCCATCACTGCCATCTCACAACAGCTAAGGGATACATGGTTCACGTTACTATGCGGAGCCTTGGACGGGGGAAAAGGTGCGGCAGCCGGCTGGCGTCCCTTGTCGTGTGCCAGAGCCTTAGTTGTGCCCATCCTGCCTCCGTGCAGTCGGACCACAGGGATGCACCGAAGCTCCAGGGTACATAAACTCACCCGGATGACGTTGCCTACGTAGCTGGGCGCGTCGTTGCCAAGGGCCGCAAAGCCAGACACGGAATGACCCGCGGCCTGTGGGGTGCACCACATAATATGACTTCAGGAAACCCCGCGTTAATGATTATATTGTGTACAAGAGCTGGGCGAAGGACAGCGTCACAGCAAAGCAATCGCTCAACGAAGCACATGTTGAAATAAGAGCTCACCGAGAAGGCCTTAGCAACAGCCCTGCCGATGTAACAATCGCACGGGTAAATATAGATGTTCTTAGGCATAGTTATGCTGTCGCTGTCCATTCCCTTTTTCTGTCCATTGAGTGGCAGCGATGCGTGCTTCCGTTAGGTGAAGCGAATGTTGCGTCCCTGACATCAAACATACGTACGTCATATAGAGATGACTGTATCACTACCATAGTGTCCGTAGAAGGAATATCGCTTACCCATGTACGACAACACGCATTCATATCACTTCGAACGACAACCTTTGCAGAATACCTACCCGCGCATTATGCCATTCACTTTGCGACCCATGATCTCAGTTTGATCTCAGTTTGTGAGATTTGCAGGTCGGTGTAACTGCTCACAAGCTCGTAGTAATGATCAGGAAGCCTGCGCAGGAAGTTTAGCTCATACGCTAGCATGGCTGGTTTTGGTTGAATACCAATCCCTCCTTCGCAACATATGCCAATTATCACCTCTTGACAATAGCAAAAACACTATGGCAGAAGAAGACTATGTCAACGTTAGGACGAAGCAATTTGCTAACGGAGACGTCTGCACCGGGACGTGGTCTCAGTCTGGCATGGTACGCCGTTGGCCAGTACTTGCGTTCAACAGTTTTTGAAGCCTTCATATTAGCCAGCACTACTTGCGTCTGGCGCGGCCGTGTCGCCGGAGTTTGTTGGGTTTCCCGCCGTCGGGGTTGGCCTGCCCAAAGTTGGTTGGAAATCCGCCACGGTCATTTGCATGCATGTATTTTCCTGGTAAGGGCATCCCCCCTGTGCCCATACATTTCCCCGGCTGATTTCTGTAACGCTTCGTTCTGTATATTGCAGCCCGATGGCGAGGGCAAGTATACGTGGCGGGACGGCAGCATCTACGAGGGAAGCTGGAAGGTGCGTCCCCGGACAGTCACGGATACCCTGCTGCTGTTTGGTCTGGAAGCGGCGTCTGTATGCCCCCAAAGTTATGTCGACAACATGACAATAGTGGTCGGCCGGTAGTGCACAATGCATGTACAGTGTCTGCTTCCAAGCGCATTGATATCCGTCCATTTCCCGAATGGCTGCCGGCTGCCGTGTGCATGCACGGGCGTGGCGTATGGTGGTGTGATGACCGGCGGTGCTCTTCGGGTCAGTGTTGGCGGTGGATGGCCCGGACAGACTGTCCAAGTTATCATAATCCTAGTATGTTGGACCATCATGGGATGGTATGTAGACGCTGATCCCCGGCGAGAACCTAACATTACACTCCTGGAGGATTAGTGACCCACACCTCCTGGTTTGTATCCTACCATGTACCGTCCTCAGTTGCGTATTGGTCGTTTGGTTCCTCCGTTCTGCCCCACTCCGCCCCCTGGGTGTATCCCAGGAAGGCGCCAAGCACGGCGTTGGCAAATACACCTGGCCCAGCGGCGCCACATACCACGGTGAGTGGGGGGGGGTTCGGCAGGAGGCGCGGGGGCCGCGTGGGTTCGTACGTAGAGGCTGGCTGGTGGCGGTTGGGTGCATCGCTGGCATCGTTAGGAGCTCCGGACATCCTGGTCCATCAAGAGGCTGGAGCCGTGGGGGAATGGACGTGAGCCCGGTATGTCTAAGATAAGGTAGGACGCAAATGAATACGAGCGGAGAAATCATTGCTGGCAGAGTGCGGCTTATTACGGCTTGAACGTGAAGGCAGGAACGTGGAAACATTTGTCAACAAAGGTAGATGATTACGCTGGTGCTAAGCCCTCGCATGTGTTATAGGGGAGACGTCTTGGGGCCCAATCTGGCATATAAAGCGCGCCCTACCGGCAACCACCACCTGATCCGAGCAACCAAGCCACTATCTAGATGAACTGCTCCTATCGCAGAGGATAATGGAGGAATCTACTGGCCAATCACTGCCTGGAGAACTGATTGTCGTCCATGTCTTGTCGTCCATGTCTTACATGGATACGGCAGCGAGCCTGTTAAAGTGCCCATTCTTTGGGTCTTAATGCTGCAGCCATGCAGTACAGCCCACACACCCCACCCAGTCCCAGCCCAGCGCTCTGCTGCCGTACATATTCCCTTTCCGCCGAGTGTGCAGGGGAGTGGCGCGACGGCTCCATGCATGGTGTTGGCACCTGGGAGTCCGCGGACGGCTTGTCGCGCTACCAGGGCGGCTGGCACCTGGGCGACAAACACGGGTTGGGCCGCCAAGTGTATGCCAGCGGGGACGTGTACGAGGGGTGAGCGGCGCCGAGGGGCCCGGGGTGGGCGAGGGGAACACAGTCGTACCTGTGACGTCTTGAACACGCCCCGATAGACCATCGCGTCCGACCCATATCGCCACCACCTCTTAGCAAGCAGCAGCACCGCCACCACCACCAGCCGCACAAGGTCAGCCATCCGTTTGTACTTTCCAGCCATGACCCCGGTCCACTCCGGTGCTCCTGTCGTCATGCTCAATCGACCGGAGCTGTCCGGAGTAACCTGGCTTCCTAGCTGGCCGCCCGAACGCCACCAAGTGTTCACTGCGCCCTGCTGGCCAGCCAGTGCCCGGACACACCCGCACCGGTGTCACTTCGCTTCGTGTCCCTACCCGCCGGGGCTGGATCCCCTCGCGCGCGGCAGGCTATGGAAGCTGGGCTACCCCGGCGGTCCCGGGAGATACGTGTACGCTGACGGCAACGAGTACGACGGCGAGTGGCGGGCAGGGCGCATGCACGGGCAGGGCACCTTCGTGTGGCGTGGTGGGGAGCGGTACGACGGCGAGTGGAAGGTGCGGGGGGCCGGGAGGCAGGGGGGATGGTACGGGGGGAAGGCAGGGGGTGGACTCATGGTACGGGGGAAGGCAGGGGGGATGGTACGGGGAAAGAACGGCGGGGAGGGGGGGTTTGAGAGGAAAGCCCGTGTACGAGGAAGCCGAATGGGAAACCTACGGGGAGGGGGAAAAGGAGGGTACAGGGGGTGGTAGCAGGGGTTAGGGAGACGCCGGGGGATGGCAGGGGGTAGCAGCGGGCAAAGACAGGTGCGTGCAGGTGTTTTGTAAGCCTACAGAGCGGTCGTGTGCCCCCTTGGTGGAGGCGTCGATGTGTGCATGTATGTGTGGGGGGTGTCACCCGGGAAGCACTCAGCGGGACATCACGGCAACTGCTGCAGCAGCCACCGCCGCTCCCCATTCGACCAGTTACACGGCCAGCCGCAGGGGCCGCCAGTGCCCCACCTACAACCAACACACAGTCAGGCTCCCCCGCCTCTCCCTCCCTCCCTCCCTGCTTCCCTGCCTCCCCGCCCCCCTGCTTCCCCCGCAGGATGGCCGCATGGACGGCGCCGGCCTCTTCACCGCCGCCGACGCCTCTACATACGACGGCCGCTGGCGCCGTGGCCGCAAGCACGGTGTCGGCATCTTCAGGCCCGGAGCGACGGCGGCAGTGGCAGACGGCGGCGGTGGTCCCACAGTCCCATCGCTTCCCTCCAAAGGGGGTGCAGCTGATGGCCCCGGCACCCTGGCGGCCGCTGTGGGGTTCCGGTTGTCTGGAGGGGGCTGGAGCTCACACAGCGGTGGCGGCAGCGGCGGCAGGGCCGGCAGGGTCAGCGGCGGTGGCGGCCCGGCTGCTGCAGCTACACCCCTCGTGAATGGAGCACCCTTGGCTGGCGCCGGCGGGGGCGGGGGCGGGGGCGGTGCCCTGCTTGCGCTGGGAAAGCGCCCCTGTCCCTCCCCCTCCCACACACCCCCGCCTCCCCCTCCCATCATGTTCCCCTCACCGGCCCCTTCCACGACTGACAGCCCCCGGACCCACACCGGGCAGGGGCAGGGGCCCAGCCCCCAGGGCCCCCATGTAGCGCTGCTAGCTGCCGCAGACCGCTTTGGGGCCCAGCAGCAACAGACGGCGGTGAGCCGGGGTATGGGAGGGCAGCCGCAGCCGCCTACCTCACCGCAGCCGCCCGGAGCCACCCAACCTACTACGGGTTCCCTCTCATGCCCCCGTGCGGCTTTCCTCTCATGCCCCCGTGCGGCTTTCCTCTCATGCCCCCGTGCGGCTTTCCTCTCATGCCCCCGTGCGGCTTTCCTCTCATGCCCCCGTGCGGCTTTCCTCTCATGCCCCCGTGCGGCTTTCCTCTCATGCCCCCGTGCTGCTTTCCTCGCAACCCCGTGCTGCGCCCTATCTCGCCACCCCAATCTTCCCTGTACCCCGCCGCCAGGTCCTGGCCGCCCCCACCCCCTCCCACCACCAACTCCACTACCCGCACCCACCCGACACCTCCAACCCCGCCAGCAGCCCCGCACAGTCCGCAGCTGTCGCCCCACCCACCCTACCGGGGCCCACTGGCGAGGGTGCAGCTGCTCTGGGACCTTGCAGAGTGCTGCGGGTGACGTCGGGGTCGGGGAGGGGTTCGGCGGCACATGGCAGCAGCGGGCCACCCACTGCGTCCGCGGCGGGAGGCAAGCAAGTGTCCGTACGTGTGTACGACAAGGGGCGGCCGCTGCGTGAGACGGTCCTGAGCGCTGACGACGTGGAGTCCCTGATGCCGGGCATGGCGGCGGCGGGGAGGGGGAGGGGAAGCAGGTGCGACTGATTTCCTGAACCAAGGGCGAGCGGAAGGGCGATGCACAAGATGGGTGGTGTGTGCGCTGGGTGGTGCGTGCACAACAAGAGTGGCATGTCAGCCCATGTTGTTGCGTAGGAATGGCGGAAAATGGCGGGCGATAGCATCGTGCTGACCAGACCGGAGAGTATTGTTTGTGATGTCGTACACATTAAGGGTAAATCCTCCAACTGTCGGGTTGCTGCCCTACCCAACAAGGTATGGTACGGGGCATGACATTTGTACGATTCGAATTTGGCATCAAGGTCATTCATGTAAGTTCGCGATATTCCCCGTGGACGGGAGGTGAAGGAGTGAGTGGCTTGTTGGACTGACTTGACTTGTGTGTTTTTACCGCTTGACATGTGTGTTTGGGGGAAGGTTCATATGTGGACAATAAGGGCTTTTTAGAGGAGCATAGCGGTGGCTCACTGATGACATCAAGCAACACCATGGTGGGCCAGCAGTGAATACCGTGGGTGCGGCTCAGCGGGTGTCACTGCAGGGAGGGGCTGTCACGCCCGACATGTGAATGGGCCGTTTGAGGAAAAACCCGAATGGGGCAGGGTCGGGTAACAGGGTGGTGAAGGCCGGTAATGCACCCCCCTTCCCTTCCCGCCTTCCCTCCATCCGGACCCCGCCTGACCCACTCTCGTCCTGGTTGGCAACCACTTCGCCCCTCATGCTGCCAGCCAGCCCACTGCCCCCCCTGCCCCTGCCTCTCCTCCTGTGTCGGGCCACCTGCCTTCCTCTTCCTCCCCCCCTGCTGCAGGGACGACCGCGGCCCCAACCAGCTGCTGCGGCTGCTCCGGGGTGGCGCCATCGCTGCAGTGGCGGGCGGCCCCCGGCCCCGGGGCCCCCGGCTGGGCGACACCGTCACCCGGGCTCACCACTCATATGCACTTATGGTGGCGCTGCAACTTGGGATAAGGTGTGGTGCTGCGGAGAGCAAGGGGAAGGAGATGAGGGCAGGACCCAAGGGGGGCAGAGAGTCTCTTCCGGACGGGACCCTGTTAGGGTGGAGTCTAGCGGCTGCACCACGTGACGTGGACCGCACCCGGGTATCCCTGTGTTATGTCAGTGCTGGTGGTCAGTGCTGTTGGTCAGCGCTGTTTGTTAGGGCTGTTGGTCAGTGCTGGTGGTCAGTGCTGGTGGTCAGAGCTGTTGGTTAGCACTGTTGGTCAGCACTGTTGTTCAGTGCTGTTGGTCAGTGCTGTTGGTCAGTGCTGGTGGTCAGAGCTGTTGGTTAGCACTGTTGGTCAGCACTGTTGTTCAGTGCTGGTGGTCAGTGCTGGTGGTCAGTGCTGGTGGTCAGTGCTGTGGGTCAGTGCTGTGGTGTCGGTACTGTGGCTGTTGGTCTGCCATCAGGTTGGCTGCCTCAGCCACTTGATGCCGCTATCAGCCCCTGACCAGCCACCAGAGGGGCGGTGCTCCCTCATGTCATTGTTGTGGATACCCCTCCGTGCCCCTCCTACCACTCCCTGTGTGCCCCTCCTACCACCCCCTGTGTGCCCCTCCTACCACCCCCTGTGTGCTCCTCCTACCACCCCCTGTGTGCCCCTCCTACCACCCCCTGTGTGCCCCTCCTACCACCCCCTGTGTGCCCCTCCTACCACCCCCTGTGTGCCCCTCCTACCACTCCCTGTGTGCCCCTCCTACCACCCCCTGTGTGCCCCTCCTACCACCCCCGTGTGCCCCTCCTACCACCCCCTGTGTGCCCCGCCCTGCAGGTACAGTGTGGGGCGCATCAGCCACGAGCCGCTGCCCCGGGGCACGAGCCAGGACGAGTACGGACTCCGGGTAGGGGGCGAGGGGGCGAAGGAGGAGGAGAAGGGGGGGGGGGCAGCTGTGCAGAAATCGCCGCCACTGCCTCGATCAATCCCCCATTTCCCATAGCTTAGCCCATCACCGTCCTCTACCCATCACTCCCCCCTGACATCCAGCTGGTACCTTGGCCGCCAGACGCACTCGTGCCCCGGCCTCACCTGGTGCGGCAGTAGGCTGACCCGCCTCCCCCCCTTCGCTCCCTTCCCCCCTCGCTCCCTCTCCCAGGTCCAGCAGGAGTTCCCCCGCGGCGGCAGCGAGATGACCCCAGTGCACCCGGTGGAGGACTTCACCTGGAGCGACTATGCGCCCATGACGTTCAGGAGGTGGGCACAAGGGCCGGGGGAGGGGGGCACAGGGGTTCCCTGCTGCCTCGTCAGGCTCATTCCCTCCTTCCCCCCGCTGCCTCGTCAGGCTCCGCGAGTCTTTCGGTGTGGACGCCTCCACGTACCTGCTGTCGCTGTGCGCCGACCACTCGCTGCGCCACCTGGCCAGCCCGGGGAAGAGCGGCTCCGTGTTCTTCCTGTCGCAGGTGCGGGAGGCGGGAGGGAGCAGCACCGGGCAGCTGACCCGGGCGGCCCGCATACCTGGCGACTCCTTCAATTCCTGCCCTAGGAAGCACCAAGCTGTGTTGCCCCTCGCCCGCCCAGTCTCCTGTCTACCCCGCCTCTGGGCACCCCAATCTAGGCCTCCACTCTGTTACTCGTGTATTCTCCCTTGTAGGACGAGCGCTTCTTCATCAAGACCATGTCCCGCTGCGAGATGGAGGTGCTGCTGTCCATGCTGGCAGCCTACCACCGCCATGTGGAGCGACACCCGCACACCCTGCTGTGCCGCTTCTTCGGGGTGCACTGCGTGATGTCACCGGGGGGGAGGAAGGTGGGGGGGGCGGGGGCGCGTGTGGAGGGAGGGAGGGACGGAGTGATGCGTGCCTGGGGCTGCTGTCGCAGGTCAGCAGTGGCAGTGGCGGGGTGAGCCGTGGTGCCGAGCCGGCAACAGCCCCTGCATGGAAGCAGCAGCAGCCCCTGCATGGAGCAGCAGCAGCCGCACCTCCCAACAGCCGCGAAGTCACGTCAAGAGCATGGAGCCAGACAGCGACTCCACATTGCCAGGAGCCCGACCTCGCCCCCCCCCCCTCCTGCTGCTCCCGCAGTACCGTTTCGTGGTGATGTCGAACATCTTCCGAACACCGCTGCAGCTGCACCGCAAGTACGACTTGAAGGGCTCCACCTTGGGCCGTACGGCGGGCAGGCCATCTGCAGACGACCCTACCGTCATATTCAAGGATCTGGATCTGGACCTGCAGCTCAGGTGGGGGGCCGCGGGCGCAGGCGACCTCGGCAACTCCCCCCCCGCGTGCTTCAGCCCACTCCACACAGTTGGCACATCACCAGCCGCAATATACCCTTCCGCCCTCCCGCTCCCCCCCCCCGAGTCTCTTCCCTCCCCCCGGAGTCTCTTCCCTCCTCCCCTCCCGCTTCCCTCCCCCCAAACTGGGTACTTTTTACCGGTAAACGGGCCTTTTGTGCACCTCCCCCCCCCGCTTTCCAACCCCCCTCCGCTCCCCTCCCCCCCTCTGCTGCAATCCTGCCCCAAAGGCTGGAGGACGGCTGGCGCGACCGCCTCCTCTTTCAGCTGCGTGCCGACTGCGGTCTGCTGGCGGGTGTGGGCGTCATGGACTACTCCCTGCTGGTGGGGCTGCACTTCAGGAGGCGAGGGGGGCCGGGCGGCGACAACACCCGGGACCTCGAGGCGTACAGCGGCCCCGCCCCCGTAGCAGCTGCCGCCGACACCAGCAACCACCCCAACCACCGAGAGCACCCCAACTACCGGGAGCACAGCGACGCCAGGGAGCTGGCCAGCGAGTGGGTGGGGGGAAGGGCAGGAGGAGGGAGTGGGGGGTTCGAGGGAAACCCGTGGAGGGCAGGAGGAGGGGGTGGGGGGAGGGCAGGAGGAGGGGGTGGGGGGGAGGGCAGGAGGAGGGGGTGGGGGGGAGGGCAGGAGGAGGGGGTGGGGGGGAGGGCAGGAGGAGGGGGTGGGGGGAGGGCAGGAGGAGGGGGCGGGGGGGAGGGCAGGAGGAGGGGGCGGGGGGGAGGGCAGGAGGAGGGGCTGGGGGGAGGGCAGGAGGAGGGGCTGGGGGGGAGGGCAGGAGGAGGGAGGGGGGGGGGGGGGAGGGGGGGGGGGAGGGCAGGAGGAGGGGTGGGGGGAGGGCAGGGCAGGAGGAGGGGTGGGGGGGAGGGCAGGAGGAGGGGTGGGGGGAGGGCAGGAGGAGGGGTGGGGGGGAGGGCAGGAGGAGGGGTGGGGGGGAGGGCAGGAGGAGGGGTGGGGGGGAGGGCAGGAGGAGGGGTGGGGGGGAGGGCAGGAGGAGGGGTGGGGGGGAGGGCAGGAGGAGGGGGTGGGGGGAGGGCAGGAGGAGGGAGTGGGGGCAGGGCAGGAGGAGGGAGTGGGGGCAGGGCAGGAGGAGGGGGTGGGGCGCAGGAGGAGGTCAGGAGGAGGGGTTGGGGGCGCGCCAGGGCGGATAAGGCAGCAGGGTGTCAGTGTGGGTGATACCGGAGTAGGTTTCATAGTGGTTGGGGTACCACCGATGGGTTCAGCTGCGTCATGTTGTGCGGAGAGAGGCTATGGCCGGATGGGCGGTGCATGGAGGCAGTTGCCGACAAGTTGATGGGGCGGGCATCACTTCATACAGTAGGCAGAGCTCCTTCCAAACGTTTGACCGTTTGGGGATTTATGGGCATATTGCGTCCGCGTTCCTCGGGAGCAATCACCACTCGAACTGGCAGTGAGGTACACGGACGCACGTCAATGCCACACGATGTGTAAAGCAACTCCAGCGCATCTATCGGTTGAGCTAGCGGCAGCTGCTGCAGTCCGAGGGGCGGCTCAGTCCTCCCCGCCGGCGCCCCGCCTCCTTTGCTACGTCGTGTCAACCGGTTTCCTCGCCGCCCTCCTCTCCCCCCCTGGACCCCCAGGTACGCCCGGATGGAGGAGCGCATCCAGCGGCTGCGGCTGGGTGCGGCGGCCACCGGGGACCTGCTGGAGCTGGCGAGGATGAGGTGGGGGAGGGGCTGGGAGGAGGGGGCGATTGGCTGGTGTTGTTGCGACCAGCGCCCCTCCCATCCCCCCCCTGCCGCTGTGTTGTTGCGACCAGCGCCCCTCCCACCCCCCCCCTGCCGCTGTGTTGTTGCGACCAGCGCCCCTCCCACCCCCCACTGTCGCGGCTCCAGGATGCTGGCCCCTCGCGGCCGAGGTAGGGACTGCGCCGTTGCGGTGGCCCTCAGCGCCCGGGAGGCGGCCAGCAAGGAGGGGCTCGGAGGCAGCAGGGGGCCCGCAGGGGGGGCTGCGAACCACACAGCAGCAGCAGCCTGTGCTGACCCCGCCGTGTCGGTGTCCGTCAACGACCAACTGGCCCTCAGCATGGGCCAGAGCCACGTGCAGCTGGGGGTCAACATGGCGGCTACCGCGGTGCACAAGGTGGGGTGGGAGCGGGTAGGGGTTTTAATTAACATAATCTAGGTGGCGGGGAGGGCAGCACCTGCTGAGGCGGCCGGCGGAGGGGGTGCGGGGAACCACCGGGACGCGAGGCAGGCCGCTGCCACCACCGCTGCGACCGGCGTTCCTCCGATGGGGCCGCCCAGTAATGCCGGAGAAGAGGGGGAAGAGGGGAAGCGGGGAAACCCGTGGGCGCATGCAGACATAAAACAGACGGAGGGGTAAGGGAGGGCCTGGGGGCCACAGGTCTCAGACCCCCCACCGGGGTGCCAGAGTATCCATGACCCAACCGGTCCACCCCGGGGCCCCTGTTTTGGTGTTTTTTTGCTCGTCGTCGCACTCTTGTCTGCGGGCGTCGGGACCTGCGTCTGGGCTTTCGCGTCCCCCATGGCGGCGTGGCGCGGCTTCGGCCTCCTGTCATGGACGACAGCGGACCTTCTCTGGTAATGCCCGGCTTCCTCCCGACGTCCGCAACCATCTGGTCGGTATTCGGGCGGGTCGGGCCCGGGACCGGACCGTGCTGTCCGCTCTCCCGTAGCTCACCAACTCCCCAAGAACTCCAGCTAGCGCCCCAAACCGGTTCTGTGAATCATTTCCGCGCGTCGCGCGGGGTCCCCGCTTCCTGTCGTCTAGCCGTAACCGCTTTAGCTTAGCCGCCAAAGGTCATATTATGACCTTCGGCTTTAGTATCCCCAACCCAGTTCTCCAGCATGCATTTCAGAACGTCTGTCCTAAACGGTTTTTTCGGGCATCCACGGGTCTTCCTCGAAACCCCGGGGCCCCACCACCGCGAGGGAGGGACTCGCCCGCGGGCCCCACGTAGCCCAACCAAGTCCTCCGGTACGCAACCTCGAACACGTGCTCGGGCCTTGTCTCCGGCTAGAGTTCCCCCTCATACCTCTACTTCTCCTGTATGACGGGATTCCTCGCCCCCCCCCCCTAGGACGGCCGCGAGGAGGATGCGGTCCTGTGGTTCGCCCTGATCGACATACTGCAGCCGTATAACGCAACCAAGCGGCTGGGTAGGTGGGGGCATTGGATG
Source organism: Yamagishiella unicocca (assembly GCA_003116995.1). Classification (NCBI taxonomy): domain Eukaryota; kingdom Viridiplantae; phylum Chlorophyta; class Chlorophyceae; order Chlamydomonadales; family Volvocaceae; genus Yamagishiella; species Yamagishiella unicocca. The sequence goes on along the minus strand of BDSL01000026.1, from coordinate 989,505 downwards.
CCTGCGGGGTGGTGGGGATGGTGATGGTGGCGGCGCACAGAGGGCACCTGGGCGCAATGGCACCGTGATGGCGGCGGGCTGGGGCAGCAGGTGGTGCGCAGGCAGTGCCCGAGAGACGGATCAAAGAGGCGCAAGGAAGCCGGCTAGGGTGGAGCGCAATGGCCTGGTCGCAAGCACCGGGTTTCGAGGGTGTTGTTGCTCCCTGCTTGGAGGAGCAGTCCACCAGGTGCGGTCGTGATGTGACGGAAGGCGCCCTTACCAGCTCCCCGAAGCTCATGCCAGCACATGCGAAACGCACGGCAAAGGAACCTGCTCCCACCTCCCTTTCAACTTGAGTCCCGGTAGTGTGTGCATCGCGAAAATCAGCGTGTAAAGGTTAGTTAGGAAAGGAGGGATGAAAGGTTACAAGTTCTGGTGATTGCAGTGGCAAGTAAATGGTGAGGCAGCCCGAGACCGGGGCGTATGGAGACATGGTGGGGTGGAGGGGAGCGATGGCTGCAGGTCCTCACGGCTACCGGCCGTGAGGGCCGGGGAGGCACTTGAGTCGCGAGGTGCTGCATCCTGCGAGTGAAAAGACCGCAGCGCGGCTGCCGGTGGGGGTGTGGAGTGCTGCTTATTACACCGTAGCCTAGGGGGCCGCTCCGAGCTGATTTAGCCACAGCTCGTACACCCCCCCCCACAGTACCCGGACACACCGGGAAAGCTTATGCTGCCTGGTCCGTGTTGGGACTATCCGTTTTTGTTCCGCCCCTTACATATAGCTCGGATACTCGTCTAGGCGCTTCTAAACCTGTTTGGGTGGACCCCAACTTCTGTCAGCATCCCATGCATGTGGTAAGAAACCACCACTCCATGTATGTTCGCAAACATTGTTGTTGCCCGTACCCACCACCCAGTGCTGCTCTCTACATCCGATCGCACACTGGCCACTGACACCTAGAATCGCAGCCACGACTGCTTCATTCGCTACCATCACCCTGACCGGAACCTTCTCCACACACACCGTTTTTCATTGTCTTTAGCTTGTCGCGATTTAGTTTCGCTGACACCATCCTTGTCTGTCGGGAGACCAGCCGGCCTCCGCTTGCCCTCTCTCGCCCCCTTTAGCCGCTTTGTAGCCACAGCCTTGCGCGGCCCCCTCCCGCCCCGCCCCCCCCCCCTTGCTCGCCCCTGCCAGAGCACGGTCTCAAGTCGGTCATCCACGCAGCCAGCAGCATCTCCGTCACCCACCCCAACGCCTATGCCACCCGCTTCCAGGCGTTTATAAAAAGGGTGTTCGAGTGAGGGGCAGGGAGGGGGTGGCGATTGGGCGGCGGGAAAGAACCCGGGTATACCATGTGGGCGTGTAAGATATCTACATGTCACATGTCCGTTACAGGGGGTTACGCTGCGACAATTGAAGCTTCCGCACCCCGGCCGGGACCTGCCCACCCCCCGCCTGCACCCTGAACCTCGCTAAGGCGTAAGGGCGGAACACTGAGATCGTGCTGGGCATAGCATTTGCATGTGGTAAGGGGGTGGGGAACTGAGGGGTCTGTCCCTCATATGTCTTTACTTGTTTCGCAATGTGTTTTTATTACTAGGCTACCGTGCAGCGTCCAAACGGTGTCGTACTGTTGCCCCGAGGCTTCTCATGTGCGTCCTGTGTCGCTCTTCAGTGCCCGTTACGGCAGTAGTACGGCATGTCTCCCTGCGGAGGCACTGTACTACCCACCCACCCACCCTTGTGCTGTGCGGCTTTGGGGAGGACTGGTGGCGTACAGTCCTCCGCAGAGGACTCGTGTTGTTTGGCTGGCCGGCGTGCCCGGGCGGCCGCGGCTGGCTGTGCGCCTGAGGCTGGTGCAGCCCTGCTGCTGAGTGCACTGCCTGGAGACCACGACCAACTTAGTATGGAAAAAATATGGGGTGGAGGCGTCGGGCAACTCTTTTGCCTTCCACACGTTCATCCATTGTCGCTGTACAGCTGTAGGTAGCCGCCGGCAATAAGCCCTCACCACCGTCGTTTAACACTTAGTGTGCAACGCGCACAGCCACACGAGGCCGATGTTCTGCCTTTGGGGCCGGGAGCCCGAAGGCCGGGAGCCCACTGTAACGAATACAACCACTATTCGGTGTGGTGCGGTGCCGTCCGGCATTTAATAGCGCCACGACGGCGTATAGCGCCACGTTTGCCGGTCGACTAACTCTTATCATGTCCGTGTGCAGAGCACTGTTGGTGTTGCAGGGCTGGCTGAACGTTGGGCAGTCAGTCTTTCCTCCACTAGCGGTCCCTTCTCTCCTGGTCGAATGGGGCGAGATCCGCCCGCCAGGTTTCAGCCGTCCACCTCCCTGCAACCTAGTATCGGCTCCTGTCCTCTTGTAGTCGTGTCCTGATGCCGGTCGACCGGGTATCCTCTGTGGCCCCAGTATGTAGACTCTGCACACCATACCTCCCCCTCCTCCCCTGCTGCGACCCCACAGCGCTCGGCGGCCCCCCCCCGTCACCCCATCAGCTCCGTCACCATCCAGGTGGCCAAACCCACGTCAAATCGACCCAGACCCGATCCCTCCCCCCCCCCCCTCATCGCCGCCGCCCTCCTCCCTCGGCCCCTCCGACCTGCCTCGCCTTCCGCCCACCGCCCCTTCCCACCAGTCCACACACCCCGGCTGCTGGTACCAGCCCGGCCAGCGCTGCGTGCGTGCCCAGCTGCGGTCCGCCTCCCCGGCTGCCAGCCACTCGGCGAAGAGCGGGTTGTCCCGGTTCCACCTGGCGGCGGGCTGGCAGCAGATGGTGGCCATGGAGCGTATGCGGTCGAACTTCTTTCCGTTGGTGGCGGTGCGCAGATAGGTGTAGATAAGGCGCTGCAGCACGAGGTCGGAGCAGCGCAGCAGGCGACCCAGGGTTGCGGGGCGCATGGAGGTCAGCTCAGAGCCCCTGGGGCCGCGGGGGGGAAGGACGGGGCGGGGGGGGGGAGGGAGACGAAAGGAGGTCGCGGAGATGTACGACGTCAAAGGGACCGCCGATGCGGTTTGCAAGGGCGCGTCATACGTCGCGTTCCGCCCTCCCCATTCTGCGTACACGGGTCTTCCTTGCGCCGCCCCACCCCGTCTCCGCCTTCGCCCCCCTTCTCGCCCCCTTCCGTACCACTTGTTGGGCAAGAGACTCGCCGCCTCGTGCAGGAGCCCCACCCGGTAGCTCAGGGTGGCGGGGGACAGACCCAGCAGGACGGGCTGAGAAACCACCATGGCAGAAACAAACTCATCAGACCTCCAGGGAGGGGAGCGGAGGGGGGAGGGGGAGGGAGGGCAAGGACTCCGGCATTACCTTGCTTGAGAGCCTTGCTGGTGGACCTGCTAACATGGAGTGAATGGACCGCATATCAACCCCCGTGATCCCCTTCCCCCAACCCCCTTCATTGCCCTCTGCCCTTGCCTCTATTACCCCTTTCCTGCCGTCGTTCCAGTCTCTTTCACCGCTGTTTCGGACCCTTCGCCGCTCTGTGCTTTGGCCAGCTGGGTCTCACGGCCGCTTTCGGGATGCCGGCTAGTTCCTGTCGTCCGCCTCCTATGTCGTGAAGCCGGGTCTTCTTGCCATCCCCGTGATCCCCATGAGTGGACCCCTCTACGCACAACCCGGCGGCCCTAACGCCTCCAACCTGCCTTCTCCAACCCATTTCGTCTTCGTCCTTTGTCGGACCATGTGTTTCGCCTCCACCCCTCCCCGCCCTCCCCGCACCTGCCCGACTGCTGCACCAGTGTGGCCACCCGGGCCCCCACCGCCTCGGGGGAGGACCCCAGCAGCGAGGGGAAGCCACACACCGCAGCGAGCAGCTGCCGTCGGGACAGCCGCAGCCGCAGATTTAGATCCGCCAGCTTGGCGAGGATATGGCTGGGGGTCTGGGGTGGCGGCATGGGAGCGAGGCGGAGGGGCGCCAGGCGGCGGAGGCCGGTCGGCCTGCGTTCTGTATGCTGGGTGCGGTGCGGGGGGGGGGCAGGCTAGCGACTGGTGCCGGGCCGTGGGGGCAGGGGGGGAGGGTAGGCTGGGCAGGTGGGGGAGGGCTGGGGGGTTGGTAAAGAACATGTTACGGTGCGGGACAGGATAGTTGGCACATGGTCGGGGGGGGGGGTAGGCTGGGCAGGGGGAGGGGGGAGGCTGGGCAGGGGGCGGGGGGTAGGCTGCGCAGCGTTCCCTGGTGCCTAAGAAGTCAATCGCGTGTCTCCATCTCAGGGGTGTCGATCCCACTCTTCAGCACGTCTTGCAGCTGCCGGTCCTGCCGACCCACCAACTGCATGGCGTGCGGACAGCGGCGGGCGATGCGCCGTACTGCGTCCAGCCCCAGGGCCTCCCGCAGCTCAGCCACCCGCCCCGCAAGCGCCCGCGCCGTCATGGACTCCACCAGCTTCAACCAGCTGCGAACACACGAGGGAGCGGGAGCTAGAGCTGGGGGAGCAGGGGCGGGGGGGTGGGCCTGGTCTGTGGCAATTGCGTGTAGGCTGCTCCGGACGCAGCTCCGGATCCCCCCCACTCACCACTCATTGCCTCACGTCTTTAAAGGCGGCTGCAACAGGTACGCATCGGGGCCCTGCTTACCGGTGTACGGCCGGCCTTTGGGAGTTCTGATCCATCGCCATCGGGCGGGTAAAGAGGCACGTCATGGACTTCCTCGCTGCCCCACCCTCTCTACCCACCCCAGCCCTCACCACTCTCCGCTTCACTTCCATGCCGCCCCTACCCCACGGCTCATGCCCTTCAGCTCTCGCCCCCCACCTCGCTCTGGGCGGCCTCAGCTCCTCGGGCCGCAGCTCCAGCTGCCGCAGCAACAGGGTCCGCAGCTTCAGGTCGCGGGAGGGATTGGAGCCGGGGGGCGGGGGCGAGTCGGGAGCAGACCGGGGGCGACCGCGGGGACGGGAGGGCGGCTCCGCAACGGGGCCAGTCGGCGGCCCCGGCGCTGAGGCAGCAGAGGCGGGGCGCCAGCTGTTGTTGTTGTTGATGGCATTGCGAGGGGGTCGGCCTCGCCGTCGCCGTTGCGGCTCTGGCTGGGACCCGTGTTCCTCGTGCTGCGGATGCGGCGGATGGTGCTGCTCCTGATTGAGCTGCCCCAGCGCATCGCCATCCCCAGCTTTAGCCCCCGCTTGGGAATCCGCGGCGCCCTGTCCAACGTCGCCAGACGGTGGGGCCTTGCGTGGGCGGCCGCGGGGGCGGCGAGGTGTCGCATCGCCATTTCCGCTCAGGGGCCCGCCAACCTTATGCCCGTTGGCCAGACGTGGCTGCGCCTGATCGTAATACAGACGAGATATGCCGAAGGCAATCCTTGAAGTTGCAACGTAGGGGTGAGATACGGGCCGGTGGTGAGGTCCCGAATGCCATGCGGGTAGGCTGTGCATCGCTGGGCGCCAATACCAATTATGAGCTGCTGGCGTAAATATGGATTCGAAATCGAGGCCTCGTTGTATGGCTTTATATGATAGATAGCAGATCAGCACCAAAAAACTGGTGGAACGCTAAGTTTAGGGAACTGAATACCGATAAGCGCCATCTTGCGAAACATTACTCCTGGAGTTGTCAGGCTGACCGTAAGAGCACACTTTTGCGCTGCGGTAGTCCTGGATATTTTAGACGGAGTGTATCTGCAGCACAAAAAACATCCCCAATTTGGTCGCCAGCAAAAACCCCGTCGCAATCTCCTTATTGTCCGCTAGCGGCCTGACGCGCCATTGGTATTTTAGTTATTCCACGTGGCCCAGCCAAGGTACAAACTAAAGCGAGTTGTCCGGGGCCAGCACGGGCAGGCGCCGGCGGGTCAGGACTCGGCGATATGACTCCACTTGCTCCTTGCCGGTGCACGTACGCCGCCTCAACAGCCCAACACAGCCGCTCTGCATACTTCCACTGGCTTGCAACTCGTCCTACCGCTACACTACCCTATGTCCCTCCCAACCCCTCCATCCAAACCAACGGCGGATTCCCACGCCGCGATGCCACAGAATGACCCCCAACTTCGACCCCATCCGTCCAATGCAGAACCACGCCGCGCATGCGTGTGGGCCGTGAGCGACAGACGGGGTTTGGTCGGCGGGTGATGGGGTCGGACGAACGGACGCCATCTGCCCCCATCCCCCTCTCCCTCCAAACCAACACCCCGAGCCGCCTCACTTCCGGCCCTTCTTGCCGGCCCCCGATTTCTTGGTGGCCCCGGCAGCCCCGGCACCCGCTGCTGCCTGCGCTGCTCCCTGCGCCCCTCCGCGTCCCCCCGCCCCGCCCTGCTGCCTCGCGTGCTGCTGGTTGAGGCGCAGCATAGCGGTGAGGAACTGACGCCGCAGCGCCTCCGCGCCCACTGCGTCCCCGTTCTGCGTCTTGGCCCTGCACGCCGCCTGGTAGAAGGACTCCAGCACGGGGTGGGCTCGTGTGCCGATGAGCAGGGTCATACTGTTGAGGGCGGCACTGGCATATGCGTCCACAGCAGCCCAGTCGCCAGCCTGCAATGGAGGAGCCGAGGCGAGGGCACGAGGAGGTCGCCGGCAGGGCGGTGACGTGGGTGGGCTGGGGGATGAGGGAGAGAGCAGGTTGGGAGGCCAGTATGCGCCAGGGAGAGGAGGCACGGAAAGTGGAGCCCATGCTGCGCCCTCACCCCATCTCACCCCACCTTGGGGGGCTAAATCCTTGAACACCCTGAACTTGCCTTCCCACCTCACCGCGTGCCCTGTGCGCCGTATGCCCCCTCTTCCCCTCACCTCCTCCGCAAGATCTGCCAGCGACCTGGCTAAATGTACTGCCGTCTCCTCGCCTTGGCCGTTGCGCTGGGTCGTTAGTTCGTACAACCGTTCATACAGCACTTTGGCCTCGCCTGCACAGCGGCAGTGGATGCGGCAGTTGCGACAGGCAAGGGGCGGGCAGGGTGGTGGCGCCACGTCACAAACACTGCTGTGCTTGGGCGCTTGAAGGCATGTTGTTCCTTTGTGGCACAGCCCCCAGCCAGCCAGCGACGACAACAAACGCCTCCTCTTTGTGCAAACAACCGCGACCCCAACCCCAGCCATACCGCACCCTTCTTCCCAATGGCCTTGAGGCAGTTGGCCAGGCTGAAGGCTGGGCCCGCGCTCTCCCGGCTGTCCTGGCCGTACAGCTGGTTGCACAGGGCCAGCGCGGACCGGTAGGCGCCCTCCGCCGCCGCCGGGTCTTCCCCGGCCACCATCTCCAGCCGCCCCAGCTCGATGTGGGTGCGCACGATGGCGGTTTTGGTGCGGCGCAGGAGTGCTGCGGCGGAGGGCTTGTTCTCGTCAGCCTTGCCGCCGCTGCCGGAGGTAGCCTGGAGCGCACGGGGGGCGTGAGCTGCTGTGAAAGCACCTGGGATGACCTTCGCAGGTGGGCCCACGACACCGCCGCTTGCAACCCCAACTAGTGTTCTTCTCCTTCGTGGGTTCACCGGGGTCTTGCCACCCTTGACTTCCGTCACCCGAACTGCCTCCGTCGCAAAGCAGGCTGCCCGGGACATCTGGAGGGGGGACGCGGTCCCTGATCATTCTCGGACCCCCGGACCCAACCCTCTGGCTCGAATAATATCCATCCGCAATAACCCGTCCCACTCCCGCCGCCTTCCGACGAAGCCCCACCGCCCCCCTTCCTCCCGCCCCCCTGCGACCCCACCTCGTCATCGGGATCCGGACTCGGTGCCGCCAGAGCCGCCTCCTGGCTGGCCGCCTCCAGCTCCAGCTCCGCAAGCGCACCCTGGGGGGGGGGCTCCTGTCAGGGGCGTACGCTCCTCCCGCCAGCGGGCCCCGTGACCCCTGGGAGTGCGGCGTGGTGCTCACAGACGCAGTGGAGCACCCTGGGGGGGTTGGCCGCCGTCCCGAGGGATTCATGCTCCCAGTCCCTCTCCCCCTCACTGACCCTCAGCAGCTGCCTCGCCTCATCCCTAGCCGCCCTGTCCTCCTCAGTCTCCGGCTCTGCCGCCGCCTCCTGCCCCGCCTCTACCGGCTTCCTGAGCATGAGCGCCTCCGTCAGGTTGGACCGCGCCAGCAGCGCCAGGGGGTGCGCCGCCCCCAGCTCGTCCACCGCCATGCAGTAGCAGGAGCGATGCAGCTCCTCGGCATCAGACACGCTGGAGAGGGGAGGGCGGAGCAAGCGGAGGGAAGGGGGGCAGAGAGGACGGGTGGGGGGCGGGGTTCGGTAGAGAGATAGGGGTGGGGAAGTGGCCAGGCATGTGTGCACGTCTGGGACCCTGGACTGGCTCGGTCCACCCTCTTCCGCTTGTGGTGCGTGAATTCGGGTTTGGGTCCGTCAGAGCGGGCCACGCTGTTTGAGGTCGTGGGGCAGCGGGGGTCGCGAGATCCAAAACGGGGAGGAGCAGCACAAGGCCCGGTATTGCACCGCCCCCCCCCTTGCTGGGCCCCCCCTGCTGCCCCCCTTGCTGCCCCCGGCTCACCGCCCCAGCTTCTTGTAGACGGCCCCCATGTTGTTGCTGAGCTTGACCGCCAGCGCCCACTCCCGGGCCGTCCGCGCCGCCTCCATTGCTTCCCCCACCGCCGCCAGCGCCTCGTCCCAGCGGTTCAGCGCGTACAGCATGTCCGCCAGCGAGGAGGCGACCTCGGAGCGGTACTGCAGGGCCGCAGCACGGCGGGAGGATGGGGCCGCTGGGGCCTCCTGGCGGGGTACGCGGGCCCCGGGGCCAACCCAGCAGCACAAGAGCGCAGGTACCCCTCCCACCCTCCTCGTTCCCGCCCCCTGCCGCCGCTCCCCTCCCTGCCGCTGCTTCCCCCCCCTGCTCCCACCTTGGCCCGGTGTGGCCCCGCCTGCAGCGCGTCCAGTGCCCTCCGAGCCAGCTTGACTCCCTGCTGCCGGTTGCCCTGCACGTTCCAGGCGGTGGTCGCAGCCAGGAGGAGCTGCTCGGCCTGGGCGGGCACGAAGGGGGAGGGTCACAGAGGGGCGGAACGTGTGGGTGTCGGTGTTCGAAGCAGCGTCATGGCTTTCGACCGATGCAGGGACATGATTCAGGTGAGTCGGGTCGGACATGATACAGGTGAGTCGGGTCGGAAAGCGGACGGCGACAGCGGCAGAAGGCCCGGAGCCGCCGCCCGCTCTGCCGATGACTGACAAGTTGGTCCCTCAACGCCTTCCGATCGCGCTCAGGCCCCAGCCCACAGCGCACCCACTGCACCCTGCCCCTGCCCTCCCCTGCCTGCACACCAACGGCCGCACGGAAGGGATGAGCGACCGCCGCTGCGGCTCACAGTCGGAAGTGGCTGTCACCCTTTGGCAGGGTGCAGCTCGACAACCCCGTTCCGTCCCTTCCAATCCGCCGCCCCCACCCCCCCGCCGCACCTCCGCCTCGGCCTCAGACTGCGGCTCCGTCCCCTCTGCTGCCTCTACCTCCGCGGCGTCCTGCCCCGGGCCCGTTGGTCCCCCCGCGGGCCCCTCCCCCGCCTCAATGGCGAGGGCCGTCCGGACCAGGTCGTCTCCACCAGCAGCCTGCATGGCGCCGAGGCGGCAGGGCAGTCGCCTATCCACAGTCTGTCCACAGTCTATCACAGTCTGTCCACAGTCAGGCACACCGCGCTGCGGAACGGTGTCGCTGCACCGACGGAACAGCGGAGGGACTCACAGCCCCAGCTGGGCCCGAGCGAAGGCGAGCGGTCAGAAAGAGGACAAAGCAGGGTTGGACGTTTGAGCCGCACTCAGCCGCTTTAGGCGTGTCAAGGGGAAGAGAAGGCCGGGGCACCTGCATGCTAAGTCGTATCTCGTGGATTAGGGACACGTGTTTACGAGACGAGGGGGGTATAACAGTCACGAAACCTGTATGGGGAATGACGGCACCAAGCCCTGCACTCACACGCCTCCCGTCCTCACCTCCCACACGCACACGACGCTCAGGTCGTCAACACGCACACGACACACAGCGGAAACATATTCTTCTTCGGTACCCACGTGGTGCACTGCTGGCAGCGCATTTGCTTGCTCCCGCCTCCGCCTTAGGCCTTCCTCTCGTTTCCTCGACCTGTCACTGCTACACCGCTATATCTCCCATCTCTTCCCCCCGGACAGACGTCCCCCTACCCGCCCCCACCTGGTCCGCCAGGGCAACCCCCACGGCGTCAGCGGCTGCCTCAGCCGACACCGCAGCGCCGTCAGCTACTGCGGCCTGAGGGGATGGCGCCTCCTCCTCCTCCACCTCCTCCTGGGGTTGCAATGCACCGTCGACTGCCACTTCATACGCCGGCTGCTGCTGGTCGCTGCCAGCCGTGGACTGGGCGGAGAATTCCGACGCCTCACTGGCAACGGACAAATGTATTGCCGCTGTTATCGCTCCAGTCGCTTCTGCTGTCTGTGGTGCCGCGCTCACTGCGCCACCTGGGGACTCCAGGGGGGGAGCGACAGTCAGGGCAGAAACTGGGGCAGCCTGACGATCCTGCTTTGGATGCTGCTGCTGGGCTGCCAGCTCCTCTGACGGCGCCGCAGCAGTCTCCTCAATCGGGGCGGCCGCGGTGGCGGCTTGGGGAGGCGGCTGCGTGACCGCGGTGGGCTGGTGCTCGGCGGCTGCGGCGCCAGGCCCGGCCGTGGTTGCCCGGGCAATGGCAGTGGTTGTTGGGTCAGGCGCCCGGCTACCCGCAGTGCCGGAGCCGTGGGAGGCGATGGCCGCGGCGGCATGGGGGGTGCGAGTGGGCGAGCTGCGGCTATTTGCGGAGGCTGGCACCGCGGGTGCAGCGGGGCCCCGGCTCGAGGAACCGACCACAGCCGGAGCTGGAGCAGCGAGCGGGTTGGGGGCTTGTGCAGGAGCTGGTGCTGGGAGCAGCCCTAGTGTTGGGTCCTGAGCAATAGCTGACTCCACAGGCTGGACTGCAGGCGCGGTCAGTAGCGCAGTGGGCTCTGCAGCCTGAGGTTTAGGTTCCGGAGCTGTATGCGCCGCAGCTGGCACATTTGCCGCCCCGGCAGCAGCCGCAGCAGTGGTGGCTGCTGCCGGAGCTGCGCGAGGCGAGGCTGTCCTGGCACTGGTGCTGGACCCGGTGATTACGCGGGCAGAGCCGGAAAATGCAGGGGCAAGTGACACCGTTGCGCCCACAGGGGAGGTCTTGGGTGACGCAGCAGACGGAGATGACGCAGTCCGCGTAGTTGTGGGTGGCCTCTGCGACGGGCAGAGCACGAGAGGGCTAAACCTAACTTGAAATGAAATCCTATCCATACGTAAGCGTACCCTTGGGGTCCCCGTAGAGGCAGAGCCGGCGCCACTCCGGCTGGATGAAGTATAAGTGACAATTTTCTTTTTGGCGGCTTGCCCCTTCGGAGCAGACTTAGACGATTTCTTGGCGCCGATCAGGGCCACTGCAGCACCCACGCTGGCAATGCCCAATCCAAGCAACGTAAGCGCCATCGTTGGGGCGCCGCGTCGACGCGCGTGCGCAGGCGTGCCGTTGACGGCTGGGACTGCAGGTGGATCCATGATGTCAATAGTCAGGTGGGGTATGGTAATGCGGGTTGAGGTGATAAACGATCTCAGCTTGATGGCACAATGCACAAGATGACAAGAGCGACCCGAGCTGCCGTACGCATGCAGTGCGAAAGGTCAATTGCGCAACACACAGGAGTATGCACTAAGCAGGACGGTATTGCATGATAACAGAATTCAAATTATATTACTTGGGCGTCATACGTCTCCCAGTCGGCCCCTCACTCCGAACGCAATAGAATTCAGACGTGCCCTAATTGCCTAACATTTGATTTAAGATGGATGACAAGGGGCCAGGCACGCCAAAGCCGGACAGTTCCTTGGAGGACGGGAAACAGACGGGTTCTCCTCGTATGGGCTTTGTACAAGCCCAGCAAGGGTGCTCCGCGTGCTCTCGGGTGTTTTGGGAGCTATGGCGACGCATACGTTTGGAAGTTGTCGTGGAGGTAAGGACGGACTGAAGGAAGGCCGCCCGCGGCCCTGGCGCACATTGTTGGATACCCTGCGGCAGTGTAGCTTGGGCGCTGACTTTTGACCACACTCAAATGCGGTATTGCAGTGGCCGCTTCTCAAGCAACGCTGGAAAATCCTGTTATTCGGTCTCGTGATGCAATACGTCCACGGTATCTTCACGCAGCTGGCGCATCGTATGCACCAGCCACAGGAACAGCCATTGCATGATGTCGGTTTCGATCTTACGCCGGTGAATCATGGTCTTGCTAAAAGCGCCTCCAAGGATACACTTCACTGCGCGCGTTTAAATGCTACGCGCGAAGTGGCCGCAGTAGCAGTTAATTTGTCCTCACTATCGATATGCACAGGAGCTGGGGCCAGAGAAACACTGGGTCAGCGAGACCATTTTCGGGGTAGCGTTTGCAAGCTTTGTGCTGTGGACCTTCACCCCCTTCGTCAGTCAACGAAAGCGCTTCTACACTGCGGTCATGTGGTCGCGGTTGCTAATGGTGCTTGTAGGTACGCCGATAGCGAGTGTTTCGCAGTCGCTATGTAAAGCGATGGCTCTCCAGGTCCTGCTAGGAACACCATTTGGACACTTTCATCCAGCAATCATCACATTTCTTCTTGGGGTTTTGAATGGGGCTTCCCGTCGTCTTAACGTCTTCGCCTGCAGTATGCCAAGCTTTGCGAATCGTGACCTTCTCAGTCACGCAGCTGCCTGGGCCTAGCTTTCACTGCCGGGCGCATGAGGCCAGCGCGAGGCGGCCGTGGCCAGCGCACTGGTCTGGGCACCTCATGGTGGACGTGGGCCGCCAGGTGTCGAAGAGCTGCGGCGACCTCATCTTCTCGTCACACACAACCTTCATGCTCACTGGTGCGCTTCGGGAGGGGCTCAGCCCTGGATGGGGATTGCTCGTAGTTGGGCCCCGAAGCAGGACAATGACAATGTTATAAAACTTGCAGACTGCAAGCTTAGCACTTCGGCGTCAAACATTCAGCAAAGAGTCAGCGGCACGGTGTACTCCTTAGCAATGGTTGCATATGTTCCCTTGCACGGGCGCTAAGCTGACATCCCCACGCCGGGCGATGGCCCTCCCCAGGCATCCTTGCCTACAACGAGTATGGCTCGCTGGCCCTGATGAAGGCGATGTCGTGGCTGCTCGGAGTGATCCTGTCTGTGCTCATCGTAGCCAGCCGGAAGCACTACACGGTGGACGTGGTGATCGCCTGGTACACGGTGCCCCTTGTGTTCTACACCATGTACCGCCGCTGGACCACGAGGCGACCCATGAGCGATTTCATTGGCGGCTCGGCAATGTCTGCTTTCGATGATGTGGACGGTGGCGAGCTTGAGCTGGAGGAGGTGGGCAGGGCGCAAGTTTCGAGGGGTTCCACGGTGGCAGATTGCGCAGGAAGGCCTGTTCCTCAACAGTCTCCACTGTCACGTGAGCCAGTGTAAGGACTCACCAAAGTGCATGGCGTTACCAAAGTGGCACTGATGGCGCCTGAGTGCGCCCCAGAACGGCTACCAGATAATGGCACGAATTGCTGAAGACAGCTGCTTTGTAGAAATGCAAGGGTGCCCTTCATTCCGCACACTTGCCGCTGCTATGCCCCCGCACCCTCAAGTGAGGCGTGGATGGTGGCTGCAGACTGCAGATGTGCCACGGGCTTGCCATGGGCATGCACCGCTCCTAGCTGAGGCTGTCCAGCTCTCTCCCCGCCTTATAGCTATTTCTGCTTTTGTCCCCTCGCTGCGCTTTATGCTGTCAGGTGCTCATCGACCGGAGCAGCGGGATAATGGGTTCAATGGACACTGGCGGCAAAGCGATGGGTGGCGCACAGCCACGACCCAGCACGCTGAAGATCAGTGTTCGCGCCCCTCAGGACGGGCGCCATCCGAGTAGCTTTGGAGGCCTCGGTCTCGGCGGCCACGTGCTACTTGGCTACGCGCAGTCTAGCCTGGGCCTGGGGACGTTCAGCAAGGATACCGACGGCGGTATTGGCGCTAAGGGTGACACATCCCGCGGGGGGCAAGGTTCTGTTGGGCAGGCGACGGTTGTGCGCAATGCGCGCACAAATGCCGAAGTAGAGTGGCAATCACAGCAACAGCATTCGAGTGAGCCGACTGACGAGGGCGGGCTGCATGCGACGGCAGCAACACCGCAGGACCTAGAGCGTTGGTCCCCAGGCGGACCACCTTCGATATCGTCACCGTGGTTTTTTGCACCCAACCGGTAGAGTGCTTTCGGTATCGGGACTTGTTCCATCGTATTATTACCAGAATAAGGATTAAAATCGTACTATGGCTGCACGATGGTCGATGCCATGGACCAGGATAACGCGCGGGCATGAGCTGTGCTCGTACGTGTCAGATGTGCATCCAGATGAGCATCCACTGCAATGATTACGCATCTTGCCACCTGAACATCTAGGGCGACGAGCGACGGCGTGCAATATCGCATCTTTCGGTCGCACTAATTTCCCAATATCATCTTGCCGTCTGAAAGTCTTTTTGGGCGGGGCCCCAGCGCCGGGGGGCCCCGCCCCCTAGGGTTGCCCATGTCCGTCCGTCCGTGCGTGCGTTCGGACCAAACGTTATAGGACGCCCAACTGTAACCATATTTCAATAGCCTTATGCATACTCTATTACATACTAGCCTTACTTTGGCAACCAAAAATCATTTGAGCGAGAACGAGTTTTACGGTCGCCGTGGAGCAAGGCCGCGGTCAAAGCAACGCCTTTCGCACTATACTTCCCTCTAGCAGGTTCCATGTACCTCATAATAAAAATATTAAACCACGGCATCTGATATTTCTGATATCCGCTCGCCGCGGCCTTGCATCTTACTTCACCATCGTTGCGGCTTGCCGGTCCGAGCACCTTTTGACTTTATGCAGATAGGCTAGCCGTTTTGTTTTATGACCTGCGCTACTACTATCGTAAGCCAACCGATCGGAACCTTCGAGCGAGGAGGTGCACTCATGACGCTCTCTCCCGTGGCGCGCTCGGCTGTGCCAGCCAGCACTTTGGCGATGGTTGGCATGCACAAGCCTCACAATAGTTTGGCACATAACACTGAGTGACCAGGCCGTGTTCTCGCCCTTGCAATTGGTGGGAACACGGTGCATGCCATTCCCAGCATTTTAGGCCGTGTTCCCCGCCGCCTTTCCAGTTGTCCGGACACATTGAATTAATCTTAGAGGTCGTATTGAAAGGAATCGGGCATCCATGCGGGTTAGATGAGCAGGGGAATAGGGGTGTTTCTATGACTTTTGGTTTCGGGCAATCCTACTTCGTACAAATTGTGGCGTAGGAACCGTACAAGGCACTGTTTCTATGGGAGCGCGGAACCAGCCTGAAACCAAAGGATTCTTCGCGTTGTTGTTAAACCCGTTACCACTATTACAAAAAGGATTTGTAACAGAATCTTCCGACTGTGCCGCGGCGAGTATTGGTACTCTTGGCAAGCATGCCGCCGACTAACCAGGAGGCAATGGCCATGCTTTTGGCATTGCATCAATATACACTTCAGATGCTCTCGGTATTACTCTTCTGTATGGGCGGCTTCTCCTTAGTTACGCAGGCCGCCGTGATGGTGCGCACAGTGTTATCGGACGACGAGGATGAGGAGGAATGGCAGGTCAAGGGGCTTATTCCACTTCCCCGCCGCCGATACTATCCTAAGAACCGAGCCAAGCGTATTCGGACAGAGCCCACAACAACATGCCTGGACACATGGGATGACGTCCATGGTGTCCGATGACTCGCTAAGGCATCGCCAACTTAACAACTGCTTTTAATTACACAGTATAAACCATTGCCAAGGATAACTTCAGACAACTGTGGCTGGAATGCGTTAACTTTGTTTTCCACGCTACGCCCAATGGCTATAGGAAAAGCCCGCGTTCGTCGATCACAGGGAATGTCCAGGGGTTCGAAGACACGCACTAATTGTGATGCTCCACTAGCTCCACCAGCTCCACATTACAAATTCCTACGCGTTCCTACTTTCCTACCCGGCCACCCTGGCCGTAGGAACGTAGGAACTTTTCCCACGCGACGGTGGGACGAGCATCTCCATAGAAACGCGTAGAATGTGGTTTCGGCCGTAGGAAAGCCCATAGAAACACCCCTAATGGGTGGGAACACGGGGGTTATTGGTGGGAACATGGTGTGTGTCATGACCGTGCTCCCAGCGTTTCAGGCCGTGTTACCACCCTTGCGAGTGGTCCGGACACATCGAGCTTTTATCCGTCATACTAAGGGTACCATAGCCTTGGAGTGATTTTGGGCAGTATTCTGTGGGGATGTAAGGCTAGACGGTCATGGTTGGGAACACGGCCTAAAATGCTGGGAACTCATATCATTCGCATGGATGCCCGGTACCTTCTAAATGACGTATAAGGACGATTCCCGTTGATTGTGTCCGGAATAATTGCAAGGGCGGGAACACGGCCTAAATGCTGGGAACACGGTCATGACACGCACCGTGTTCCCACCAATTAAACCCGTGTTCCCAACGATTCCCCGGCTCTATCATTCGCTTTGATGCCCGGCAACGATGATTATGGTGTTGTCTACCGTGGGACCCTCAGCTCTGTCAGCAGGCACCTCGCAGATGATTTCCATGTAACCCGCACGTTGGTTTCCTAAGCAACGCTCTGGCCTTCCATGACAAGGGCATGTCGGTTGGGGCTTCACGGTACTGACCATGCGGCATGCGCCCGGAATTGGCGCATGCAATCAATTAATGCTGGCTTCCCTTACACTTTTGTCAAGGTGGTTCTATCCTTGCGTGGTGAAACAGCCCTGCTGCTGTTGTCACACTTTTGTCAAGGTGGTTCTATCCTTGCGTGGTGAAACAGCCCTGCTGCTGTTGTCACACACGCGGCTAAGCAACTGGCCTTTACGGATTTAAGGGGGCCCCGCCCTTTTTCCGGCTTCGAGGAAGCCGACACCCCTTGTCGCGGTAGGGCGACGAGCGACAGCGTGCAATATCGCAAATTTCCGTCGAAATAACTTCCCAATGTCATCCCATTGCTTTCCCAGCACAGCGTCAGTAGTAACTAGCTAGTACCAAACGAAGAAATTTCATGCAGCAGCGAGCGTGCTCAGGAACACACAATCGAGCACTTAGCATGTGGAACTCCCTTCCTCGCGATCTAGCGACGGTTTAGAACTGGGTCTCCTGTTTTGCCTGTGCCTTCTGGGGCGTCTGCTAGGGCTGGCTTCGCGTACGGTTACGTCCCCATTTCTAGTTGAGGAGCTGTGTTGACCCTCGTGCCCCGGTGGCCACCCCGGCTCGCCCCGGGGCCGCGGGTAACCCCAGCGGCTCCGGTGGCCCCAGTGGCTCTGGTGGCCCCAGCGGCTCTGGTGGCCCCCTTGGCTCTGGTGACCCCAGCGGCTCCGGCGGCCCCAGCGGCTCCGGCGGCCCCAGCGGCTCCCACGGCCCCAGCGGCTCCGGCGGCCCCAGCGGCTCCGGCGGCCCCAGCGGCTCCCACGGCCCCAGCGGCTCCCGCGGCCCCAGCGGCTCCGGCGGTCCTGCCGCCCCTGCCGCCCCCGGGCCGATGGTGGCCCAGTGCGTGGAGGGTGCACAGCTGCAGCTGCAGCTGGCCGAGCCCCCGACGCCGCTTGCGCCCCCTGCCCTCCCCGCCCCTGCCGGCCCCGACACCTCCACCGGTGCTGGCGTGGCCTCTGCGGCGGGGACCCCGGCCCCCCGGGCTCCCGCGGGCCTCTCCCTCGCCCCTCCCGCCGCCCCCCCCCCCTGCGGCGGCTGACACCCGTGGCCACCCCCTGGACCCGCCCGCTGATCCGGAGGCCTCGCAGCGGCGCCAGCGCCCTCGCCTCGCCTACCTGCCCGGCGCCCTCCTCGACGATGAGGTGGACATGGGCGCTGTCCTCGACGCCCCCGGCCTGGCGACCGCTCCGCCACCGCCGCCCCCGCCCCCCGCGCCCCCCCCCGCCCGCCTGGGTCGATGTCGTCCGCTACGACGGCGTCCTGGGAGGCTTCATGCACTAATGGTGCGCCAGCACCATGGCGCCCGGCCCGGCTCTCGCCCCCTCCGGATCGGGTCGCACAACATCCGGGGTTTTCTCGGCTCGGCCCCCAGTGGCCACTCGCCGCGGCTCGCGGCCCTCCTCCGCTGCTGGGCCCGGCAGTCGCTGGACGTCATCTGCCTGCAGGAGACCCACGTCACAGCGGCGGCGGTCCCCCTTGCACGTGCTGGCCTCCACGACGTCTCCCGGGCGCTGCACCTGGGTCAGTGGGTCTCCTGGTGGAATCCCGCACCGTCTGCATGCCGGGGGGGCGTCGCCATCCTCGTCCGCCTCTCCCTGGTGGCCTCTGGAGCCCTTTCCTTCCCCGGCCCCGCGCCCGCCCTCACCGTGTCCCCCGACGGCCGCCTCCTCCACCTCCCCGTCCTGTGGGGCGGCCACGCCTTCACCCTCCTCACCGCCTACCTGCCCTCCAGCCTCGCGGCAGCCCAACGCGCCTTCATCCACCAGTCCCTCCGCCCCGTCGCCGCCCTCCCCGGCCACCACATCTGGGCGGCCGACTTCAACTTCGTGGTCGACCCCGCCCTGGACTGCCTAGCGGCCGCAGGACGTCCGGCCGATGTCCTCACCTCCTCCGCTTTCACCGCTGCCTGCCCCGGCCTCGTGGATGTGTTTCGCCGCGCCCACCCCTCTCGCCGCTCCTACACCTACTTCCATCCCTCCGGCGCCTCCCGCATCGACCGCCTCCTGGCCTCCCCGCAGCTGGCGGCCTCCGTCCGTGCCGCCTTCGTCGCCCCTGGGCCCCCCTCGGACCACCGCCTGGTCGTCACCCACCTCCTCCCTGCCCTTGGCTCCCAGCCCCCCGGCCCCGGCCTACGTGAGACCCGGCTCCACTTCCTCGACCATGCCGACCTGCAGCAGCAACTTGGCACCTGGCTGGCCGCCGCGGTGGCGGCGGCCCCCACCGCCCCCGCCCACCTCCTCGACTGGTGGCCGGGCTTCAAACGGGCCCTCCGTGTCTCTGCAGCCCGCCTCAACCTCGTCGCCCGCGCCCGGCGGACCTGGTCGGTTGGGGTCGAAGCGGCCGCCGGGGCGGCTGCTGAGGCCGCCCTGGCCGCGGTTGAGGCGGGACAGCCGGCGGCCCTCCCCGCCGCCATCGTGGCCCGCTCTGCCGAAGCGGCCGCCGCCCAACGTGCCACCGCTGGTGTCGCCCGCCGGACCCGCCACACGTGGCTTCGCACCGGTGAACGGCCCTCCCCCACCATCACCCGCCACCTCCGCCCACCCGCGGCCTGTCGCACCATCCCCGCCCTCCAGCGCCCGGACGGCTCCGTCAGCGCCGACCCACAGGAGCTCCCCTCCATCGTCGCGGCCTTCTGGCAGCGCATCTGCACGGCCCCTGCGGGCGACCCGCGGGCCCGCCAACGGGTTCTGCAGGCCCTCCGTGCGCTGGGACGCCGCTGCCCCCCCGCCGCAGTGGACGCCCTGGGCGCCCCCGTCGTTACCCAGGCAGAGGTGCTGGCTGCGATCCACACCGCCCCCCCCGGCCGGTCCCCGGGCGCAGACAGCCTCCCCACCGAGCTCTACCAACACTACGCCCCGACCCTTGCCCCCGTCCTCGCCGCCGTCTTCACTGCCTTTGCCGCCACCGACCGTGCCCCCGCCGGCTTCCTGGACGGGGTCATCACCTCCTTCTTCAAGGACCAGGACCCCACCCTCCCCGCCAACTACCGCCCCATCACCCTCTTGGACACCGACTACCGGACCCTGGCCCGGGTCCTGGCCCGCCGCCTTCTCCCCGTCCTCGGGGATACGATCGACCCAGTGCAGACGGCCTTCCTGCAGCACCGGCGCATCTCGGACTCCGTCCTGCTCCTCCAACTCCTCCCCGCCCTCCTCCGCGCGGAGTCTCGCTCCTGTGCGGTGGTGTTCCTGGACTTCCAGAAGGCCTATGACACGGTGGACCGCGTCTTCCTCCTGGAATGCCTGGATGCCCTGGGTGTGGGCCCTGGCTGCCTTGCCTGGGTGCGACGCCTGCTGCAGGGCACCCGCTCTGCCGCCCTCGTCAACGGCCACCTGTCAGGTTGGGTGCCCATCACTGCCGGCGTTCGACAGGGATGCCCGGCTGCGCCCCTCCTCTACCTCGCTCCCGGCCAGGCCCTCCTTTCCTGGCTGCAACACGAAGCCATCGGCATCTCCCTCGCCGACCTCCGCCTCACCGCCTCCCAGTACGCGGACGACTGCACCCCCCTCCTCCGGGATGCTGCGGATGTCCCCCGCTTCCTGGCGGCCATGGACACCTTCCACGCCGCGTCGGGCCAGCAGCTTAACCTCCGCAAAGTGAAGCTCCTGCCCCTGCCCGGTGGCCCCCGAGCCAGCCCTGCCGCCGCCCCGCCCCCCGCCTGCCCCACGGCCGCCAGTGCCCCTCCCCTCCCCCCCGCCCCGGTGGCCGCGGCTGCCCCCCTGGCCGCCCCCGACGCCGGCCTGGTGCCCCGCCTCGCTGTCGTCCCCTCCGCCTCCACCCTCGGCATCACCTTCACCGCTGGCGCCCCTGGACCGTACCCTGTGGACCTCGACCGGGTCTACAGCCGTCTGCAGCGTGCTGCCACCTTGCCCCTCTCCGCCTTCGGCCGCGCCTTCGCCGCCTCGGGCTATGCCCTCAGCCGTGTCCTCTACCACATGGAGTTCGTCGGCCTCCCCCCCCCCGGCCTGCGGGCGGCCCTTCAGGCCACCACCGCCGCCTTCGTCGACCGCCGCTGCACCCCCGCCGCGCATCAGGCCCGCGCCAACCGTGTACCTGCCGGAGCCGGCCTGCTCTACCTCGCCCTGCCCCCCTCCGCCGGCGGCTTCGGCCTCCTCCCTCTCGAAGCCCACGTACGGGCCCGCCACGCCGTCCTGGCCGTGCGGGGCCTGGCCGGCGCGTGTGGCCTCCTGCCGTCCGGCCCCCAGTGGCCCCAGCTCCTCCTCGCCCTCCTGCGCCACGGCCACCCCGCGGCCCACCCCCTGTGCCTCCTGCCCCCCCACGGCGACGCCCGCACCACCGCCGCCCCGCTGGTGCTCGGCCGGCCCCTCCCACGGGGCTCCCCGGCCCTCGCCCAGCTGATTACGGCGCTCGCCCATCTCCCGCCCGTCACCATCCTGGACCCCACCCTGGCCGCCCCGGGACCCTGGTGCTTCTCGGCGCCCCTCTGGGGCAACCCCCTCCTGGTCGACGCCGCCGGCCGGGGCCTGGAGGCCGACTTCCCCGACCTAGCCCAACTGCGTGGGCTGGATACCGTGGGTGTCGCCGTCCAGTGCTACAATGCCCTGGGCCGGGTCCGGACGGCCCTCGCTGTCGCCGCCGCCGGGGGGCCCCCCGCCATGCGCTGTACCGAGTACCTGCGGCACGACGTCCTCCGCGACGTCCTCCGCCTCTCCCCCGCCCACCCCGTCCCGGCCTCGATGCGGGATGGGGCCGCGGGCCTGGCCCGTGTCGACGCCCTCGTTGCCCGCCTTCCCGCCACCTGGGCCCTCGCGGCCCTCCTCGTTCTGGCGGCCCCGGGGGGCGCGGCTGCCGCCCCCCCCGCTGCGGACGCCTGGGGCCGCCTGGCCCGCTGTGTCGGCTGGCGGGTGGGCCCCTCGGCCATCCCCCTTGTCTCCCTCACCGTCAAGTCGGCTACCATCCTGCAGCTGGGCCCAGCCTTCGCTGCTCTGGCGGCTAAGCATACGGCCTTCCTTCAGGAGGCCTGGGAGGCTCCCCTCCCCCCGGCGGCCCTGGCCTCCACCCTCCGGGAGTTTCAGGCCACTCTGGTGCGCCTCTGGCGTCTTCGCTGGGACAACATGCACAAGGAGCCCCTCTGGCGGCTCGCCATTAACGGCTTCCATGGCTTCCCCATGCACGCGGCCCTCCTGGCGCGGGGGTCGCCCACGAACCCCTGCCCGTGCGGAGTGTCCATGGCCACGGGCCGCCGGCGCCACCACTTCTGGGAGTGTGTGGTGGCCTTATCGCTGCGCGACGAGCTTGTGGAGGCGATGGGGGGCGCGGTTGTCTTGCTCCCGCAGCATTTATGGCTGGGTCGGCCCCCTTTGGGGGTGCACCCGCTTGTTTGGGATGTGGTGTGCTTGGCGGCCGTCGCGGCTTTGGGCTTGGGGCTCCGCCTCCTTTTTCGGGTGCAGGTTGGGGCCCCCGGGGGGCGCATGCCGGTGGTGCGGGTGTGCGCAGCGGTGACGACCGACTTCTGGGCCCGCCTCAGTGCGTTTGCCGAGCTGGGGCTGGCCCCCCGCGGGTGGGGGGCCATCCCGTCCGATCACCCCTTCCTCGCCGCCTCGCCTGCGGGGGAGGTGGTCTTCACGGGCCGCCCGGGTGCCGAGGAGTGGCCCGACGGTTGACTCGGGTGCGGTTTTCTGGGCGTGTTTTGGGTTATGGGGCCTTGGGCCCCCGCTCTGCTGTCTTTTGTGGGTGCTTTTGGGATCTGGGGCTTGGGGCCCCCGTTTTGCCGGGCCGCGTTCCTCGCGTCTCGCTGCTGGCTTGGTGCAGGTGGTTCGTGTTTTCTGGACGCGCTTGTTCTCCTCCCCGTGCTTTGAGTTGTGCGTATTGCCTTCTCCGTGTCCTCGTGTTTGGCTGCCTTCGGCTTTTGCCCCTTCCCGGCCGGTGAGGGCGGGCTCTTTTGCCCAGTGACCTGTGTCGTGGTCTGGCCCATCGGGCCCGCCTGGTTGCGCTTCCGCGCTTGAGCCGTTCTGGCTCCCTTGTAATACTCGCATTCTTGAGCATGCAAGCCGTTTAATATTAACAATTATTCACGTTTGAGTGATTCATTTGCTATAATTGGGGCCCATACCTGCAGGAGAGGATGTCCGGACACGAAACCAGCTATATGGGTGCATCGTTCTGGAATAGCTCGCGGATCGTCCAGGTATGCTACTAGGTTGGTGCAAGCAACTCTTTTGCTGCTGCATTGCCGGCGGCCAACGTGAGCATGTCGGAGTCGAAGAGCGCGAGGGTCACCACGCGCTTGCAAAGCCGGCAGCACTTGGCCTCTTTGCCACCTGCTAAGCGTAATCGACAGTTCGTTGGCACTTTGGATGACAACAAACAGCCGCCACCGACGAAGAAGCCTCGCTTAGCTGCGGCCAGGCCGACTCCGGACGAACCCAAGGCTGAAGCAGCTTCTCCGTGTCCTGTAAATCGGCGATGCAGCAGAGTACCCGTCGCTAAGGTGGCGAATAAGGAAGCCGGTGGCCGTCCCCTTGCCGGCACCCGCTGCCGCGCCAAACCTTCTTCTGGCCGCGCTCCGCCACGCGGCCGTGCTCGTAGCAGGAGCAGTGTGCAAAAGTCATGGGACTCCCCGTCGCCACCACCACAACCACAACCGGCTTTCCAACCACCACCTTCCGAACCACCATGCCTGGCGCTGGAGCCAGTGATATTGGCACCGCCGCCCCCACCGCAACTGACACCAAGTGAGAGAGCGGCAGCAGGTGCGAAGAAGGGTGCCGAGTGAGTGCCCCTGCATTGTAACCCCAGCTTGCTCCAACTCCTAATCCCCAACTGCACTCTCTGCCCAAGAGCACGGCCCCTCCTCCCGTTGCACAGCCCGAACGGGTATCAGGACAAGAAGCGACTTTCCACACGGAAAGTGTTGCCTCCGGAGGTTGACCCTACGACCCACACACGCCACCTCCCTTCCCCTCCAATCCCGCCCCAGCCCGATGGGCAGCACCGTCGGCAGTTCCGGCGCCCTCAATCGCGTCTCCTGTGGGCCCTGTCACCAGCGTCAGTGGACGTGACGAAGCCGCAGAAGCTGGCGCCCCGGTTGACGCCACGGACGCCACTGACGCCCACACCTCCATCGTTGCCTCCGACACCGCTGCAACCAGCGCACCCACCATCGCGGATGCCACCGCATCCAGCGGCACCGCCAGCGGCAGCTATGTGTTGTACGAGCAGCTGATGGCGCAGCGGGGTAGCGATCGGTGGCCCGAGGGCAGCCGGGTGTGGATCAAGGTGCGATCTGTTGGCGGGCTGGGGGTGCCGAGTGCGGCCACATGCATGGCGGTCTTCGCAGGGGAGGCCTGCTGGCCCCTCCTGTTACACGAACTGGGGACCCCACCCAACCGATGTCCACACCGTGGCGTGCGGACCTGCCACTGCACCGCCAGCTGCCACCTCCCGCCTGGCCACTACACCTTAACTCATTGTGTCCCCCTCTGCCCCCCTCTGACCCCATCTGTCACCACCTGTCCCCATATGTCCCCTATCGGCCCCGCTGCCAGATGCCCGGCTACTGCCACTGGCCCGCCATTGTCTTCCCGCTGCGCTACTGCCGCAAGGCGGAGGTGCCGGCACTGCTGGCCAGCTACCAGCCGTCGCGCTGCCTGGTGCATTTCTATGGTGGGCAGGCGGGTGGGAGTTAGTAGACTCAGAGGTCCATGCGGGAGGGAAGGCGGGGGCGGGGGCGGGGCAGGTCCACGGGGAGGCAGGGTGAGGAGGGCCGGAGACACCCCCTCAAGGAACCGAGACGAGGGAAAAGGATCGCTGGCCGGCAACACGCCTTGAACACGAGTTTCAGGATGCATGCTGTAGAGCTTGGTGTGATGGCAGGAACATGGAGGGTGGGACTTGTCAGGCCATGCCCCACCCAGGGCCGCATACGGACCGTTACCGTAGTGGTGAGGTTGAATTCCGGCCTTGCGCCCCCTTGGAAGTCTGGGCGTCCTGCAGGCAGCAGCGCAATCAGTCGCGAGCTCCTCCCCCAGGCTCCCGCCTGCAGGCCTCCGCCGTACACCGCCGTACAAGACCGCGTCGTACCCGTCTCCCCGTATATCCGACCTCCCCTTCCCTGCCTCCGCCTCCTTCGCCGCGCCGCTGGGGCCTCTTCGTTGTTTTGACCCCTGTCCACCCGATCCGCACCTGGATGTTGTTCCTAAATCCTGGTGCCCCCTGCCCGCATGTTTCGCGTCGACCGCCTTCCCCACCCGCTCTGGGCCGTGGCCAGGTGAGTTCCGCCGCTGGGTTGGGCCCCTGTTTTGGTGGTTTTTTGCTAGTCGTTGCACTCTTGTCTGCGGTTGTCGGGACCTGCGTCTAGGCTTTCGCGTCCCCCATGGCGGCGCGGCGCGGCTTCGGCTTCCTGCCATGGACGCCGGCGGACCTTCCTTCTCTGGTAATGACCGACTTCCTCGCAACGTCCGAACGTCCGCAACCATCTGGTCGGTATTCGGGCGGGTCGGGACCGGGATCGGGACCGGACCGCGCTGTCCGCGCTCCCATAGCTCACCAACTCCCCCAGTTCTCCTGCTAGCGCCCAAAACCGGTTCTGCGAAACGTTTCCGTGCGTCGCGTGGGGTCCTCGCTTCCTGTCGTCTCGCCGTAGCCGCTTTAGCTTAGCCGCCAAAGGTCATATTACGACCTTCGGCTTTAGTATCCCCAACCCAGTTCTCCAGCATGCATCTCAAAACGTCTGTTTTAAACGGTTTTTTCGGGCATCCACGGGTCTTCCTCGAACCCCCCAGGCTCCCACAACTACTGGTGGGCAGCGGAGTCGTCTCTGACCCCCTGGACAGCGCACCGCGAGGCGAGGCTGGCGGCACTGAGGGCGCTCGCTCGCAAGTCGGGGTGAGGTGGGGCGGCCCTAGGGACCTGCTGCCCCTGGCGGTACGGGGCCCTCGAGGAGTGAGGAACCCACCGGGCCGGGGCGCGTGGAGGGCTGGCGTGGGTTGGATGCGGGGAGTGAAGGTGACTTGAGGAGAGGGTGTAAGGGTTGGGCCCTGGTGGTGGTGTCCCTAGGGCTGGCTGGCTGCTGGCTGGCTGGCTGCTGGCTGGCTGCTTGCTGGGCCCCTTCCACCCGATAGCCCTCACCTGCCTGCCGCTACCCCCGCTGTCCGGCTCCAGGGTGGCTGCCGCTACACTGGACGAGCTGCAGGGCGCCCTGGGGGCCGCCGCAGCCTCCGACACAGCTCGCGAGCTGGCCCGCATGATGACGCTGTGGAGGGGGCAGCCAGGGGCAGGGGCGGGAGGGGGGGGAGGGGGGCGCAAGCCGCAGTGCAGCAGCTGCGGCGAGATCGGGACCCAGGTAAGGGCGGAGAACCAGCACGGGGAGTGGCAGGCGGGGGGGAGAGTCGCAGGCTGCAGGAAAGCGAAGGGGAGGCGCAAGCGGGAAGGAGAAGCAGGCGGCAGGGAGGGGCCAGGAAAGAGGGGGGCCCGGATTGGAAGGTCAAGCCAATCCTCAACCCAATCCTCAACCCAATCACCAACCGAGTCCCCAAACCCAATCCCCAGGTCAACCCCCAGCCCAACCCCCCCACCCATCACGGACCCAATCCCCAACCCAGTCCTCAACCCAACCCTTAACTCAATCACCAACCCAATCACCAACCCAATCCTTAACCAATCACCAACCCAATCACCAACCCAATCACCAACCCAATCACCAACCCAAACTACAACTCAACCGCCAACCCAAACCACAACCCAATCACCAACCCACACCACAGCCCGTATTTTTGGCCCACGGGACTTCCGCACTGCCCCCCCGCTAGGTCACTTGCCGCTCCTGCCGCAGCTCCTTCCACACGCTCTGCCTGCCCGCCCCCGACATCAGCCCGGAGCACATGTTGGCGGCGGCGGCAGCGGCGGTGGCGGCAGCTGCCGGGGCGGAGCTGGGGCCGGAAGGGGTCGCAGCTGTGCAGGCGCTGTGGGTGTGCGGTGCTTGTGGCCGGCAGAACGAGGTGAGCGTAGGAGGCCAGGGAAGGCTGCTGAGGGAGGTCGCCACCTACCCGGGAGCACAGCGGGAGCATGTCGCAGTAAGGTTATTTGACACGAGGGGGGATGGCGGCGCAGCGGGGGGGTTGGCTTGTCGTACGCTTTGTTACTGTTGTGGAAACATCATCAGGTGTGTGGGGCCAGAATGGATGTTTGCACCTTGTTCGTGGTGGTGGCCGGGCGGGGTCTGCACCGGCCATCAGTGCTTCTCCGGGTATTGTTGGCAGTTGCTCAACTGGTTGGTGGTTATATGACCCGCACATCGGAGATCCCCAGACGTCTTGCAATGCCTGCACTCCTTGGCACCTGAGCTCCTTGGCACGGACTGCTCATTATGTGGTGCCGAAAACAATGCTTTCGTAGGTACCGAAACCCCCCAACACCCCCCCTCCTATCCCCCCAACGCCCATCCACCCACGCATACCGTACACAGGTCAAGGGTCCGCCTCCCCACCCCGCCCGCAGCAAGCCAGTAGCGCCCCTACCCGCTACGGCCGCCGGAACCGCTGGTGGGTGGCATTGCGAGTGGGGGCCGCGATCCTCCGGGTCTGTTGGGCCCCGCGGGGCCCTGAGCCCCTCAGAGCGAGCTGCCACCTGACAGCGCGGGACCGCCCCCCTGCCTTCCGTCCTGGACCCCCTTCGCCCCCAGTGGCAGCCGACCAGCTGCAGCAGGTCGCCACCTGCGCCGCTGCTGCCGCTCACCCCCCCCCGTGCGGCGGGACCGGCGGCAGCAGCGGCGGACATCAGCGGCCGGTGGCGGGGCTGCAGCAGCTGCAGCAGCAGGGCCACCCGGCGTGGCTGGAGCTGTATGAGAGGCTGATGGCCGAGGGGGTGGCGGAGGGGGCGGAGGCAGGGCCCTCCGTGAGACCGCCGCCCGGCACGAGGCTGTGGGTCAAGGTGAGGAGCTGGCCCCGCTGGCGCGCCTCGCATGTGGCCGGGGGAGGGCGGCGCCAGGACGAGGCGCCTGTTGTAGGGGTGGGTTGTGAGGGGAGGAGGAGAACGCAGGGCGGTAAGGGAGGGGGGCCGCTGGGAGGGGGATTGCGAGCTGCGTCCGCTGGCAGCCACTTAGGTCCCGCTGGTCGCTTCATGTGCTGGCATCCGGTGGGGAGGGGGTGCAGCGGCGGGTGCGAGGTCGGCGGATCCGCAGGAAGTGACACAAAATGATATCAATCATACAATGCGTGGCTATCTAAACAGCCATGACCCCCGCTGCCCCAGACCCCCGGCTACTGCCCCTGGCCCGCCATCGTGTTCTCCCTGCGCTACTGCCGCAAGACGGAGGTGCCCGACCTGCTGGCGAGCTACCAGCCGGGGAGCACGCTGGTGCACTTCTACGGTGGGGCTGGTGGGCCGGGAGGGGATGTCCTCACCCTCGTCCCTGCCGGATCTCGTTTCCGCCTGACACGGCCTGCCCGCCCTTCCCGCCTCATATGCGACTCCCCGCCACGACCTCGACGACTGGATCGCCAGGCAGCAGCAGCAGCAGCAGTCGGCAGCCAGGCAGCAGCAGCAGCCTCCTCCTAAGCAAGCCGTCATTGCTGCCATCAGGCCACCACCTGCCTCGAGGGAACCAAAACCACTGGGCCCGCACGGCCCACTGCCCCCCATCCCACCCCACCCGCACACCTACTTGGGTTGTCTTCAGCTAGGCTTTCAGTTTCTCTCTTCTTTCTTTGGGCAAATACGCGTTTTCCCCTGCCCCCCCTGGCCCCCCGGGCGCAGGCGAGCACAACCACGTGTGGCTGCCCGATGACGACGTGGCGGCCCTGGCGGCAGCTGCTGCGGACCCGGGGGAGGCGGCGGAACGTCTGGCGGGGCTGACGGCCTGGAGCCGGAGGAAGAAGGGGTGGGCGGGGGGCACGGGGGGGGGGACCGATACCGCACTGTTGGATGGGTGTGTGGCCCCAACGCGGCTGAAAGCCGCTGGGGCCGAATGCGGTGGCAGCCACCCGGTCCTCTCCTCCACGAGCTTCCGGTGCTACCCAGCTTTCCTACTGGTCAGTCCACCAAGCCACTCGCTCCCTTCACCTCCCGTCCGCTTAGCGCCGCCTGGACTGTTACCCCTCCCCCCCCTCGGGGAATATCGCGGCGCGGCGGTGTCCCACCACACACGGCGCGGCGACACCACACACGCACCCGCCCCGTTCCCTGCTTCGCCACCTAACCCTGGAGCGCCTACGTACGGCGTACGGCAGGTCCTTCTCTTCCGAGTCGGCGTCGGGCAGAGGGGTCAGAGGGGCCGGAGGGGACAGAGGGGGCAGAAGGGGCAGACGCCCCTCTCTCAGCACCAGGGCGGGGTGGACAAGTAACCCTTCAACACTCCTCGCCTCTTACCACACCGTCACTCCGTCCCTGCCGCTTCTAAAGAGAACCCTGAACCCCCGCTGCACGCACCGGTAATCCCAGCTGCTCCAGCGGTTTGCTGGCTCTAACGGAACTGGAGGGGGCGGCCCCAGGCCCCCCGCCCGGCCAGGCCATCCAGCCGGCAGCGGAGGTTGCGCGGCTGGTGGGGCTGCGGGAGGAGCAGCTGGCGGCGGACGAGGAGCGACGTGATCGGGAGCAGCTCGAGCAGCTGCTGGGGGCCGGCAGCCAGGGGGCGACGACGACGCCGGGTCTCCCAGGGGGCTCCAGGGAGGGGCTGGGCAGCAGTTGGCGCTCCAGGTTGCGGATATGCGCGGTCTGCGAGGAGGCCGGCGGGCAGGTGGGCGGGCAGGCGGGAGGGGGCAGGGCGGGCAGGTGGGCGGCAGGCAGGAGGGGCAGGGCGGGCAGGCAGGAGGGGGCAGGGCGGGCAGGTGGGCCGGGCAGGCGGGAGGGGGCAGGGCGGGCAGGTGGGCGGCAGGCAGGAGGGGCAGGGCGGGCAGGCAGGAGGGGGCAAGGGGGGGGGGGTCAGCGGTTGAGAGTGGCTGCCCCCGGTCTCACTCCCGTGTGATGCGGTGCCAGGCTACCTCACGACTCGCACGAGCGGCCCGCAGTCTCGCACCAGCGAACCAGCGAACCAGCAGTAGCGAGCAACACACAGCCAGTACCCTCCGGCAGATCTGCCGGAACCGGCGCCTACCAGGGGGGCAAGCCCTGTGATGGAGGACTAGCGGAGGGGCAGGTAACAGTGCAGGAAAGCCCTGTTTTCACTGGGTACGGCAATAACGTAGAGGCCATCCACCGGGACCGGGGACCTGGGACCGGGGTCGCGGGAGGCTGGCCTGCCTGCAGCACCAGCCCCCTGCAGCACCAGCCCCCTGCAGCACCAGCCCCCTGCAGCACCAGCCCCCTGCAGCACCAGCCCCCTGCAGCACCAGCCCCCTGCAGCACCAGCCCCCTGCAGCACCAGCCCTCTGCAGGATAAGCCTTACCCCCCCGCTGCAGGTGTCCTGCCGGCGCTGTCGCCGCGCCTTCCACGCCCTCTGCCTGACCCCCCCCTGCCTCAGTCCTGCCCACATGCCCCCCCGTCACCACTGGGTGTGTGGCAGCTGTGGACACCCGAACGAGGAGGTGCGGGGGATGAGGCGGCGAGGGAGGTGGGAAGGATGGAGCGGGGTTTGTGTGCACTGGCTGTGAAACTGGGGGCGGAGTGCCCCTTCACCCGACCCCCCTCACGACCGCTGACACCGCACCCCTTGCCCGCAACCTCCGAGTTGTTTAGTCCGACTGGCGGGGGGCTGGCAGTGACGAGGGCGGCGAGGCTGGGCGCAGCCGCAACGAGGAGCTGGGTAAGGGGGCAGGGACGGGGGGGCAGGGAGGGGGGGCAGGGACGGGGGGCAGGGACGGGGGGGCAGGGACGGGGGGGCAGGGACGGGGGGGCAGGGACGGGGGGGCAGGGACGGGGGGGCAGGGACGGGGGGCAGGGACGGGGGGGCAGGGACGGGGGGGCAGGGACGGGGGGGCAGGGACGGGGGGGCAGGGACGGGGGGGCAGGGACGGGGGGCAGGGACGGGGGGGCAGGGACGGGGGGGCAGGGACGGGGGGGCAGGGACGGGGGGGCAGGGACGGGGGGGCAGGGACGGGGGGGCAGGGACGGGGGGGAAGCTAATGCCACTGTTACGTGGTAACGATGGGCCATCTGGGCTGGGCGCAGGGTTCTTGTTTCCATTCCCTCCGTTGTCCCCCGGCCTCTCCCGCCCCCGGGGGCCACCCACCCACCCGCACGCCGCGGTCCTTCACGCAGCCCCCGCGTCCTGTGGCCCCCCGCCGCTCTCTCCCACCCTCAGAGCGGATGGGCCTGACCCCCGACTGGATCATCCATGCGGGCGCTTTCCGGCTGTTCGAGCTGCCGGTGAGGCAGGGTGAGGGGGGTTGAGGCGGGGGAGGTGAGATGAGGCGGGGGAGGTGAGATGAGGCGGGGGAGGTGAGATGAGGCGGGGGAGGTGAGATGAGGCGGGGGAAGGGTGAGGTGAGGCGGGGAGGGTGACGCGGGGGGGGAGTTACGGCGAGGTGGGTCGGGGGTAGGAGGTGAGGCGGGGGGAGGTGAGGGGAGGGTTACAAAAAAGAACCGGTTGCTTGACGTGGGAAGTGTAGCTGGTGCATAAGCTTCGGACACCTGGCGATGCGATTTGCAATGATGCCTGGCGACGTCCCAGCCTAGCTCGGACACAGACCGCTACCTTGGAAAGGAGAACATTACCGATTCGCACCGGCGTGCGTCCGTTGCGGACGTGTGGCTTGAACCGCGCAGCCTTACTCAGGGGAAACCGCGACACTAACCGCATCCGCAAGCTAACAGTCGCCGAACAAACGTACAAAAAAGACGAATCCTAAATGCGGGACGCGGCCGGGGGACTCACCTTGTCACAGCGGGAAACGGTTGTGAGGCGGGGGCTTGCAAGGATAAATACCGGTTACACGACACAGGTATAATAGCTGGCGCACTGTCTTCGAACACATAGTTGTGGGCGCATGCTGGAGCACTTCGTA
The DNA here is from genome assembly GCA_003116995.1 of Yamagishiella unicocca. Lineage (NCBI taxonomy): Eukaryota > Viridiplantae > Chlorophyta > Chlorophyceae > Chlamydomonadales > Volvocaceae > Yamagishiella > Yamagishiella unicocca. The sequence goes on along the minus strand of BDSL01000026.1, from coordinate 957,989 downwards.
TTGACTACCGAGAAACCTGTGTTTGTTTTTTTCCGTTTAAAGGAAGCGGTAGCGTGCGTGTAGCGTGCGTGTGAAGCGGAAGACGGCGGACCGGGTTGGTGCAGTGAGACATGGTGCAAAGCGGCACTGGCGAGCTTCCATTCCCGTCGTGTGGCCTGAACCGCGCCGCCTTGCTATTGAGAAACCGCCGTGACAGCAGGAGTCGCAACCGCAAGCGTACAGCGGCACAAGAAGCGTACGGGACATACAAAACCTAACTTCCGAACGCGGCCGGGTGACCCACCTGGCCAGAGCGGAAAACGGTTACCGACGTCCGTCATCGCGAAGCATGCGTGAGGGATAGCGGCGAGAGGTGTTAGGACAGACGGGATATAGATAGCGGAAATACAGGGGCCAAAGCAAAGGAGAGTCCGAGGCGGCGCGGCGAAAGAGACGGAGCTAACAGTCGGTCCGCCGGATATGTCCTGCTGGGTACGGCCAGCGTGGGGTGATACGGCACTACGCGTGGGGGCGCAAAACCGGGTGTGAAAGTATGGAATTGGTTAGTCCTAGAACGGGTTGATAGCGGTAAGGGCATAGTGGATTGTAGGTGGGGGTATCGCGTGGTCTGGAATGCAAGAGGGTAGCAGTATGCGGTCCGTGGGGGACGGATCCCCACGATACCGCTGAACCACGCTCGGCGCCACCGCAGTGCGGCACCGAGCGGGGGATTGGCGGCAGGCACGCCAGGGGGTGGGGGTGGGCACGGCAGCCCAAGTGCCGCGTTACACGTGCGAGGTTGAGTGCGGTAGATGCGCTGCGCGTGTGGCTTCCAGCCGGCGTCGAACGAAGCTGCTCCGAGCGGGAGAGGGGGGTTACGGAAAATAACCAGTTACTCGACATGGGTCGGGAGTTTTTGAGGACGACTTGTGGATGCGAGAAAAACCGTTTAGAACAGAGGTTTCGAGATGTACGTACGCTGGAGAACTTGGTTGAGGAAACGAAAGACGGAGGTCGTATGTCGACCTTCGGCGGCTAAGCTAAATCGGCGGCGGCGGCTAGGCTAACGGAAGCGAGGACCCCGCGTGACGCAAGGAAACGTTTCGCGAAACCGGTTGTTTTTGGGCGCTAGCTGGAGAACGAGGGGCGGCGGCGAGCGATGGACAGCGCGGCAAGGGCCCGACCCGCCCGAATACCGACCATAATGTTGCGGACGACATGAAGAAGCCAGAAATTACCAGATGAGGTCCGCCGTCGTCCGTGGCAGGAGGCCGAAGCCGCGCCGCAAGAACGCAACGGCTAGCAGAAAACAGGGGCCCAACCGGCGGTGGAACTCACATGGGGCGGGGGGGGGGTACATAAAAGAACCGGGGCACAGGACACAGAGGGGACCGGACAGTCCGGCATTGTTCCTGACATGCCTTATGGCTATGAATACACCAGACCCGTACCCAAGGTATTGATTGCGGACATACCCGCGCGGAACCTCCAATGTTCCGCTGCAGCTGCCGAGCGCCCCCTTCAAACCCACGCCCTTCGCTCAGCAGCCTTCGCCGACTTCCTGCTTCTGTTTATCGCCCGCCAGCCCCATCCTGGCCTCAATTGCCTCGAAGCGCGCGGAGCGCGCGCGGCGAGGCATCGGGATGGAGGGCCGGCAACGCGGGCGTCAACGGGTGACGCTAGTAATCCGTATGAGTGCGAATGTGTTAGCGTGTTAGCATGAAAGGGGAGGATGTGGTTGTGCAACGGCGAGTACGCGTACGGTAAAGGACAGTGGGGCTGATCCACGCAGGGGACGTCACGCTCAAAAGTGGCCAAGATACGAATCAAGGCTAAGACCAACATAAGCTCTGGCTGTTGCCAGCCCGACAACAGCCAGATGGGGGGGGGAGGCGGGGGGAAAGGTGAGGCCGGGCGGGAGACACTACTGATGGCAGGGGTTTCGAGGTAGACCCGTGGATGCGAGAAAAAACCGTTTAGAGATGCATGCTGGAGAACTGGGGTGAGGCGAAAGACGGTCGTATGTCGACCTTCGGCGGCTAAGCTAAATCGGCGGCGGCTGGACGAAAGGAAGCGAGGACCCCGCGCGAAACAAGGAAACGTTTTGCGAAACCGGTTCGTTTTGGGCGCTAGCTAGAGAACTGGGGGAGGCGGCGAGCGATGGAGAGCGGACAGCGCGGCAAGGTCCCGACCCGCCCGAATACCGACCATAATGTTGCGGACGACGTGAGGAAGCCGGAAGTTACCAGAAGGGGTCCGCCGGCGTCCGTGGCAGGAGGCCGGAGCCGCGCCGCGCCGCCATGGGGGACCGGAGAACGCGAGAGCCGAGACGCAGGTCCCGATGCGTGCGCACAGACAAGAACGCAACGACTAGCAAAAAGCGAACAAAACATGTGCCCGACCCGGCGGTGGAACTCACCTGGCCAGGGCCCAGAGCGGGTGGTGATGGCGGTCGACGCGAAGCATGCGGGCAGGGGGCATCGGCGGGCGTCAGGAACAACACCCAGTGGCGGAGCGGGAGGGCAGGGGCCAAAGGAACGAAGAAGCCCCAGCGGCGCGGCGAAAGAGACAGACGCAGTGAAGGGGAGGCCGGATGTGGGGGGAGACGGGTACGACGCGGTCCTGTACGACGGAGTACAGCGGTGAGGAAAGATGTGGCGTGAAGACGCGGGGCATGGGGGAAAGGACGGGGGGGTGTATCATATCCGCGAATCCACGGCCGACAAACCAGAGGGCGATGCAGACGTTGGTCTGTCATCACTGTCGGCCACTAGTGCAATCTCAATATGGGTGGGTGTCAGGGGCGTGCGTCTTTCTGTTATCTTCTGGATTTTGTGTCTCCGAAGGGGTGGCTGGGGTCTGAGTGCTGGCCTCTACACCGGGATCCGAGTGCTGGCCATTCGACCCCTTCTTCTGCTGTAACGCGATACGGCAGTAATGAGCAATAAACCGGTAGTTGGCAAGTAGATGAAGGGGAGGCGCTGCTGAAAGTCGCAGCGTTTCGTAAAGGTTCGTAACGTTCAGTTGATAAGGTAGTGTAGACTGTAGGAAACAAATGGTGCTATGAAAGAGACTAAAGTTGTGAACTAAATAAAGGCGTCTGGAAGGAGAAGCTGGTCGTAAGTGAACAAGTCATAGTGTTAAGCGAAGGCAATTGGAGTCGACGCCTTCAGCGGCGGAGAGCAGCCCCGTCACCTGTCAACGGCCTGTGAATGCGAATGAAAAGAGCAACGTGCCCGGCACAAGGAAACCCGCCCGGTTACGTGTAAAAATTGGGAGATGTAGACAGACCTGAATAATGGGAAGGAAAGACCGAAGCGAACGAGCAAAGGCGGCGATCGTCAGAAGCGAGGATGAGGACATTCGACGGGCAGGCAAGGGAAGGAGGGATGGGATGGGTGAATGGCTAGAGGCTAGTACTGCTATGGGATGGGGGGCACTGGTGGCAGGAGAGGCGAGGTGAGGGGAGGACACTGGCTGGTGGCAGGGGCTTCGCTATAGCCCCCCCTTCACGCCCTCCCACCCTCCCACCGCCCGCTACCGCTCCCGCAGCGACCCACCGCCTCCATGCCGTACATCCGCGGCCTGCTGGACCCCTGCACCAACTCCAAGGTGGGGCCCTGAGCGGCGGCCTTTGCGCTGTTGGGCTCCTAGCCGCCGCGATGACAGGCCCCAGTGCCCCGCCCCCCCTGCCCCTCCTGCGGTTTCATCCCACTGCCCCTCCTGCGGTTTCATCCCACTGCCCCTCCTGCGGTTTCATCCCACTGCCCCTCCTGCGGTTTCATCCCACTGCCCCTCCTGCGGTTTCATCCCACTGCCCCTCCTGCGGTTTCATCCCACTGCGGAACCCCTCCTGGCCCCCGCTCCCGACCGCCCTCAGTCCAACCCAAACATCCCCGCTGAGAAGCTGTACGACAAGCAAGATGACGGTTTGCGGCTATCCAACAGCTGGTCTGGCTACCACGTCATCCTCAACCCGGAGTACACATCTCAGGTGGGGCGCATCTGACCGCACATCACCTCCCTGCAGCATCGGACCATGAACCCCAACACCCAACACCCAACACCCAACACCCAACACCCAACGCCCAACCAGACCCAGTGGCGCTTTGTCAACCGCGCTATCGACGAGGTGGAAAGCGGCTCTGTGCCCGCGGTGCTGCTGCTGTGCCGCAACTCCACTGACACGGCCTACTTCCAGAGGCTACGACCCTACCCGAGGGTCATGCTGCGAAGGTGGGGTATTTGAGTTTCTGTAGGCCGGCTTGAAAGTAAAACCAAGCTATGAAACGTTCGATATACTCGTTTAGAATTGTGCATGCTGTAGAACTTGGTTTAGGTGCATGGTGGAGAACTATGTGTGGCGGCTTTACATGATAGAGCGAGACTTATCCGAAGTCCGGGCCCGCCCGAACCTAGACACAGCCGCTACCGTGTCGATGAAGTGAAAATACATGACTTGGCTAGCCAGCGTCCGCGACAGGATGCCGAAGTGCGGCCGTGGAAGACCGGGAAACGCGATAGTACAAGCGAGAGCACCCACATGCCCGCAGACGAGAACGCACGAATGCAGACAGCCCTGCCAGCCCCCCATCCCCATCTCCCCGCAGGCGGGGGGGATTAGTGCGGGTGGACGTTGGTATACCGCTACGCAGCGAATCTCGACGGGAGGGTGAAGAAACCGGACGGTGGTCTGGTTTAGGGAGGCGGGGGAGCGATAGGGACTTTGAACCAGCTGAAATGCTGTTAAGGAATAGATTGTAAACTTTATGCCAGCGGAGGAAACGAGCCAGTTGCCGGGGGGGTAGTGGCAACGACGAAGTAGTGGTGGCAACATCATCAAGGGCGTGTTTGTGCCAGGGCGAGGGGGGTAGCGCGAAGACCCGCCGGTTACACGACATAGGAAACGGAGGGCAGAAACCAACCGGCGAATAGTTTCGGACACGCGCGCATGCCGTAAGGCTTGGCTTGGCTACCGAGAAGAAACTTGTCGTATATGGCCCGTGGCGACCCATTAAAGGGAAGGAAGCAAACGTGCGGTAGCGTGTGAGGCTCCGTATGGGGCGACTTGGGAGGCGGGCTGGGACATGGTGAGGTGAGACGCGGCGAAGCCCGGCGAAGTCCCAGCCCGTATACAGACCGTTACCATGGAGATGATACCGGTATACGTTACCAACCGGCACCGATGAGTGTCCGTTTCAGGCGCATGGCTCGAACCGCGGCGCCCTGGCTACTGAGGTATCGTTGCGACGACAAGAGCAGCAACCGCAACCGCAAGCCCACAACCGAAAAACAAGTTTTGCAGGAAAGACAAGTAAAATTTCCGTAACATGGCCGTGAGACCCACCTGGCCACAGCCCACAGGGTTTAACGACGGCCGTCTTCGCAAAGCATGCGAGGAGGAGATTGGCAAGGGGCGTCAGCAGAACGTGCGTGAGGCAGTGAAACGGAGTTACAGGGGCCAAAGCAACGAAGAGCCCGCCGCGGCGCGGTGAAAGAGACGGAACCGACGGTCGGTTGGTCTGACATGTCCAGCGGGGTACGGCAATGGGTGAATAGCTGTAAAGGCGAAGGCTCGAAACTTATGGAATGGATTTGGCAACGATTGGGCAGCAATGAACGATTGGGCAGTGACGAGGTGACAGCGGACAGTTCAAGGGTGGCACGAAGGGCTGGTAGTGATCCGCGAGGCAGCGACATCAGGGTACAGCGGCCAGAGCAACGAAAGTACGAGGCGGCGCGGGGAAAGAGACGGGATCGACGGTCGGTCCGCCTGATACTCATGCACGGGTGAAGGCTCAAACATGGGGGGGAATGGCCGGGAACGATTGGGCAATGTTAGCGGTAAGGGCGGAGAGGAGGCTGGGTGGATGGGGCTGGCAGTATGCGGTCCGTGTGAGACGGATCCCCACAGCAATGCCGAACCAGGCTTGGCGCCACCGCAGTGCGGTGCCGGGCGGGGGGGTTGGCGAGCAAGACATGGGGCGAGGAGGCATCCGTTCCCGTGGAGAACCCCGTAGATGCGGTGGGCGTGCCGCTTCCAGCCAGCGGCGGACGCAGGTGCCCCTAGCGCTTCCGCGCTCGCGTGCAACGCTGCGAAGTCATCGGAATGTAGGCCCGGCAACACGGTCATCACCGATAGCGGGTGACGCTCATAGCCCGAGGTTACGGGAATGATTTCGTTGTGAAGGGGAAGATTTGGTGGTGCGACAGAAGGGGGCCTCGGCTATATGGCCGGCGAGTGCACGTACGGCTTGGGACAGGAAGACTGGAAACGTTAGACATTACACTCAATGGTGGCCAAGGTACGAATCAGACGTAGACATGAACAATCTGTGGCTGTTGCCAGTCCGACAGCAGCCAGACGGAGGGGGCGGGGTGTCCTGTTGGGGTGGTTCGTGGGGCCTCGCACTCTTCGTGGCACAGCCTCCCCTGGAGCTCTCGGCGCATCGTCTCTGGTCGCTCAGGGCTATGGTTGCTGCCCCCTGCTTTAAGCAACCCTTAGTAAGCGTCACACAAGACAGGCACTTCATAACGAGAATACAGAGCAGCCTGTAAGCGACGGAGCATCCTATAATTCGCGATCGTCGCGTCTCGGACCGAGGGAACTTCAGCAGTCCACCCAACGGCTCCGTGCTAACAGCACCACGCAGCCGAAAGACAGTCAGCGCATTGCATGTCTTGGGTCCAGGGTCGCAGGTTTAGCTGTGACAGCGGCTCCCTACGTCGCGGGCTTTCCTCACACCGCCCCCTTGCCGCTCTGCCCCTCCCCCCCCAACAGGACCAGCGCCCGCTTCAAGGACTACGACAAGACGCCCATCGGTTTCGGAGTGGCTGTGTTTTGTATCGCCCGGCGGGGCCCCGCTCGCTCCCCCCTCTACCGCCGCTTCATCGACGCGTTCGGGGACTGGGGGGAGCCCAACATACCCATCGACAGCGGTGGGATAGGGGCTGCTGGCGAGAAGACCCGGTTACATGACATAGAAACGGAGGGCAGAGACTATCTGGCGAATAATTTGCGGACACGCGGTGTGCATGCCATAAAACTTGGGTTGACAAGCGAAAAACCTGTGGATGTGGCCCGTCGGCGGTCTGTTGTATGAAAAGAAACAGACAACCGGTAATGTGCGGTAGCATGTGAGGCGCAAATGGGATAACTTGGGTGGCGGGCTGGGACATCGTCGGTCGAAACGCGTCGAAGCCCGGCTCCATCCCAGCCCATATACAGACCATTACCGTGGAGATGAATTACGTTCCAAGCGTCGCCGGCAAGCGTCCGTTTTCAGCGCGTGGCTTGAACCGCGCAGCCCTGGCTACTGAGGTATTACAGCGACGACAAGAGCAGCAACCGCAATCGCAAGCCACAACCGAAAAACAATCGTGCAGGAAAGACAAGTCCTAGGGTAGGGGTTTGCTAGGTAGGGGGTGGGGTAGGTGGGTGAGGATGGGGCGGTGAAGCGGAACTGTTAAATGTGTTCGCAAATTATGTTAGCTGCCGTTCCTTCTTTCCGTCGTCATGATCTGGTCCCTTGTCGTCGGGAATCCCGGCCGCCCACTCCGTTGCCTCCGCAGCGGTGAGGAGCACCACCCAGGCAGTTCCTAAACCACCACGCAGGCTGCCAACCCCACGCCACCCCACCCCACGGGACATCCACGGGTTTCCCTCGAACCCCACGTTTTTCCTTTCGTGCACGGATTTTCCTTGCAACCCTACGTTTGTAAATTAGTTTTACTTTTTGGTGCCGACCCGCCGGTTTCACCTGATAACCACGCAACCCCCGGCCCCCCGCTGCTCAGCCTTCGTGTGCTCGCCCGAGTTCTGCGCCCTGTTGGACCGCCTGTCAGACCACACCACCCGCCACCTGCGGGACAACTGGGCGCAGTGCAGCGCGTGTCGAAAGGTGGGGGAGCAACCCGGGGAGCGGGAACGGGATTAATCCCCAATGCAAGATCTGTAGGAGTGACTCAAATAAGACCTTACTGTGGGCCCATGGACCGGGGGATAATGACCTCGCCAGCAGGGCACTGCATAACGAGGCAGATGAAGCCCACCTCAAATAGATCCTAACCCACCTGTCAAAGGACAGGACGCGTAAACATCGCACAGGACACAGGACGCGCAGAAACCGGAGAACACGGAACGGGCCAGCCGCACTCCAAATGTACCACGGACAAAAAACAAGAGCCAGGCTTACAAAAGGCATAGGTCTCCCCTACGAAGGGCACCCACTTTGAGCATGACACTATAAAGAGAACTAAACTTGCAGTATTCATACGATTGGCGAACGCATCAGTTCTCCTCATGCAACCCACCTGGCCGACTCCACCCACTAATCCTCTCATACCCCTCCATGCCCCCCAGTGGCGTATCGTGCCGTACGAGTTGTTCCGCCTCATCGACGACGACCAGCAGCAGCCGGGGGAGGATGTTGCGATGGAGGCGCAGGAGGCGCAACAGCAGGGACTGGGACTGGGACTGGAGCGGGAGGGACAGCAGCAGCTACAGGAGCCAATGCTGCGAACACAGTGGACGTGCGCACAGCTGGGGTGAGGGGGAGGGGAGAGGGGGAGGGGTGAGGAGAGGGGAGGACCTTATATGTCAGTAAGACCACATTGCGGAGACGGTGCCGAAGCTTACATTACCGGCGGGCGTCTACAGCTTGTGTGAATCAGACCTGAAAGTAATAAAGGCAGCAATATGGCTTACGTACTGTTGGAGGCGCAGGCGGCGCGGGCCCAGGGCAGTGTGCAATTCCCGCGTGCGCCATACAAGTGCCGGGCAAGCTAGCATGTGCCGTACGGGCCTTGAGGAGATTCTCATGTCACCACCCTACTGCCCATGGTAGTGCTTGTATGCCGACTGGCCGGGTCAGCATGGGGGATCCAGGGTGGCCCAAAACCCCAAATGGAAGGCTGTTTGCCAGATCTTCTGTCCTTCTGGTGTGGTCATTATCCTGCGGTCCATGGGCCCACTGCATCGCGTAATGGCGGTAAGCCTCCCCTTTGCCTCTTTCACACCCAAACGAAGACCCGCGGATGCTCTAGCTGCGTCGCTTCCATTCCTGTGTGCACAAGCCGTCAAGTGCATCTGTTGGGTTCCTACAACTGATTTACCATCTCACCAACACCCACGTACCCCCGCTTACGCGCGCACACACACACACACCACCCCCCACACACATCATCACACACAACCCCACAACCCCCCCCCCCACACACACAAACACACACACACACACCGGGCGCGCCCTCCAGGGGTGGTAGCTGCGGCCGGCCGCAGAGCCGCGCCGAGGCGGCCGGGGTGCACTACGCGCGGCGCCGGGGAGCAGCGGCTTCGGAGCGGCACCTTGTGGGCCTCAGCGTGTGGCAGGAAGGGGGGGCGGAGGAGGGGGTGGGGGGAGAGGGGAGGGCGGAGAAGGGGGTGGCGGAGGAGGGGAGGGCGGAGGAGAGCGCGGAGGAGGGGGGTTGGAGGAGGCGGAGCCGGGGGAGGGGGGCCGGAGGATGGGGGGGCGGAGGAGGGGAGGGCGGAGGAGGGGGGGCCGGAGGAAAATGGGGTGGAGAAGGGGGGGCCTGAGCAGGTGATAGAGCCGGCAACGGACACAACGGTGGAGGCGGTGGCAGCTGGCGTGGCAGCTGCTTGCGCCCAGACCAATGTTGCTGTGGTATACTCAGCAGCTGATGCTATCGGGGGCATTGCTTCCGGCGCTGCGAAGGATGAGGGTCCCGATGACTCCGCAGCCGCGACAGCCACCACCGCAGCCGTGATGAGCGGCGGTAGCGGGGGACAGCCCGTCGTGATACCCCGGTGAGCGTTGGGGGCGAGGGCTGAGGGTGTAGGGTTGTTTAGTGGGACAGCACCTCCACTTTACATATTGGCGAGCGCCAACCACCAACCGCCACACCCAGCACCACGCGTGGCCCTTTCCTGCCCACCCCTTCGCCTGCTAGGTTTTAGGAGAACGGGTTCTGCAGCATGCGCCCTACCGCTGCGTACCCCAAATTAGCTCTCAACCTAAGAGTCTAGGAACTCTAAATCTTATTGGCGACAGGGATGGGCCGCGCTCGCCGGTTCCCGACCATCAAACCAAGCTCACCGGCATGCAGCTTCAACCGCGTGTTCTGGTCTTGTACGGCCAGCCTTTCGGTTTCTGCTTCTCATTGTCTCAGTGTCACATTACGCGTTTCTTCGCTATCCTTCGCCTCTCTGTACTCGGCCTGACTGCCACAAGCCCCCTTCTAGTCAATGCTATGGGGGGCCAGGAATTTCGTGTACACGACACAGGAGAAGGAGGAATTATATCCTAGCAGGAGAATGGCTATTTGAATTACGTGTTTAAGATTGCGTGCCGGAGAACCGGGGATGAGAGGAAACTGCTGGGTCCCTGCCACTGTTTAGTTGTGGAGGTATGCCCCTCTAGTACGCAAGCGCAACTTAGATAGCTGTTGAGTATGCACACCGCCGCTTTTGTGTTTTTGTTGGCCTCTCTCTACCCAACTTCCCAGCGAGCACTCGACAATCCAGCCTATTAGCCGATATGGTATGGACCATAATCTTTAACTTATATCCCACCCAACCCGTGACCATGATCAGGCACCAGCAACCAATGCCGCCGCCATAGCCCCGCAGCCCGTGGTGGTTTCGGGGCCGCCTGCGGTGACCGCCCGTGTGCCGCACTGGAGGCTAGCGGGATGAGGCAGCTGGCCACCCAGCGCGGGGGGGTGCGCGCAGACAGCAACCACAACCGCAACCGCGAGCACAACCGCGACAGCAACTGCAACCGCAATTGCAACCGGTGTGGCCCCTTAAGGAGGGTGCTGGGGTGCCACATGTTTCGACGACGGTGGCGGAGGGTTCATGTCGTACAGGCGGCGGGGAGCCCAGTAGTGGCGCTGCACGCAACACCTGCTGGCAGCCGCAATCGCACCCCCCCGACACCCCACCACCGCCACAGCAGCAGCAGCAGCCGCAGGTTGTGACGTCGCAGCTGCTGTGCGACCAGCCGCAGTGGAATTTGATCCCCCTGATGTTGGTTGACTCCTCCTGCGAGCTGGCGCCACCCCAGTCATCGCCACCGCCACCACCCAGGGCAGCACTTCCCGCAGCGCCAGCTGTACGACAACCCCGCGAACCAGCGCCCGAGTGAGCAGGTGGCGGGGCAGCGCTGGGTCCATCATGACTCGCCGTTACCTCTGGCCCCACTTCCCCTGCGCGGCGCAGCACTGCAGTCAGTGGGCAGCCTCCCGGTCCCCAGTGGAGAGCTCCCCGCGCACCGCACCACCCCGGAACCCAGGGCCCCCGCCCGGCCGCTCCCCTCCCGCCCCCTCAAGCAGGCGGCTGCCGCCCTGCCGCCAATGCCTGGAGCGCCGCAGCGCCGTTGGCTGCCGCTGCTGCCTCTCATGGCAGCGGCCTGGACTGGCTTGCGTCGGCCCCGCTCGCCCCTCAAACCTGCCAGGCTGGCCAGGGCCGACACCGCCCGAGACCATGACAGTCGGATCCCACCTGGGCAGGGGTCCGAGTGGGAGGGGAGCTGGTGCCGGAGCAGCTGTGCTGGGGGCCCCCCCTGCCGCTGCCCGCTCAGGACCCGCTAGCAGGCCAGCCAGCCGGCAGGGGGGGCGCTAGGGTCAGCCGTGGGCGCCGCCGCCGCCGAAGGAGCCCCAGTAGTGACACTGACGGTGAGTGGGGCGCTGTCTTGCAAACCCCCGCCCGCACCCCCACCTCCGGGGTCACCAGGCAGCACCGTTGCTGAAGCAACCGAAAGCATCCCGGCCCCGGCCCGACTCTCATCTCGTCCCGCCATCTGGGGGCTGGCGAGAAGACCCCGTTACACGACAAATGAAACGGAGGCACAAGTTAGCCACCGGGTTTTCAAGTTCGTGTCTGAGTGTGCATGCCGGAGAACTTGCCGTCTGGGGCGAGGCCTTGGGCTGCTCTTCACGGGCTCTTTGCTTCTCGACCCGTCCGTTCCGTTTCGTTTTGTGTTGCCTGGCGGCCGTAGAGTTTGCTGTGGCGGCCGCGTCGAGACTGCGACTTGGTCAGGATGACGTGTTGGCTCGTGTTGGCTCCCCTGTGCCTTTCAAGCGGTTCAGGCACGCTAGGGGGAACTTGCGAGTGACGTACGTGGAAGATGTGTGGAATAATCTTGCTTTTTCAACCCTTTGTTTCTTCCATATCTAAAAACATACAGATGGAGCTTGTAATGAGTAAACACAGATGAAGTAGCCCGTTGGAGGTTAGGTGAAATATAAAATGGTTGGGAACTTGAAATGAAGCGAGCGCGTTGGTCGGAGAGCGTAGGTTGATGTTGAGGCAAGGAGATTTTTTGCGTTGCAATGAGAGCTTTGGAGGAATAAGAAATGCAAGGTGCTGTTATGTTCTGCTTACGTGCACGGAAGGGGAAGTGAGTGGATAGGATGCGCATCTGTAGGCGAACGTGCGTAGGCTGTCAGGCGCAGTGCCATTAATAAGTGAGCATCCTTACAGAAATTGATAGGCGTGTAATAGGTGAATCAAGTAAAGGTGGATCAGGCAAGTTGCAAGGGTAGGCGACGACAGGCACCTAGGAAACAACGATCCGCGCTCACGCCCGTCCGCCCGCACGCCCGCTCAATCGATCCACAAGCACGCCCGGGATGATGGATGAGACGTACGGGCAGCATGCTCGCAGCCCGGGCGCTTGCGAGGGGTGCATGATATAGTCCAAGACTAATAGTGGCTAATAACAACCTTGAGCAACGCATCCGAAGGCGGTATCACAGGTGGCTTGGCATAATGGCCGTGCATGTATAGCACCGATCCCTGTGAAGAGGCGGCTTTCATCGAAACACACAGCAGCAAGCCAGCAGCATCTCACCCTGGCTGTCCCGAGGGTGCAAGGTGCCGGTGCAAGGTGCTGGTGCCGGTGCTGGGTATCATGCGCGTTGGTAGGAGAGCGACCTTCATTAACTGTCGCGGATAATTACAGAAATTGACTCGGAATGGATATAGCAGAAACGGCTATAAGAGGCAAGTCGAAAGTGTAAACCACGACGGGCACCCCGATTGGATCAAGCAAACGACGAAAAGCGGCTCGCAGGCATGGTGAGATAACGCACCCAGGGCAGCGGGAGGCAGCCAAGACAGCGGGGATGCACGTGCAGCACCTCCCAAGCAACGGCGCAGCTCGTGTTGCCCGCCGGCGAAAGCACCATTTGTACGAAGTGCATCCCACCAACGTAAGGAAAACAGCGCGGCCCCACGGGCATGCTGACCCCGGAGGGCAGGCACCCAAGCGCACAGCCCTGGAGCGAGGCGTGGCGTGCTGAACCCTTGGGGCAACACGCCGCGAGGCCCGGCAGGCGCTAGGCTGGGAAGCCGGCCGACTTCGAAGAGTCCAGTAGTGAGGCGCTATGAGATCACTGGTTGCCTGCAAAGTGCAGGTCCCGAACGTCGCATCCTCATGCGCGGAGCACCGGAGGCACGCCGCAGGCCCGGCAAGCCCGAGGCGGGGAAGCCGGCCGGCCACAGCCAGCGCCGAAGAGGCTAGTAGTGAGGCGCTACGAAACCATTGATCGCCTGCCCAGTGTACTTGGCAGCTACACACCACGGTCCAAGCAGGCACCGCGCCATAGGTTGCAAATATTGGCTTCAGACCTTCCATGAAGGGCTTCTTTAAGACAGTATACTATCAATGCTCGGACTTTCTGCCCGGACCGGTATATGGCTAATCACAATGTGGCTGCCGCGATGTTCGGGACCAGCACTTTCCTGTACAGGTGCACTGGGTAATTTGCAGACAGTTCGTGATTTTGTAGCGCCTTACTACAAGCCTTTCGGGGTCGGTATGCTTCCCCGCATGGAGCCTGCCGGGCCTCGCGTCAAGTACGCCGTGCTTCACTCCACGGGCGCCATGCCTTTATAAAACATCCCTTAACAGGGCTACTTTGATGAATTGACCATTGGAAAAGGTCATTGATTGATTGATTGATTGATTGCAAGCTCTTGGAGCTCGTAAGGCCCAGACGAGCCAGGAGGCTCATGGACCGCTAATCAAAGTAATTCATAAAGAAGAATTGAAAACGTTTACGTAGCCATGCTCAAATAACGTAGCAATTATGTCCTGATACCCGTAATTGCTGTACGATGATTCCTAATACGGTGCAACACGCTCGCTAGACCCCGTTGGTCCTCGACACTCATGACCTGCAGCATCGTGGCATTGGGCGTTATGCCCATTCCCCATAGTTCATCGCGGAGACCACTGTAAGCAGGGCATTCCAGCAGTACGTGCCTTTCATCTTCTACTGCTTGCCGGTCGCCACATGCCAGGCACCAGCGGTCTTCACGAGCTCGCCCATGTGGGCGGCTGACCTCTAGACCCCAAATACATAACCTAAAGCGCAGTAAACTGGCGTACACCTTAGCGGGAATGTACCCCTGCATATGCGTAGGTGTGCCCATCCAGTGTGTGTACCGACACATCTTCACACCTGGTTTGCTTCCATCCGACACAAACTCCCTAGGTGGTGTGCGCAAACGAAAATTAGCCCAGTCGTCATCAAACCGTTGCTCTAGCGTGTGCATAAAAGCATAATACTAACAATATTTAACTCCCTCTTACTGATAATATCGACCTGCTCTTCTAACCCTAGCTCAGGCGGGATCCCAAAATCGTACCCCAAACTCGTCAGCCCTTTAAGAACTTGTGAGCCCCATCCTTCATAACTTAGATTTGATCTGAGAGCTATACGAATCTCCTCACGCAGCACATTGTGGTGTATGCTACCTTCCGCTTTCACCAATTTATTCCAGAAACGATATATGAGTGTTGCCCAATGGGTGTGCATGGGCTGCTGCCCAAATTCCCTAAACAGCAACCGGTCAGGTGCCAGACCCACTCCTGCCAAAATACGTAGAAACCTTTTCTGCAAAGCAACCATGCGATTACCCAACGATTTCTCAAAGTAGCATGATCGCCCATTGGTATCGGGCCTACCTTCAACTAGCTGGAGAATAAACAACGGCCCCCAAACCTGAGCGCCATACGAAAGGATGGACCGAACCTGCGTAGTAAAGCATCTCAGGGCAATCCTGGGAATCATTAGCCCTCTTCGCCGTAGTTTACGTATGAGCGCAAACATGGCCCGTTGACCAGCCTCGAATAACTCGTCCGTGCATGACTCGAATGCACGTTCTGACCCATAGTGCAGACCAAGATAACGAGTGCGCTCTACCCACTTCATTTCTTGTACCTGAATGGCATCGCCAACCACCCTTCTCATACCGACCTTCAGCCATCCCCGAGCCGTTTCACGTACTGCGGGGCTGGGATGGAAGTGCAGTACCTCCGATTTGCGAACATTAACGGACATCCCAAACGCTTCACACCATTCCCGTAGCGCGGCTAACAGACACATAAGCCTGCGGTGTGTGGTAGCAAAAAGGTTGAGGTCATCCGCGTATAGCTCCAGAGGTACCCGAGTTCCATCCACAATGGGGCAAGCATTCGCCGCCATAGCTTCTGGCATATGCCTATCTTTAGCCTCAACGTAATCCGCAAACCCTTCCCCAAAAAATCCATACAACGTGGGGCTTAGGGGGCACCCCTGCTTCACCCATTGCTGTGACTCGAAAGGATCGCCCACTTGTCCATCAACACGCACACGCATTAACACTTTATTGTAGCAGGTTTTCAGTGCTTCAAGCATCTGCCCATGTACCCCCCTTTCCTCCAAACGTAGCCACAGTAGATGCCGCGGTACCCGATCAAACGCCTTCTCAAAATCAACTTGACATACAAATAAGGGTTGGCCGGTGACTGGGCCTTGCCGATAGCGATCAGTGAGATGGCGCAGAACGAACAGGTTGTGTATCGTACCAAGCTTCTCCCTGAAACCCCCTTGCAGGGGGCATCGACCCCGTGAGCGTTCACCCCAGGAGCTCAGGCGGCGTACAAGCATGTACGCGTAACATTTTGCCAGTGCACCCCCCACAGCTAAACCACGATAATTACTCTTGTCAAGCGTGTCGCCCTTTTTGTGAATAGGCGTGAGGCATGATACCTCAAACTGTTCGGGGTAATCACCCGTGCTCCGGATGTGCTCCAACAATGTGAGAATATGTGGTGCCAGGACGTTCACATAACGCCCGTCTACCTCTCTCTTTGCATACTTATAGCATTCAGCCGGGACCTTCTTAAATCCAACCGATTTGTTGTTCCCCAAGGCTCTAATCGCCTTCGTAACCTCCTCCAAAGTAAATGGTGTATTGAGCGCTGCAGCCGCTGCAACCCGTTCAACCCTATCCCCTGTGCTATTCTCCCACCCCCTTCCCTCACCTCTAGTCATCCCGTTGATAAAGCTCAATATAGCTTCCGCACTAACATCATTAAAAGCGTTCGTTTCACCGTTGTACAGGGCGTTGAAATAGTCGCTCCAACTGCTCACTTCAGTGATCGGGCACGTTTCATTTGCCCCAGCATTAAGCATCTTCCATAGCGCCCTGGGATCTGCTCTACCCTCCTGCATTAGACCTTCAAAGTGGTCGATACGGTATCGCTCCTTGGCCTCTCTCCGCATACGCTGATAACGCGTGCGTAGCCGACTGAACTCCGTTTTAGCCACCCCATCATCCATCCTGCCCTCAGCTCTCATGCGTGCTTTATAATCAAGCATTGCCAGCCGGGCTATTCCACAGTCCTCCGTCCACCAGGGCGCGTCTTTCTGCTCCCTTACAACTGCCACCCGTACCCCCTTGGTACCAAAAGCCTTATCAAGCGCACCTGCCAATTGGTCCCCAATGGTCTGTACAACTTGCGTGCAATTCATCTCCCCCCAAGCTTCCCTAATGCGGTTCCAATGTTCCGCAAAGTGGACGCATCGTCTCGCTCGAATGCTTTGGCGTATTGGGGCCACCGCTTAGTATCGAAACGTGCCGCCTTGTGGTTCCTCGCGTGTTTTTTTCCCGGACCACTCAACACTTGACTCATACTGACCCATACTCATACTCATAATAGTATACTCATACTGCGGAAACTCGCACCACGTGACCCCTTAGGGGGCGCGCGAGCGTCGGTGCATGGGGCCAGATGGGAGCTGCTTGCTGTTGCCGGTCGTCTAGATGGGAGTTCAGGAGGATGGAATGGCGGTGTCGTCTGGTACGTGGAGGAGGAGCTCCCGCATCGCCCGGGAACTTTCGGCACCGGTCGGATCCCATCCAGCTCGCAGCAATCTGGTTCACACCTTCGCTCGCCGCGGCCATACTGGCTCGTCACGGTGGCTTTGCAGAGTGCCTGCGCTGAGTATCCTGTGGCTGTCCAGCTAGCCTGGTGGTCACCCACGCCCTTCGTTGCGAGGTATCAACTTCGCCAATGATGGCCTCTCAGCGGCGGCTTCGGTCGTCGCTCTACCTGATCAGTCCTGCAGGGCTGTATCCTACTTTGTGGTCTTCTTTCAGCATTTCTCTGGACTCTGGTAGCTTTCGCCGACACAGCTTCGTCGGCTCTGGTGTCTCTCGCGCATGCCGCAGCCGGTGCCAGTACGCAGCCTACGCAAGTCCTGCAAAGCTACCTGGCGTTGCATACTGAAGTGGTTTCCGTATTGCAGGCGAAGGTTGCGCCACGGCTCAGTCATTCGGGCGTGTTGCCGGTCTGCCTTTTTCTAGAGACTGCTGTTGGTGTTGACCTCAACTGGTTGATGGTATTAAGTACCATTGTTTCTTCCCGTCTCGCTATGGGCATCGGCCTGTTTCGGGTGTGGGACGTTTTCGGGATCTTGGGGGGGAGTTATCCGATTGTGTTGCCGAGGCGTGCTGCTGTCTCTCCATTCGGGGGTCTGCTTGGGATGCATGGGCCATGTGCAGGGGAGCCATCAGCGCAACCTCCCCCTGTGTATTGGTGCTTGCTGTTTCCTCTGGGCTCTCGGTTGTGAGGCTCTGGGTGGTTTGTCTTTCGGAACCGTCGGTTTTCTCTGCTTTCCTTGTCTTTTTCAGTGTCAGGCGATGCGCCCGATGGCTCTACCTTTTCAGGTCTGGAGCCCACTGTAACGATTACAACAACTTGAAGTGCTAGATAGACTGGGCAGTGATCGCTCATAAGATCGCCGGCGCGTGGCCCCGTAGCAGCCATCGGAACACTCAAAACCCTGAGCTCGGCAGCTTTGTAGTATAACCCTGGCGTGGTAATAAAGAGATCAATCATGCTCTTTCCCGACCCGTTCTTGTGCCAGAACGTAAGTTCCCCTTGAAGGTCACCCTGAACACGTCCATTAAGAATCACCAGCTCCATTTCTCTGCACAGTTCAACAAGCGATCGACCAAACGCATTATTCTCCGTATCTCTGCAGCTCCGATCAGGAATCCCGCGCAGTAGCCCTGCGCTACCCACGACTGCCTGCGCCACGATCTCAAGCTCAGCGTCAGCTTCTGCATCTGGAAGCTCACGTAGGAAAAGGTCAACAGGATGCTGCTGTGTCATGCCGTACTGGCACCTGCAGGTGCCAGTACGACAAGTGCTACTTCGAGTAAATAAGCATACACCGCGGGGGAGGTGGTCTTCATGGGCCGCCCGGGTGCCGAGGAGTTGCCCGACGGTTGACTCGGGTGCCTTTTTGTGGGCGTGTTTGGGTTATGGGGCCTGGGGCCCCCGCTATGCTGTCTTTTGTGGGTGCTTGTAGGATGTGGGGCTTGGGGCCCCCGTTTTGCCGGGACGCGCTCCTCGCGTCTCGCTGCTGGCTTGGTGCAGGTGGTTCGTGTTTTCTGGACGCGCTCGTGCTCCTCCCTGTGCTTTGAGTTGTGCGTGCTGCCTTCTCCGTGTCCTCGTGTTTGGCTGCCTTCGGCTTTTGCCCCTTCCCGGCCGGTGAGGGCGGGCTCTTTTGCCCAGTGATCTGTGTCGTGGTCTGGCCCATCGGGCCCGCCTGGTTGCGCTTCCTCGCTTGTAGCCGTTCAGGCTCCCTTGTAATACTCGCATTCTTAGTATAAGTACATAAGACATAAATTGAGCGCCTTGTGAGACATAGACACCCGAACTGCTACTTAAAGTAATCAGCAAGCGTCATTAATAGGCGCTGTTGTGGTTTACTTATTTTACTGCCATAGCGCAGCTGCATTAGCTATAGGATTACTTATCAGATAGCCCGATATCGCACTAGGTGCACACTAGCGCCATGAGGCAGCTTGGGCTTTGAATGGAGGACATTAGTAGACATGTGCGCTGTTAGTCAATGGCCTGCACAGCACAGGGGAAGGAGGATATATGACGGATGGGCTCAAAGGCTTTGCTTCATTGTTCCATCAAGCGGGCTTCAGTGTTGTATGATTACGTTGTTTTGGAATGAAAGCACGATGATATGGCTGCCAGTCTGCTAAGACTAGTTCAAGGTCGGTACAATTTGTAGGGCTTCACCTTCAAGCAAGGTGCCGGTGCGAAGTGCTGGTGCCGTTTCTGGATATCATGCGCGTTTGTAGGAGAGCGACCTTCATTAACTGTCGCGGATAATTACAGAAATTGACTCGGGATGGAAACGGCTATAACGGCGGGGTTCACATTTGAGACAGAAAATAATTTGAGGTTGCGACAGAAAATCGCCAGAATGAGATGAAAATTACAAACGCGTTCACAGTACCTTTTTCCGGAAATCAAAATTCAGAAACGCGTTCACATATGAGACACATATTCCTCATGAAGACAGAAAATATGGCGGCAGTAATAGCTTGGTTGTTCTACGGTTCCTTTGATAACAAGTTTGCCCAAGACTGTATAGAAGCTGCACGGATGGTGCACTGACGATAGTGCAAGGTCGAGTGAACCTCCGTCTCACCGCCCCCCTGGCCTGCGGCAACCGGTGTCGCAGCTGCGCCCATAGACGGTGAAGCACGTGCTGGCGGCGGGGTGAAACCCCCACCGCGGGGTGAAACCCCCACCGCCAGCACGTGGATCCCTGCAGGCTACAGCCCAACCGGTGACTTGCGTAGCGCCTTGCTCCTGAAGTGCCGCTGCCTGCAGCCCCTCTGACTGATTTGCTGCGGCAGCGACCGCCGGTGCGACAGCTCCCAGGGGCCGGCGGTCGCTGCCGCAGCAAATCAAATCCGAAGAGTGATTGTGACCTTACTCACATTTAATCAACACTGTCCTCTAGTCCATGACATTATCCTAGCCCGCAAGCCCGCAAGTTAAATTGTTGTTTCGAGGGCTGTCAAGAAGCCCACTTCCTCCATACCCAGACGCAAATCCAGTTGCTTCTTCAGGGCCCAATACCGCACGGCTAAGCCTTCGTGACGGCTGCGATGGTTGACTTCGTCCGGTGTCTTTGGAACTGAGGGAGGCAGGGCCGCAGAAAGGACGCGCCCCTCCAGCGTGCCAATTAGGATGCACTGGGGAAGGACAGGACGGAAGCCATGGAGAAAGAGGCAAAGGATTTGCTGAAAAAAGCGAAGGGCCTGACTGCGCCATCGCTACTCGAGTTGCAGTTCAAGCCGGAGGCCTACCCCCAGGGGCCCTAATCCCAGGGGCCCTGTACGTCTGGGCCGGGGGACGTGTGCGGGGAGCCATAGGTGGCCCCAAGCTCGCCCGTCGCCCACGCCTCCTTCAACCTGACCGCCCTCGCCCTCCCGTGCCTCTTCATATATGCCGCCGTAACCTCCCCCGCTGTAAGATGCATATGAGTTCTCGCGGCGTGCCCTCTTCGGGTTGCTGGGTAGCATGCCGTTGCGGATGGCATCCGCCTGGGTTTCTCTCGCGTCCCTGATATCCATAGCGCTAGGTTGGGTAAGGAAGGCGTCTTCATTCTCATCATCTTCGGTTGGATAGACAGGGTCCGGCCCGTAGTCCTCTTCGTTGTAGTCGGCCTCTTCAGCGGCGCTCATCCTCTAGAGACCGCGCGATCACGCCCGGCCACGTCTAGGGAATACAGGCCATCATGATTGGGATGATTGGGAAGTTTGCAGCGGGTAATATGGCTGGTATGGACTTATGTATTTGGCGCCTGGTCGGCTATAGGGAATACTAATTACAGTCTCAAGTGAATTTTAATTTCAGTCTCAGCTATTTTCCTATTTTCAATCTCACCTGAGATTGAAAATTAGCGTAGGAGAAAATTACCGTTTTTTTCAATTCTATGAGACGAAAAATGAATTTCTGTCTCACCAAAGTGCAGTACAGCCATTATTCGTCTCAAATGTGAACCCCGCCTAAGGCAAGTCGAAAGTGTAAACCACGACGGGCACCCCGATTGGATACAGCAAACGACGAAAAGCGGCTCGCAGGCATGGTAAGATAACGCACCCAGGGCAGCTGGAGGCAGCCAAGACAGCACCTCCCTGTTTTTTTTGTTTACGTGCAGCACCTCCCAAGCAACCCTGCAGCTCGTGTAGCCCGCCGGCAAAAGCACCATTTACACGAAGCGCGGCCCCACGGGCATGCAGACCCCGGAGGGCAGGCACCCAAGCACACAGCCGTGGAGCGAGGCGTGGCGTGCTGAACCCTTGGGGCAACACGCCGTGAGGCCCGGCGGGTGCTAGGCTGGGAAGCCGGCCGACTTCATGGAGTCCAGTAGTGAGGCGCTATGGATCACTGGTTGCCTGCAGAGTGCAGGCCCCGAACGTCGCATCATCATGTGGTGCTCCGCACCGGAGGCACGCCGCAGGCCCGGCAAGCCCTAGGCGGGGAAGCCGGCCGGCCACAGCCAGCGCCGAAGAGGCTAGTAGTAAGGCGCCACGAAATAACCATTGATCGCCTGCCCAGTGTACTTGTACAGAAATGTACGAAAAGTTCCGGCACGGCTTCTCCAACAAGTCTGGCCGCAGCATGCACACCACGGTCCAAGCTGGCGCCGCGCCATAGGTGGCAAATATTGGCTTCAAGCCTTACATGAAGGACCTCTTTAAGACAGTATACTATTATCGCCAAGCACTGCAAGCTGCTGGCACCGGTGCTGGTACCGGTGCCAGGTTCGTCATGAAGGACCTCTCATTTAAGTCAATTTACGTTTTACTATAAAGTAGCTTCTTAAGTAGTTCTGTCGCCAAGCAGTGCAAGGTGGTGAGGCCAGCCGACGCGTTGTAGCCGGCGGCGTCTCTTATTTCGCGCGACCTTTACATATGTTAATAGCCCCGCGAATTCGCTTTACAAAGTTGCCTTCCGGATTGCCAGCGGCTCCCCTGGCCTAAGCTCAATTGTACGGTCCGTTTATTAGGTGTACGAGCTCCTGATTATGCGGAGTTGAAGTGCGATAGAGCTTAGGTGAAAATCGTTAGCATCTAGGTATTTGGTTCGTTGCCTCTTATCGAAAAGCTATCGGTGGGCGCAAACGCACAGTTTCACCATGCCCGGCCCCGCGCTCGAAGATGGCGAGCTGGAAGATGGTGAAGTACACGAGGATAGACCCGCAGAGATGGAGGTTTGTGCAGCTTGGCTACGAGTTACAGATTGGCAAAGGGGAGCCGAAAACTACGTTGACTTCGTGTTCGCGACTTGGCTGCAGGAATCCGGCGAGGCTTCTGGTTGTGAGGGCGTTGTGGCCGAAGACGAGCACGGTACCTCAGTGACCGACCACCAACAGCAACCGATTCGCGCATCTTCAGCTCATCTGCCACTGCAGCCTTCCCCGTTGCCTCCGCCCCCATTACTGCAGCCGTCCATCACCTACCCAGCCCCGATGCGTAACGGCCGCCTATCCGAACCGATGGCGGCTTCAAACGGCGCCACAAGCGCCGGTGGAGGGTCAGTGCAATCCAAGGGCCGCTCCCGTTCATCAGCGCACGACCCAAACGCTGGCTGTCGCAGCCGCTCTAAGACTGCTGAGGGACAGGCAGCTCCGCAGTCATACCAGCCTACACCATTGCCATTATCGCCCCAGTCCCAGGCCCAGCAGCTTGCCGCGGCCTCTGCTGGTGGCGGTGGTGTTGTTGCTGGTGGTGGTCGGGACCTCCGTGAGGACCGCGAAGCTGAGGAGCTGGTTGCGCTACTGCGCGATCTTACTCGCGGCAGCACCTTCCAAGATGTGATGCGGTCGCTGGAGACGGTCTCTCGGGACTTGAAACAAGCCATCAAGAAGCTGGACAAGCTATTCCGGAGGGTCAAAGTGAGAGAAAGGAAAGGGAAACTGGGGGGTATGGCATTTGCTTGGCGCCGTATAGTGGTGCAAGGCATTGGGTGGGGTTGATACCTTATACACCTCTGGTTAAACCGTTGTACTTGGTGCCGCTGGCTAATCCGCTGTCGCGCACCGCCCCCCTGGCTCCAGCCCCGGTATGAAACACGGTGTTGCGCCACTTTCCCAATGCGGGAGGCCCTCACTTATGTACACATGTTTTTTTACCAGAGCACAACTTGAAGTTATCAGGCACCCGTCTGCACGACAAATTTAGACGCACAAGACAAATAGCCCCCCCTTCCTGTGTCGAGCGTCGCGCCCCTAACACCCCGGCGTGCATCACTTTTTGTCAATTCTCTCCGTGGTCACCTCTGTTTGGCATGCCCTTCGGTAACGTACGTTTAGCGCATTGTGATCAGGCCCACTTCTCATATCCAATTGCCCGCCTGATTGCTCTATACCCACAAGCACAAGCGTGCAAGACCGACCTTATGCTTCTCTTAAACCTTTCTTTGTTATCGGGTATGATGCATAGAAGCGCAAGGGCGACTCCATTGAGGACTACCCCGACTGCTTCCAGTTCTCTCGCCGCATTCTGGAGGGCCTCCACGCCGTCAACAAATTCAGCCAGACAAGCGCCTTCCAGGCGGCCCCGCCCAGCGGCGCTGACGCGGCTCGCGCGTTGTTCAAGGCGGCCATGAACTACCGCCACGACATCTGCAACCCCGCGCTTAAGCTTGAGCTGGAGGCGCTGGTGCGCAACTCCAAGGCCTTCAAGTGCGTGCTGGACAACCGCCGTACCACCTGCAGCAACCAGCAGGGGCCCACAGCAGGTGGCACTGGCAGCAGCGCGGGAGGAGGACCGGCGGCAGCAGCGCTGGCAGCAGAGGCGGGTCCAGGGCCTCATGTGCTGGCCGCATCGGTGCCAGTAGCTGCGGGAACAGGCACCGGGGCAGATGGAAGAGACTCGGGTGGAGGCGGCGGTGCGGCTGCAGTGGACCAGGAGCTGCTGCCGCCACTGCCGCCGCCTCCCGGGGATGCAGCTGGACCTGCTCTCGAATCCATGGTGGGTCGGCAGTGCGGCTACATGCCAGCCGGTCAGCAGCCTGGTATAGGTCGGGAGGGCGACGAGCGCAGGGCGCCTGGTGGGACCGGCCAAGAGGCTGCACCGGCAGTGCTGTACGAGACTCGGTATTGCTACTGTGGGAAATACGCATGCACAAAGGCCGCCATAGGTCGCTCAACCGAGACCAAGCAGTACGCGCCACGTCTACGCCTGCTCCTGCGCCTCTGTGTGAGCGCAAGCATGTAGTCCCCCCGGCGCGTGCGCCCATACCCGTATCCATTCGCCTACCCATAGCTGCGTCGCCCCAATTCTCTGCCGTACTTCCTAGGACGTGGCCGAGGGCCTCGCAGCGGCGGTGCCCCCACCACCCCGGGGCTCCAACAGCGTGTCAACTGGACCGGACCCCGAGGCGTGCGTGGTGCCTGCGCCCCCCCCTCCGGAGGACTGGCAGCACCAGCAGCAACTGGCCGCCGCCGCGCTCGTGGCTGTTGGGCCAGGCCCCGGCAGCGCAGGTGGCGGCGGCCGGTCCATGGGCCGCACCGCCTCGTCGGTAGCCGGCGTCAGTAGTGGTGGCGCCGGTGGGGGCTACAAGCTCAAGATCGTAGTGGCCAGCACGGCCGTGGACCTGAGAGCCGCAGCGGCAGCAGCCGGGACGCTCACGGAGGAGCCCTCTGGGGCCACGGGCAGTGATGCTTGTGCAGACAGGCCCGGCAGCGGCAGGAGGCAGTCGCCGCAGGGAGGAAGAGCGGGGGACGAGCCGGCGGCTAAACGCAGCCGCACCAGCGCCAGCGCCGAGCCTGACAGGGCCGGGCGCGGGAACAGCGGAGTGGGAGTGGGTGCTGCTGCAGCCTGCGACAGCGCTGCATTCGAGGTGAGCAGTGAGGTGGCGGGGGCGCACCCACCTCTCCATGCCCCCGGCCCCTTGCCGGCCACTCTACTGCGCTGGTCCATGGAACTCGGGGACCTGGGCGCTCTGCCGCCGCCGCCAGAGTCGCCTGTCTCAGATGCCGGGGGAGAAGGAGGAGGTGCATGGGACCAGCACGGCCTGCAGGCCCGCCCTGTCCCGCCCCAGCAGCTGCTGCAACCGTCTGTGAAGCAGGAGCCGCCGGACCTGGCAGCGGTGAGTGCTGTGGCCACGGGCAGCGGTACTGGGGCTTCAGGTTCAGGAGGAGCGGCGGGGGCACCCACCCGCGCATCGGCGGGCGAGCACGAGGCGGGTAGCGCCCCCAGAGGCCAGGCGCAGGGTCCGAGCCACCCTGCCGGCAGCAGCCACTCGGACCGGGAGAGGGAGCGAGAGAAGGACCGCGAGCGCGGTAGCCGGGACAAGGACGTCAGGGATAAGGAGCGGGAGCGGGACAAGGACAGGGAGCGAGAGAGGGAGCGGGACAGGGAGCGCCACCGCAGCAGCAAGGACAAGGAACGGGACAAGGACAAGGAGCGAGACAACGGCGGCTCCTCGCACCGCGCCTCACGCCACCGAGACAGAGAGGCCGCCCCGCAGCACCCGCCGCTGCCGCCACTGCTGCCGCCGGCCGACCTCCACAACAAGCAGGAAGCGCACGACGGAGGGATGGGGCCAGCGGCACCGCCATCCGCCGTACCTGCTGCGTTCAGCGGCGGCTCCATCCGGGTGTCTGAGGAGGTCGCCTCCTGCCTGGCTCGCAGTCGGCTGGTGCTGGTGGTAGACCTGGACGGGGTGCTGGCGGACAGCTGCTGGGACGCGCAGCTGGATGGACCCGCGGCGGCGGCACTGTCGCGGCGGGCGGCGGTGGAGAGCGCCGCGCTGCCCGAAGAGCGCCGCGAGCTGTTCCGACTGCAGCTGGACGGAGGTGCGCTGTGGCTGAAGCTGCGCCCAGGCGCGCGGGCCTTCCTCACTCGCGCCACGGAGAGCTTCGAGCTGTGGGCGCGCACCCGACAGGGCCGCCCATATGCCGACGCGGTCGTGGAGCTGCTTGACCCCTCCCAGCAGCTGTTCGGTAGCCGCGTGGTGGCGCAGGGTGTGCTAGCCCGGCGGCTGCTGGCGGCTCTGGACGCGCGGGCGCCCATCGCGGCGGTGCTGGACACCCCGGAGGCGGGATGGATGGGCGAGCAGCTGGCGGGGAACCTGATGCCGCTGCCACCCTACTCATACTTCGCGTACCGGCCCTGCGCTGGAGGCGCAGCGCTGGCGAGCAGCGGAATGACGGGGCGGCCGCTGCTGGAGGTGGACAGGTGGGGAGCTGGGGGGCTGCAGGAGGGCAGTGACCTCGGTGCTAGGACAGTGCGTACAATGAGGATCTTGGGTGGGGCCGGATATAAGGGGAATAGGAGCAGCGCGGCGAGCAAGGCGCCCAAGATGCGCTGAAGCGGCCGGTGATCTTCCATCTGCCTGCAGGCCGAGAAGCAGGGGGTGGGGAGGGTCGGTAGCGGGCCGCTGGCTGGGGGGAACGAGGGACGAGGAGTCGGAGACTGCCGAGGCGGTACTGCATCCGAGCCGAAGGACCGTGTTGTTATGCAGTGTGCAGGGTGGGGATACGGGTGGCGATGCGTCGGGTGGGCTGGCTGGGGGAGGAAATGGCCCACGGGCTGAGGCAATTGAGGCCAGGGTGGGGCTGGCGGACGATTAACAGCAGCAGGGAGTCGGCGAAGGCTGCTGAGCGAAGGGCGTGGGTTTGAAGGGGGGCCCTCGGCAGCTGCAGCGGAACATTGGAGGTTCCGCGCGGGTATGTCCGCAATCAATACCTTGTGTACGGGTCTGGTGTATTCATAGCCATAAGGCATGTCAGGAACAATGCCGGACTGTCCGGTGCCCTCCCCCCCGCCCCATGTCGAGTAACTGGTTATTTTCCGTAACCCCCCTCTCCCGCTCGGAGCAGCCACGCGGCACTTGGGCTGCCGTGCCCACCCCCACCCCCGGGGTGCCTGCCGCCAATCCCCCGCTCGGTGCCGCACTGCGGTGGCGCCGAGCGTGGTTCAGCGGTATCGTGGGGATCCGTCCCCCACGGACCGCATACTGCTACCCTCTTGCATTCCAGACCACGCAATACCCCCACCTACAATCCACTATGCCCTTACCGCTATCAACCCGTTCTAGGACTAACCAATTCCATACTTTCACACCCGGTTTTGCGCCCCCACGCGTAGTGCCGTATCACCCCACGCTGGCCGTACCCAGCAGGACATATCCGGCGGACCGACTGTTAGCTCCGTCTCTTTCGCCGCGCCGCCTCGGACTCTCCTTTGCTTTGGCCCCTGTATTTCCGCTATCTATATCCCGTCTGTCCTAACACCTCTCGCCGCTATCCCTCACGCATGCTTCGCGATGACGGACGTCGGTAACCGTTTTCCGCTCTGGCCAGGTGGGTCACCCGGCCGCGTTCGGAAGTTAGGTTTTGTATGTCCCGTACGCTTCTTGTGCCGCTGTACGCTTGCGGTTGCGACTCCTGCTGTCACGGCGGTTTCTCAATAGCAAGGCGGCGCGGTTCAGGCCACACGACGGGAATGGAAGCTCGCCAGTGCCGCTTGGAGACGTTTCACGTCTCCACGATAACTGTCGGTACACGGGCTGGGAACGGAAACGGAGACGGGTTGCACCGCGCCTCGCCTCACCATGTCTCATTGCACCAACCCGGTTCTCCGTCTTCCGCTTCACACACTACCGCACATTCGTTTGTTTCCTTTCCTTCAAACGGAAAGAAAACAAACACAGGTTTCTCGATAGCCAATACAAAGGTCTCCGGCATGCGCCCACAACTATGCGTTTGAAAACAATGTGCCAGCTATTACACCTGTGTCGTGTAACCGGCCTTTATGCCATTCCTCCCAGGGATGAGTGCCCTGAGCGGGGGGTGCTGGCGGCCGCGCTCCAGCTGCTCGAGTCGCTGCACGGCAGGGTGCTGCAGGGCTACGGCGCAGGAGGTGCCAAACCGTCGTCCTCCGCCCCCGCAGCCACGGCCGGGGCGGCAGGCGGGTGTTCGTCCTCCGCGACAGAGGCACCCGCGGCGGGCCCGGTCGGCAGCCAACAGGCCGCATTTGAGCCTTGGGACGTGCGGCGCGTCCTTCGGGAGCAGCGGGCGCACATACTCACTGGCGCCCACGTCACCTTCAGCCGCGTGTTCAGCGGCGGGGCGCAGGCGGCTCCGCAGCACCCCCTGTGGCGTCTGGCGGAGGCGTGCGGCGCCACAGTGAGCGCCACCTGCTCGGACAACACCACGCACGTAGTCAGCCTCAGCAGCGGCACAGAAAAGGTGGGGCGAGGAAGGGGAAATGGTGGGGTTCGTGAGGAAAGACCGTGGGTCGGCACTGGCTGGGAAGCCGGTTAGGAAAGTGTCTTGTATACACGTTTGGAGATGCATGCTGGTGAACTTGGGTAAGGAAACGAGTATTGGATGCTTTGCGAGTGGCGGGCGGCGGATGCAGAACAATCGGTGCCTCCAACACAGCGGCAGGCTGCCTGGCCTGGCCCCCCCCGTCGCCAAGTAGTCCTCCCCCTTACGCATCCCCGGCTTTGTACCTCCCTCCGGGTGCTCCGCTCAGGCCATCTGGGCGCAGCAGCACGGCCGCTTCGTGGTGTTCCCCTCATGGTGGGTGCTGGTGCGGCCGCTGACAGAGGCCGCTGCAGCACAAAATTGTGAAGTGGTGCCGATAAGCACGAGTCCGTCCACCGCCCAGCGATGGTGGGGTCTGGGCTCCGGGGGCTAATCCCTGGCGGGAACCCGTACCATCACCACTGCCCCGTCAAGGCAGCCAGCCCAATCCCCTCAACTTCTTACCTGGTTTACGCGGGTAGCAGCGGTTAAGTTGCTATTATGCCGGAGTGCTGCATCTGGGCACGAAGCGCTGCACCAAACCTTGCGCGGCCGGCTGCTGGCCCTCACTTGAGTGTTCGGCCCGCCTCCCCGAGCCCTCCCTCCCTCCTGCCCCGCCTCCCCGAGCCCCCCCTCCCTCCCTCCTGCCCCGCCTCCCAGGCTGGAATGCTCCTGCTACATGTGGCGCAAGGCGGATGAGGCGCTCTTCCTGGTGTAGCACGAGGCAGACCTGGGGCGATATGAAGCGGACAAGAACACGTGTCGCAGGGGGCAGCATGTCGTGAAGGAATGTATCGTGCCCCGCAATCAGGAGAAGGCGCGACACGACTGTGTGATGGCCCCGTGGCTACATACTGGCGAGTGGATAACCCGCAGGTTGCGAGCAAGGGTCTAACGTGCCCAGCGGGTGTGACACTGGGTTAGTCAGGCCCAGCTGGAAGGAGCCATGGACTGCTGCGTGGCGCGAGCGGTGATGGAAAGCAAGGGGCAGAGCTCAAACCATCCCAGCATGATACTCGTCAAGGTTAGGGCGTGCGGGGCTGCATCGTGGCTCCTACCCATCCCTCCCCGGCCATAAGCAGAGCCGACGGCACCCTGCCCATGGCTGTCGTCGCCTCGCCATGCGGCTGGTCCCCACCGCATTGCCTTCACCGGTGGGCGCTGATGGTGCTCCCTTTCGCGTCGCACAAGCTGTGTATGCTGAGCTGCAGTCGTGAGACAAACACCATGACATGTGATAGTCCCAGTCGGCGTTATGGCCTGGCTTGATGGGATCTGCAAATGTGCGACATTGTGATCATGTAACAGTTGCGCAGCCATCGCTTGTGGGGCATGTCGTTGCTATGCGGGCTCGCATTGGGATCCACAATCTCTGGCGTTACAGCTGCAAGGATACAGAAGTTCGAAAGATGATATCCGAGCATAACGTACACATGGCAACTCCAGCATGCAACCTTTCCCGCCGCTCCACACCGACACACACATGCAGATGCCGAATGATTGAAGAACTAAGGCACAAAAAGCCTGCGTCCAATACCCTGTCCATACCAGCCGGCCGTTGTCAACTACCGTCACAGCGACCCCATTCATTTTGAGCAAGGATTCGGGACTTCAGTCATCAAGGTATGCTTACCGTCTATTGATAAATTGTTACCATTGCCGACTGTAGCGGCGGGCGGGCGGGGCACACGAAAATCCTATATCGGTAATTAACGGTCATCCACAGAGGCGCAGCTGCACCCGCAAGCTGCAACGGTCCCCAAGGGAAACACTACACGCAGCAGCTAAAACAGCAGATTGAGGCGCACAAGCGGGCTGCAGCCAACCGGCCTCGTCCACGCGCCTGCCAGGAGGCTATCTGCAGCGGCTTGGTCCTGCTCCTATTACTGGTGCGGCTTTCTCTGAATGGGCAGCAGCGCCGGCGGGTGGCCTGCGTGGCTCATTGGTCGAATGGAGGGGTCGAGGATGGTGGTTAAGGCGGGTCAAAGGTGCAGTGTCCCAGTCCAAATGAGTTGCGCGTGCGGGCAAGAACCACGGTAAGCGACGCATACTCATTATATCCGTGTCCTGCCGTACAGTACAACCAACCAAGAACGTGTTAGTTACCGGTTGAATAGCTGCCATAGGAAAAGAGGTTGTAAGCTTTGTACCAGCAGGAGAAACGAACCAGTTGCCGACGGGGTAGCAACAACGACGAAGTAGTGGTGGCAACATCAACAAGGGTGTGTATATTCACCATCAGCGCCCTCATCCCGTCAAGCTCAGCTGCCGCATGTGTAGGGAAGTGCGCTACGAAGCGCAGCCATGCACGCGCGGCCAAGCAAGCTACTCACCCTTCCCACGCAACCGGTCCGCCACCAGGCCCTTCCTCTTGAAGAAGGCACCCAACGACAGGGGCTGCGTGTTGAGCGGCACCTCGGGAACCTCGCAGCCCGGCTGGATCTTGATCGATAGGTGGTACTTCTTGGACGATGACCCGCAGTGAGCCTCCCAGCCGGAGGGGGTATGATCCACCCTCCCCATGCAGTTCGCGCAGTGGCAGCGGACCATCCACTTGTCCGTCACAAAAGTGCCCTGAACCTCCTTGCACGCAACCGCAAACTGGGGAGGGGAAAGCAAAGTAGCGAGTGGGAAGAGTCAAGGGCCCATTATTTCAGTCGATCGCAGAGGTGGGTAAGTGGCCAGCCACGCACGCCGAGTGCGGCGTACTTGACGTGAAGGAGACGATGGCAGCACAGAAACCCGACGGTTCCATAAAGGCAAAAAGGCATTGAGAGATGCACCCGTCTAGCTTAAGATATATGTGATTGCTGCTAACAACCTGTAACGATTACAACAACAACAACAACCTGACATCCTTTGCCTTGTTTGCTCCTCTAGCTAACGTGGAGATTTACGGCCATCACGGTGGTTCACCCTGCATATGCCGTGCGTTGAAGGCACGCCAAGTACCGGTACGCAGCTGGGACCCAGCGTTTCACTGCTGGCATGCTTTCCTTTCTGCCCTGTCGATGGACCCTCTATCCAGGGTGGCCACCTCTGCCCCACATCTTCACCGTCCTGCAGGCACCCATCTGACCCACCTGTGGCGGCAGCACGTCCACAGGGCTCACGGCTTGCTGATTTGGCGCCTGGACGCTGTTGACGACCTGAGTTATGGCAACGTGCATGTATGCGCCTTATACAAATGTGCTATTACATAACCAATGCTTGAAACAAAGGTTATTTCGAGCTGCCGGCAGACTTCGGTTTTCATTCGTTAACCATTGCTCGGGTGGGGGACAGCGAGAAAACCCTGGAGCGTTGGGCACGAGTACCACCTGCGGTGCAGGCTTGTCGAACGCACTGTATCGCGTAATAGGTACTTGCAGTATGGCATCTAAATACTATTGGCCACGCCCCGTGACGCGCCGCTTAGTACTCCATGGTTTCCCGCCATGCGTGCTTGGACATCTATACAGCTCAGCCCAGCGGCACAACAGACGGACTGGATGCTGCACAGCGTACGTTGAAGAGGCAGGTGTACAGGCATGAGGCGTGACCTCCACGTGCAAACAATAACACAACGCACATGACGTGTTGATACCGCATTTGAAATACGCGAAGCTTGTTCGTCGCCACAACATGTCAGCGGTGGCGTTATAGTGCAAGATCTACGCGCACACAGAAGATGGCAACGGGCGATTTATGGTGTCTAGCTGAGCTACTGGTTACGGTAACCTCACAAGACGTGGCAAGACGTCTAAAGCAAGGCGCCCCAGCGTGCCAAGCATGCCCTGACGCGTTTAGCGATGCACGCGTTCGTGGGCACGGCCCCCATGCCATCCGCTTACCTTCTTCTGGCTGTGCCTTGGATAGTCGTCTGCCGCCCCTGCAAAAGTAACGTCCGTGATTTGCCGCCCTTACTGCTGTGCGCTTCGCCTGACCTCGCCTTCAGACGCCGCTCTTCCATCTTACCGCCTCTATTCACAGCACTGCGTGTTGCCTTGCAGTCGGATCCTACGAAATCCACCTGACCGCAATTGCTTGGCGTAGTGCGCACCCAGGTGACGGGCGTCCGCTGGCCTTCCCAAGAGCTCACTGTAGGCCCTCGGCAGCGGCGTAACTGCCACCGCGGCCTTGAAATTCCGGTATACATTCGTCTTATAAAGGTTTGACCTAATTAGGTCAGGAGCAGATCTAAGGGAGCAGCATACAACTTTGGTGCCTCGGCGAGTCTTCTTGGTCGTCCTGTATGAGTTACAATTACCATACGGCTCTCGACCGAGCATTTATGTTACGAACAACTCGAGGCATAGAACACTCGAGGCATCGAATACTCGAGGCACCAAAAACTTGAGGCACCGACTACTCGAGGCACCGAACGCTCTACAGGGTGGTTGGTCATGTGACGCATCCGACGGGCTGGGACTTCCTGCACTTCCATCTACATTGCTACCCAGAGTTGCGCTGATATGTAGATTAATACTGAGGTTTCAGGATGCACAAAGGTTACGAAAATGCGGGGATCCTGCCCACAAGTGACGAGTCTGACGGAGTACCAACTCAATTTCCTTGTAAAGTTGTAATCAAGCGCCTGCACATTGCTATCCGACACGGAGGACAGCTTCATGAAAGGCTGATGGGCTGTTGAGGCAGGGCGACACAAAAATCACATATTTCCGTTGATGCCGTTTCATCCTGACCGAGTTCTCATAACACATACGGAATGCAGAAAGTCCTTGAATAACATTGCCGTTAGTCTACGAGCTGGTCGTTCCAGGCAACGACGAGTGCTCTCTGGGCACTGTGGACTGAACCGGATTTGACACTTGCAACGGCCTTCCGTCGACTACTCGTTACCGCTGCTACTAGACAGCAGGGTCGAAATCAGGCCCATTGGGCCCGCCGCCATGAGGACACGCTATGTACGTTGTTCGTGTTCTCCGCCACCTCAGGTCTCGTCAGGTCTAGCAAGGTCTGCTACACGCTGTTACCAAGCGTTTGCTCTGTGCGCGCTCCTTCTCTTAAACGACAAATTGCCCATAGATGACACCCGCCGCGCAACTGTTTTTAAGCAGAATGCGAGTATTACAAGGGAGCCAGAACGGCTCAGGCGCGGAAGCGCAACCAGGCGGGCCCGATGGGCCAGACCACGACACGGGTCACTGGGCAAAAGAGCCCGCCCTCACCGGCCGGGAAGGGGCAAAAGCCGAAGGCAGCCAAACACGAGGACACGGAGAAGGCAGCACGCACAACTCAAAGCACGGGGAGGAGAACAAGCGCGTCCAGACAACACGAACCACCTGCACCAAGCCAGCAGCGAGACGCGAGGAACGCGTCCCGGCAAAACGGGGGCCCCAAGCCCCAGAACCCAAAAGCACCCAAAAAAGACAGCAGAGCGGGGGCCTAAGGCCCAGAAAATCGCACCCGAGTCAGCCGTCGGGTCACTCCTCGGCACCCGGGCGGCCCGGGAAGACCACCTCCCCCGCGGGCGAGGCGGCGAGGAAGGGGTGATCGGACGGGATGGCCCCCCACCCGCGGGGGGCCAGCCCCAGCTCGGCAAACGCACTGAGGCGGGCCCAGAAGTCGGCCGTCACCGCTGCGCACACCCGCACCACCGGCATGCGCCCCCCGGGGGCCCCAGCCTGCACCCGAAACAGGAGGCGGAGCCCCAAACCCAACGCCGCGACGGCCGCCAAGCACACCACATCCCAAACAAGCGGGTGCACCCCCAACGGGGGCCGACCCAGCCACAAATGCTGCGGGAGCAGGACAACCGCGCCCCCCATCGCCTCCACAAGCTCGTCACGCAATGACAAGGCCACCACACACTCCCAGAAGTGGTGGCGCCGGCGGCCCGTGGCCATGGACGCTCCGCACGGGCAGGGGGTCGTGGGCGACCCCCGCGCCAGGAGGGCCGCGTGCATGGGGAAGCCATGGAACCCGTTCATGGCGAGCCGCCAGAGGGGCTCCTTGTGTGTGTTGTCCCAGCGAAGACGCCAGAGGCGCACCAGAGTGGCCTGAAATTCCCGGAGGGTGGAGGCCAGGGCTGCCGGGGGAAGGGGAGCCTCCCAGGCCTCCTGAAGGAAGGCCGTATGCTTAGCCGCCAGAGCAGCGAAGGCTGGGCCGAGCTGCAGGATGGTAGCCGACTTGACGGTGAGGGAGACAAGGGGAATGGCCGCGGGGCCCACCCGCCAGCCGACACAGCGGGCCAGGCGGCCCCAGGCGTCCGCCGCGGGGGGGCGGCAGCCGCACCCCCCGGGGCCGCCAGAACGAGGAGGGCCGCGATGGCCCAGGTGGCGGGAAGGCGGCCAACGAGGGCGTCGACGCGGGCCAGGCCCGTGGCCCCATCCCGCATGGAGGCCGGGACGGGGTGGGCGGGGGAGAGGCGGAGGACGTCGTGGAGGACGTCGAGCCGCAGGTACTCGGTACAGCGTATGGCGGGGGGCCCCCCGGCAGCGGCGACAGCGAGGGCCGTCCGGACCCGGCCCAGGGCATTGTAGCACTGGACGGCGACACCCACCGTATCAAGCCCACGCAGCTGGGCGAGGTCGGGGAAGTCGGTCTCCAGGCCCCGGCCGGTGGCATCGACCAGGAGGGGGTTGCCCCAGAGGGGCGCCGAGAAGCACCAGGGTCCCGGGGCGGCCAGTGTGGGGTCCAGGATGGTGATGGGCGGGAGATGGGCGAGCGCCATAATCAGCTGGGCGAGGGCCGGGGAGCCCCGTGGGAGGGGCCGGC
The DNA here is from genome assembly GCA_003116995.1 of Yamagishiella unicocca. Taxonomy (NCBI): domain Eukaryota; kingdom Viridiplantae; phylum Chlorophyta; class Chlorophyceae; order Chlamydomonadales; family Volvocaceae; genus Yamagishiella; species Yamagishiella unicocca. The sequence continues at coordinate 922,874 of BDSL01000026.1, read as the reverse complement.
CGAGCACCAGCGGGGCGGCGGTGGTGCGGGCGTCGCCGTGGAGGGGCAGGAGGCACAGGGGGTGGGCCGCGGGGTGGCCGTGGCGCAGGAGGGCGAGGAGGAGCTGGGGCCACTGGGGGGCAGACGGCAGGAGGCCACACGCGCCGGCCAGGCCTCGCACGGCCAGGACGGCGTGGCGAGCCCGTACGTGGGCTTCGAGAGGGAGGAGGCCGAAGCCGCCAGCGGAGGGGGCAGGGCGAGGTAGAGCAGGCCGGCTCCGGCAGGTACACGGTTGGTGCGGGCCTGATGCGCGGCGGGGGTGCAGCGGCGGTCGACGAAGGCGGCGGTGGTGGCCTGAAGGGCCGCCCGCAGGCCAGGGGGGGGAGGCCGACGAACTCCATGTGGTAGAGGACACGGCTGAGGGCATAGCCCGAGGCGGCGAAGGCGCGGCCGAAGGCAGAGAGGGGCAGGGTGGCAGCACGCTGCAGACGGCTGTAGACCCGGTCGAGGTCCACAGGGTACGGTCCAGGGGCGCCCGCGGTGAAGGTGATGCCGAGGGTGGAGGCGGAGGGGACGACAGCGAGGCGGGGCGCCAGGCCGGCGTCGGGGGCGGCCAGGGGGGCGGCAGTGGCCACCGGGGTGGGGGGGAGGGGAGGGGCACTGGAGGCCGTGGGGCAGGCGGGGGGCGGGGCGGCGGCAGGGATGGCTCGGGGGCCACCGGGCAGGGGCAGGAGCTTCACTTTGCGGAGGTTGAGCTGCTGGCCCGACGCGGCGTGGAAGGTGTCCATGGCCGCCAGGAAGCGGGGGACATCCGCAGCATCCCGGAGGAGGGGGGTGCAGTCATCCGCGTACTGGGAGGCGGTGAGGCGGAGATCGGCGAGGAAGATGCCGATGGCTTCGTGCTGCAGCCAGGAGAGGAGGGCCTGACCGGGAGCGAGGTAGAGGAGGGGCGCAGCCGGGCACCCCTGTCGAACGCCGGCCGTGATGGGCACCCAACCTGACAGGTGGCCGTTGACGAGGGCGGCAGAGCGGGTGCCCTGCAGCAGGCGTCGCACCCAGGCAAGGCAGCCAGGGCCCACACCCAAGGCATCCAGGCATTCCAGGAGGAAGGCGCGGTCCACCGTGTCATAGGCCTTCTGGAAGTCCAGGAACACCACCGCACAGGAGCGAGACTCCGCGCGGAGGAGGGCGGGGAGGAGTTGGAGGAGCAGGACGGAGTCCGAGATGCGCCGGTGCTGCAGGAAGGCCGTCTGCACTGGGTCGATCGTATCCCCGAGGACGGGGAGAAGGCGGCGGGCCAGGACCCGGGCCAGGGTCCGGTAGTCGGTGTCCAAGAGGGTGATGGGGCGGTAGTTGGCGGGGAGGGTGGGGTCCTGGTCCTTGAAGAAGGAGGTGATGACCCCGTCCAGGAAGCCGGCGGGGGCACGGTCGGTGGCGGCAAAGGCAGTGAAGACGGCGGCGAGGACGGGGGCAAGGGTCGGGGCGTAGTGTTGGTATATCTCGGTGGGGAGGCTGTCTGCACCCGGGGACCGGCCGGGGGGGGCGGTGTGGATCGCAGCCAGCACCTCCGCCGGGGTAACGACGGGGGCGCCCAGGGCGTCCACTGCGGCGGGTGGGCAGCGGCGTCCCAGCGCACGGAGGGCAGACCATTGTAGCGGGATTTTCCCCATCCGAGTCTGTATAAAACTACTGCCAATGCCGACTTTAGGGTTCGTACATTCGTCGGAACAACAGCACAGAAGGACCGCGCTGCCACATGGCAGAATGAAGAACGGAGACCCCTAATAGGCAAAAATACAAGCGAGCGTCGGGAAGCCGTGCGGAGGATGCTCGTCATGCCAATCCCTGCTTAAAAATGCCGAGATCGTATGTGCCATGGGTCGAGACTGTACAATATGCGCACCGAGCCCGTACATTCTACCGCCGATGCCGAAAAGTAGTGGCCGCATGAAAAACAGCTGGAAACGGCCGCATTTCCACTCGGCCGGGAGCACAATTGAAGTTCCCAGTACGCAAAATTTACAGCGGGGTCTGGGAAGCTGCGCGCAAAAAGATCGCAAATGCACCGGGAAATAGCAGCCGCTCACAGACAGGATTGCCACCTGGCAGATGCTTATCAAAGGATCCCTCTAAGGGGCGTTCTTTAGAGCAGGTGGGCCACACGAGCGCAACTCACAGTGCCCTACAACGCAAGATGAATAGCAGCATGTCCATGGTACCAAATTGGGTTGGTTGTAAAAGTATGGTAGCAGACGGGGGGCCATGCGAGACAGCGCCAGCTGAGAAAACCGCGCGAATGCGCTACGGCCCCCAATACAGGCTGGGGACCTAAGATACCTCACAACGCAACAAATAAAATGTTTAGGTGACCTCAAGCCCGGTTTACCCAGGACAAGAAGGGGGGCCAAGTCCTGGACTTAAGAGAGGCAAGCCAGGCCTAACCCAAGCGGGGGGACCACAGCAAGTCCAGCAGACCTGAGCAGACGCCCCAAAAGGCACCGAAAGGCACAGGGACCTCGCTCGCCGCGCCCAAGACAGCTCGCCCCCGACAAGATAGACCGGCAGGCATACCGAACATATGTTCGCATCGCACGAGCAAGCAAGGGGGCAATTCCAGAAGTGGTGCAGGCGAGGGGACACCGGGCCGGTGCTGGCGACCCAACCATAGGCAACCCTAGGCAACTAATTGCGTAGTATACTGCTGGCGTTACTACTATGCTGGCATTTCCGGTGGCGCTGCATGCTACTGCTCTGGAGAGGTCAAGCCAGCACTAGGGGCCCCAGGACCAGATAACCGTTGGAGCCTGACGGTATCGTATGCACACAGCGCGCGGGTTCACCACAAGAATGACAACCCAGCAGGTACGCCAAGGCCAGTTATCAAGTCCCGAACAGCACGCGATCCCATCCTCCACACGCTCGTCCATCCACCATCCACGCATACAAAACCGAAAATAACATACACGATCATCTGCTTCACGAAGAAGACGGTTCCCGTCTTTAAGTAGCTCTATCGCACTTCAACTCCGCATAATCAGGAGCCCGTACACCTAATAAACGGACCGTACAATTGAGCTCAGGCCAGGGGAGCCGCTGGCAATCCGGAAGGCAACTTTGTAAAGCGAATTCGTGGGGCTATGAACTTATGTAAAGGTCGCGCGAAAAGAGACCAACCAGAGTGGCTGCAGCAGCTGGAGCAGACGGGTCCACGGGAGCACCAACACCGTCAGCAGCAGGAGCAGCGACGGACAGACCCAGTGGGGCAACCGCCGGTGCACCACCCAGTGGGATCGGCGGTGTCCACAACCAGCCTTACCAGCACCTGCGGACACTCCTCGCAGCGGGCCCGCTGGGGATGGGCGGAAGCCACCTCGGTGGTGCACCCTTCGCCGGGGGTAACAACGTGCCAAACACAGGTGAGGCATTCATTGCACCGGCCAGGGTTGGGGGTTCGCGTGACCCGGAACGCCAGGCGTTACTAGGAGGCTTGGATGAGCTGGCTGCGCACGCCGCACGGGACCACCCGGTTCAGGGGGGAGACCCACGGGTAATCAGCCGACTAGGACGAGCGCTTTCGCCAACGCTTGGCGGCCGCCCCGCGGCCACCAGTAACTGGCGTGCCACGCTACAGCGGCAGCCACTGTTGGGTACGCGCAGCCCACGCTTGCTAACGGGGCTGGAGTATTCCCATAGCCAGGAACCTCTAGAACCGTCTCTCGTTATGGACCCGCTGGCGGCGCAGCACCCCGGCCATCCGGAGTGGGCGCTTGAACCAGCAGGCCGGCAGCTCCGTGATCTGTCCGCTCAGCCCGACAGCCTCTACGCACCACCGCCCAAGCGGGGCCGCTGGAGCGTGCCACAATCCAACCCGTTGATTCCCATGCTCAAGGACGACCTCATCCTGCAGAGTGCCAGCGGTGCAGATAGTTTTCTGAAAGGCATGATGAGCAGCTTCAACCACAAGTCCGTCACACGAGACCCGGAGCAGTTCGCAACCCGCGCCCGACAGATGGAGGATGACTTGCGCCACCAAATTTTGCGAGCTCTGGTTGCAGTTTAGGAGACTGATGACGCAGCAACGCGCAACGCCTTGCTGGAGAAGATGGTAGCAGCGCATCAGCAGTTGGAGACAGTACAGCGGACCCAGCTAGACATCGCACAAATCACCACGCAGTGCAATGTGTCACACGAAGCAGCAGTGAAGGCCTACACAGACGACCGCTCTCGGGCGGCGGCACTCGCGCTCGCCTCTCTGCCCAAGGCGTTCCGCGGCCATACAGCAGTTGCGCGGACCGGGCCGGCAACAGCACCCCCAGCGCCGGCAGCGGCAGCCCCGGCGCCGGTCTTCCATGCAGCGCCGCAGTACCTAACCTACCCGCCGCCACCGCAACCCGCGCTGGGTCCCCCGGCGGGGCAGCTGCGGCGGTGCTTCAAGTGCAACCAGGTCAACCACACCTGGGATCGCTGCCCAGACATGGACAAGCTGAAAGAAACCGACCCGGCGGAGTACGACCGCCTCAAGCTGGACTACCTGGACCGGATCGGCGGCCGGCGGAACCGCTGGCCCGCCTAGGACGCCGGCCTCGGCGACCGCCATCACTTCGGTCCCACGAGTGGTGGCGGGACCGCGGGGCGCGTCGGGGATGGACCCCCTGGCGTGCCGCTGCCGACTGGCGTCTCCGCGGCACCTGACGAGAACGAGTGTCCGGGTAAGACATGAGCGGGTTTAGAAGGGCAACCAATGGGGACGATAACGGCCGCCGGTCTCCCCGCGGCCCACTGTGCATCCCCCCCTTGTGCCCGGCGGGGTTGGGAACTCCGCTGGTTTCTCCTGCCCCCCTCCCTTGTGCCCGGCGGAGTTGGGGACTCCGCCGGTTTCCCCCCCCCTCCCTTGTGCCCGGCGGAGTTGGGGACTCCGCCGGTTCCCCCCCCTCCCTTGTGCCCGGCGGAGTTGGGGACTCCGCCGGTTCCCCCCCCCCTCCCTTGTGCCCGGCGGAGTTGAGAACTCCGCCGGTTCCCCTCCCCCCCCCTGTGCCCGGCGGAGTTGGGGACTCCGCCGGTTCCCCCCTCCCTCCCTTGTGCCCGGCGGAGTTGGGGACTCCGCCGGTTCCCCCCCCTCCCTTGTGCCCGGCGGAGTTGGGGACTCCGCCGGTTCCCCCCCCCCCTCCCTTGTGCCCGGCGGAGTTGAGAACTCCGCCGGTTCCCCTCCCCCCCCCCTGTGCCCGGCGGAGTTGGGGACTCCGCCGGTTCCCCCCTCCCTCCCTTGTGCCCGGCGGAGTTGGGGACTCCGCCGGTTCCCCCCTCCCTCCCTTGTGCCCGGCGGAGTTGGGGACTCCGCCGGTTCCCCCCTCCCTCCCTTGTGCCCGGCGGAGTTGGGGACTCCGCCGGTTCCCCCCCCCCCTCCCTTGTGCCCGGCGGAGTTGAGAACTCCGCCGGTTCCCCTCCCCCCCCCTGTGCCCGGCGGAGTTGGGGACTCCGCCGGTTCCCCCCTCCCTCCCTTGTGCCCGGCGGAGTTGGGGACTCCGCCGGTTCCCCCCTCCCTCCCTTGTGCCCGGCGGAGTTGGGGACTCCGCCGGTTCCCCCCCCCTCCCTTGTGCCCGGCGGAGTTGGGGACTCCGCCTGTTCCCTTCTGGCAGCCGGTATTACAGAGGAGTACAACCCCAGCATCCATGGCCGTGAAGAGGAATTTGCAGCAGTCATCAGCCCGCTGCATGTGGTCCCGAAAGGTGACAACGACATCCGTCCTATCATTGACCCCACGCGTTCAGGTGTCAACGCCCTCATGGCGCATTTACCTTGCCCGCTTCCAGCCCTCGCTGACATCTTGGAGGCGTTGCCACCGGGTGGGTACCTGGGCAAGCGTGACCTGGCTTCGGGGTTTCACCACGTCAAGCTGCACCCAGATTCGCGCCGTTATGTCGCTTTCCGTCACCCGATATCGAACAGACTACAACGGTGGGTCGTGCTGCCATTTGGAGCCAGCCAGAGTCCGCCTATCTTCGTGGGTGTCTCCCAGGCAGCTCGCGACATCTTCCAACGCGAATGCGACGTCCGAGGCCTCCATGTCAAAATTTTCGTATATGTCGATGACTATATCATCCTGGGGGATACCTTTGCTGACGTCTGTGGCGCCTTCGCAGTTATGGACGTGTTGGGGACTTCATTAGGCCTTGAGTGGAAGAAGGAGAAAGATTGCGGACGGGACGCCGCAGCACAGCAAATGGAGTTCCTGGGCATACTGTTCGACACGGTGCGCCTCGAGATGCGCATTGCAACAACCAAACGAACTCGTTATGCTACCGCCGTCGACGCGCTTCTTGCCAGCGCTGCAGCATCCCAGCCCGTACCACGCTCCGATTTGCAGGCTACGGTTGGGAAACTCGCCTTCATCGCCAGAGCATGCCGCTGGGGGGCTGGCTTCATGCAGGGACTGTACGACAACCTCCCGACGCCGTGCATGATTTAGCTGCCTGGTCCGATATACTCTCCCACGCCACCAGCATATGGGACGGCGTGAAACGTACAGCGACCAGTCAGCTGGACCTTGTTTGGGGGGATTTCGTCGGTCCGGATGGGGCACTCATCTTCACAGACACGAGCGGGCGGGGGTTTGGTGCGGCATGGGAAGACGCGGAGCTGCAAGGAATTTGGGCAGCCGATCAACGGGTTCTGCACGTAGCCTGGCTGGAACTCACAGCCATTCTGCACGCTTTGCGGGCCTTTGGTCCCCGTTTATGCGACCGGCGGGTAATGGTGCGCTGTGACAACACTCAAGCGGTCGCCGCGGTGAGGCGCGGTGCCACGCGCATCGCAGTGGGCCGGCCCATCTGCCGCGAGATTGCCCTCCTGGCGATACGTTACGGTTTTGAGCTGCGCGCGGAGCACATTGCGGGGATCGACAACGTGCGGGCGGATCGTCTGAGCCGGCACCTGGAGGTGGCACGGCGGCAGCAGCTGCGGCTGAGGCCGGGGGTTTTCCTGTCGTTGTGTGCGCCCACGAATTATCGACCGACGGTGGACTGTTGCTGTGATGACAAGGGTGTGAACATGCAGCCAGGCTGCCGGCAGTTCTACTCGCCCGCAAATTCAGTGATTGGACGGGCCGCGGATCTGGCGGGCAAGGTGCTGTGGGCCTTTCCCCCTCCGGAACTGGCGGGCGAGGTGCTCGCAGAGATCTGGGAGGCGTACCAGCTGCGACCGTACGAGACCCGCGCAACCATCGTGGTTCCCTATTGGCCGGAGCGGACATGGCATGGTCGTTTCCTGGGGGCATCGCGTCCGGTGTTCAGAAAGGTTCACGTGCTTCCAGCGGGCGCTCGGGTTTGCTTGTGGCCGTCGGGGCGGCCGGCGGATCCCACCCCGTACGATCTGTTGGTGTTGCGGCTCCCCTGAACTTGACCCTGCCGTGTGAGCCGTGCAGGGCCAGCGGGATGTGGCGTGTGCGGGCGGCCCACGGAACGGGTGCCGCTACGTTGCGAGTCCTGCGGTGGGATTTTCCATCGTGCCTGTCTCGGGCTGGTGGCGGCCGCTTACGCTGGCGGTTGGTTCAGTTGCGTACCCTGCATTCTCGCCACCGCTGGCCTGGACCCAGAGCGGGCGGGCACTGCAGCGGTGCAATTGGCATGGGAGCTGGTGGCTCTGGCGGCCTCGGCGGTGGCCGACAGCTCCTCGTTGACTTACATATCGCGTCGGCGCCGTTACGTTCGTTTCTGTGAGGAACAACTGGGGTTGGCGGAGAACGATGCTTTGCCGTAGGGCCGGGACCGGGATATCAACCCGGTTACCTTGTGCTTGTTTATTGCTTTTGCTTCCACGCGTTATGCGCGCTCCACGATTGAGGGCACGCTTTCGGCTTTGTGTGACTGGCAGCGTTCGCGGGGGGTTCAGGCAGCGGCCACGGTACGGAACCATCCCCGGGTACGGATGATGTTGCAGCGGGCCTTGCGAGCAGCCGGTTCCGGCGCCGGGGCGGTACGAGATATTAAGGCACCCGTTACGGTAGCGATGCTGCGGCTGCTGCTCGGTTGGCTGGCGGCCACAGCGGCTGCTCAGCAGAGCCGTGCCGTGGAGGGTGCGCGAGACGCGTGTTGGTTGGTGCTGGGGTTCTTTGGGATGCTGCGACGGAGCGAGCTGTGGGGTTTGACTGTGGGTGCTGTTTCCGACCTTCACGGGGGAGGGATCGCAGTGCGAGTAGTTCGTAGCAAGACGGACCAGCAGGGGCAAGGGGCGACGGTGTGCTTCCCGGAAGAGTCGGGTAGTGGTATCTGTGTTGGGCGGATTGTGCGGCGCCACCTCCGTTTCCGGTTGGCGCAAGGAGCGGGCAACGAGGCGCCTCTTTTCGGAGGTGGGCACTGGGGCAGTGTGCCTGGCAAGGGGGCGTTTACCGCCAGGCTCCGGTCGTTGCTGCGTGAGGTGGGGTCCCGTTATCCGGGCTATGCGGAGCGCTTACAGCTGTTCTCGTCTCACAGCTTGAGGCGTGGGGGAGCCATCGCGGCGGCGGAAGCTGGGACAAGTCGGGAGTTGATAAAGTTACACGGGCGCTGGCGTTCGGATGCGGTAGATGCCTACCTGCAGTCGTCACTCGCGACACGTTTGTCGGTGGTAGGGATGATGTAATCCGACTTGGTAGGGAAGATCGCTACGCGGGACATAGGTGTGGGGGGAATGCTGCACGGGCACGCTCGACTCCCTCGTCGCGGCGCTCCTTGTGGGAGGGCGGGGCGCCCCTTGGCCAGCGGTGCGGCTGTCTCCGGCGCCGGGACGACGGGGAGAGGGGGGGCCCGTGCATGACACGGCGGCCCACTGTAAGGTGGGCGCCGGTTTCTTTTTTGGCGCCCACCCCATCTTACATCTCATTCCCTCCCAAGGGGTGGGGGGGGGCGGTGGTGGTGTTGGTGACGTCGTTCTTTAGAGGTGTTCTCGTTGTGGTGGTAGCTGCACCCGGACTAAACCGGCCGTTCGCTGACTATAGAGTCTCCCTTTTGCCGGCTGTGCGATCTGAGTCGGCCCAATTCCGCCCTCGGGTGGAGGGCTTATTAGCGATGCGCCGACGGCCTCGGGTACGTACAGAGCGCTATCTATTGTCCTTCAGAATCCGAGTTTGCTGGGTGGACAGCGCGTAGTGTCGGCTCGACAACTGCGCTTGCAGTGCGTGTAAGGCCCGTTTGGGCCGTGAGGAGAGACTGTAAGAAGCCGACGTGTGGATCAGGACAAAACTCGGCGAGTCGCGATCAGCGAACCAGACACTCCCGCGCGACTGCACGTCCGCGGATCCGAAACTAGATGGCTAACCCGCCCGCACTCCGCAGACCGGAACAAACAGGTGCGAAGCGACAACTCTTCTAAGTGAGGTGAACGGAGAAACAACACGGCGCCGTCGCCTCGGCCAACAACACCAGGCCCAGGCCCCCTCCTGGAGCGCCCAGGCCAACTACCTCTTAGAACCGAATTTTATAATAGTCTAAAATTTAGTGCCGCCGGGTACAACGCGTCGGCTGGCCTCACCACCTTGCACTGCTTGGCGACAGAACTTCTTAAGAAGCTACTTGTAATAAAACGTAAATTGACTTGAATGAGAGGTCCTTCATGACGAACCTGGCACCGGTACCAGCACCGGTGCCAGCAGCTTGCAGTGCTTGGCGATTAATAGTATACTGTCTTAAAGAGGCCCTTCATGTAAGGCTTGAAGCCAATATTTGCCACCTATGGCGCGGTGCCAGCTTGGACCGTGGTGTGCATGCTGCGGCCAGACTTGTTGGAGAAGCCGTGCAGGAACTTTTTGTACATTTCTGTACAAGTACACTGGGCAGGCGATCAATGGTTGTTTCGTGGCGCCTTACTACTAGCCTCTTCGGCGCTGGCTGTGGCCGGCCGGCTTCCCCGCCTAGGGCTTGCCGGGCCTGCGGCGTGCCTCTGGTGCGGAGCACCGCATGAGGATGCGACGTTCGGGACCTGCACTCTGCAGGCAACCAGTGATCTCATAGCGCCTCACTACTGGACTCCATGAAGTCGGCCGGCTTCCCAGCCTAGCAACACGAGCTGCACGGTTGCTTGGGAGGTGCTGCACGTGCATTCCCGCTGTCTTGGCTGCCTCCCGCTGCCCTGGGAGCGTTATCTCACCATGCCTGCGAGCCGGTTTTCGTCGTTTGCTTGATTCAATCGGGGTGCCCATCGTGGTTTACACTTTCGACTTGCCTTATAGCCGTTTCTGCTATATCCATTCCGAGTCAATTTCTGTAATTATCCGCGACAGTTAATGAAGGTCGCTCTCCTACCAACGCGCATGATATCCAGCACCGGCACCAGCACTTCGCACCCGCACCTTGCAGGAAGGTGAAGCCCTACAAATTGTATCGATCTTGAGCTAGTCTTAGCAGACTGGCAGCCATACCATCGTGCTTTCATTCCAAAACAACGTAATAAAACACCACTGAAGCCCGCTTGATGGGATCAATGAAGCAAAGCCTTTGAGCTCATCCGTCTTCTATCGTCCTTCCCCTGTGCTGTGCAGGCCATTGACTAATAGTCCAAATGTCTACTAATGTCCTCTATTCAAAGCCAGAGCTGCCTCATGGCGCTAGTGCGATATTGAGTGTGCATCTAGTGCGATATCGAGCTATCTGTTAGGTAACCCTATAGCTAATGCAGCTGCGCTATCGCAGCAAAATAAGATACCATAACAACGCCGATCAATTTATTTTGCTGATTACTTGAAGTAGCAGTTCGGGTGTCTATGTCTCACAAGGCGCGCAGTTTATGTCTCACAAGCTTATTTACTCGAAGTAGCAGTTCTGGTGTCTATGTCTCACAAGGCGCTCAGATTATGTCTCACAAGCTTATTTACTCCAAGTAGCAGTTGTCGTACTGGCACCTGGAGGTGCCACTACGGCATGACACAGCAGCATCCTTTTGACCTTTTCCAATGGTCCATTCATCAAAGTAGCCCCGTTAGGGAATTTTTTAATAAAGGCAAAGCGCCCGTGGGGTGAGGCACGGCGTACTTTAACCGAGGCCCGGCAGGCTCTAGGCGGGGAAGCATACCGACCCCGAAAGGCTTCTAGTAAGGCGCTACAAAATCACAGATTGCCTGCAAAATACCCAGTGTACTCTTACACGAAAGTGCAGGTCCCGAATATCGCGGCAGCCACATTGTTATTAGCCATGTACCGGTCCCCGTTCTCACGCCGGCGGGTCTAGTCGTTCTTCTCGCGATATTTAATTAGGAAGTCCCGGCATTAATATTATACTGCTTAAAGAGGTCCTTCATGAAAGGCTTGAGGCCAATATTTGCCACCTACGGCGCGGTGCCAGCTTGGACCGTGGTGTGCATGCTGCGGCCAAGTACACTGGGCAGGCGATCAATGGTTTCGTAGCGCATAACACTTGCTTATGCCGAGCCTGCCAACTTTGGCGCCTCGGGACAGCCAGGGTGAGATGCTGCTGGCTTGCTGCTGTGTGTTTCGATGAAAGCCGCCTCTTCACAGGGATCGGTGCTATACATGCACGGCCATTATGCCAAGCCACCTGTGATACCGCCTTCGGATGCGTTGCTCAAGGTTGTTATTAGCCACTATTAGTCTTGGACTATATCATGCACCCCTCGCAAGCGCCCGGGCTGCGGGCATGCTGCCCGTACGTCTCATCCATCATCCCGGGCGTGCTTGTGGATCGATTGAGCGGGCGTGCGGGCGGACGGGCGTGAGCGCGGATCGTTGTTTCCTAGGTGCCTGTCGTCGCCTACCCTTGCAACTTGCCTGATCCATCTTTACTTGATTCACCTATTACACGCCTATCAATTTCTGTAAGGATGCTCACTTATTGATGGCACTGCGCCTGACAGCCTACGCACGTTCGCCTACAAATGCGCATCATATCCACTCACTTTACCCTTCCGTGCACGTAAGCAGAACATAACAGCACCTTGCATTGCTTATTGCTCCAACATCAACGTACGCTCTCCGACCAACGCGCTCGCTTCATTTCAACTTCCCAACCATCTTATATTTCTCCTAACCTCCAACGGGCTACTTCATCTGTGTTTGTCCAGTGTGCAGTGTCAGCGCTCCTGTCAGTATGATCTAAATCTTCGGGCAATCCTTGGGCAACAGTACGGCTTGCAGCTTGTGTCATAGCTGTCCTGGACTAAAGTTTTTGGGCGGAGTCGACAAATTGGGCAGTATTGCGCTGGCATTATTATCATGCTGGCATTTCCGGTGGCGCTGCATGCTACTTCAAATGCATCCTCCACACGCTCGGGAACTCTCATATGCGGACGGTAGCAGCAGCCCCCTGTGGATGCGGTGTGCCGGCTGGAGAGCGTCAAGGGGCGGGTACCCCCCGCCTACACCACTTTTGGTTCTGCCCGGTGGCTCAAGCAGTGATTGCCCAACTCGAGACCCAGCTCGGTGCAGCGGTGACACGGGCGCAAGTTTGGTTGGTGCAAGCACCTACCGGGGTACAGCCCTGCGTCTGGGATGTAGTAATCCTGGCGACTATTACTGCCATGGAGGTGGGGCGCCGGTTTATGGCCGCGGCCTTGAAAAGGGCGGGTGCTGGTGGTCCCCCTCTTACTCCGGGAAGTGGTCTCCTGGATCGTGCCATTCGCCGTGGGGTGGCGGAGTTTTGGGCCCTTCTGAGGGGCTTTGCTGCGTTGGGGCTTCCCCAGAAAGGCTGGGATGCAGTGGGGCCTCGGCATCCTTTCTTGCGGGTTGTCGCCAGTCGCCTTGTGTGCGGGGGACCAGCTGAGGTGCTGGTGGATTCGTGATCGGTCCGGGTTGTCTTGGGGAGCGGGGTCTCCCGTGCTTCATACTTTCCGGTTCTATACGCGCGTTGAGCCCTGCTAGGGGTCCGTGTTTTTTGGGATGAGAGGCGGCTGGTTCCGATGCTTGCATCGTTGCGGCGCTTCACTGGTTCGTCGGTTGCTGGGCTGTTAGGTTGGTTGGTGGTCGGTTCCTGATAGGGGAGCCTCTAGTGCAAATTCCCCCTGGGGTACTGGCTGCTGCTCTGTGTGCCTACGGCCTGTCGATTTGGTGTTCTGGTGGTTTGCCTCTGTTCCGGTGCACGTCGGTCTTTGTCTCCTCCGTCTTTCTCAGTGTCAGGCGATGTGCCCGATGGTTCTACCTCTTGGTCTTGGACAAGTGAGCCTCTTGTACGGCGGGTTCTCTTCCTCTACTGGGCAAAGTTATAATGGCATCTATTCTAATGATTTGAGAAGGGGACACGGCTACAGGGACCCGTCTTCACTAGAAGACGGACCCGTCTTTATTGGTTCGCAACAATGGTACACGGCGATGGGAATTTGTCGTGATGGACTACCGTAATGTTATAAATTGGTTACGATGGGTTCACGACAAGGGGCCGGTACCATCGCCCGAAGGCCATGTCAGTGCCCCTCAAACCCAATGTACTGCGCAACAGCATCGCATCGCGTGCCACCAGCGGGCACGCGCATGAACTGTACCTTCGCTCGTTCTGCCGATGAATCAATGTGGCTTGCGTCGACGTGGATGCCGCAGATGGCGGTGTCCCCAAAAAATAAGCTATGTGCACGGGCTGCGGGTACCCGTCTGCGGTCATGCGCCTTTGTATACTATAAATGAGAAAAAAATATTATATAGGCCTTGCTGCCGGAGGCGCGTTCACATCTGTTGAGTACCGGTAGTAACTGTTTCAGCGAGAGGTGGAACCATCGGGCACATCGCCTGACACTGAAGAGACGAAAGAGACAGAAATCGAAATGCACCGGGACGAAGGCAAACCACCACAACACCAGCCAACAGCCCAGTGTCAAAAGCAGCAGCAGCCAGCACCCCAGGGGGAATTTGCGCTATAGGCTTCCCTATCAGGAAACGACCACCAACCCACCTGGCAGACCAGCAGCTGACGAATCAGTGGAGCGCCGCCACGATAAAAGCAGAGTTACCGCCAGCCTCTCATCCCAGAAAGCACGAACCCCAAGCACGAACCCACAATCACGTCAGCCGGCCCCTCACACACAAGGCGACGGGAACTACCCGCAGAAAAGGGTGCCGAGGCCCTACTGCGGGGAAATCCCACGCAGCAAACCCCGGAAGTAGTCCCCAAACCTCCACCATCACACGGCGGATGGCACGATCCTGGAGTCACTCCCCGGAACAACAGGAGGGCCACCAGCCCCACCTTCAAGGCCGCAGCCATTAACCGGTGCCCAACTTCCATGACAGTAATAGCTGCCAGGACCACCACATACCAGACACAGGGCTGCACGGCCTGGGGGGGCTGTACCAACCAGACCTGCGCCCATGTCATCCTTTATCAATCGAGCCTCTAGTTGGTCAACCACATCCTGAGACACCGGGCAGAACCAGGAATGGTGCACCGAGCTTCCCGAGAAGGGGGATCCCATCCACGGTCAGCCGCCACCATCCTTCCTTATGGGAAGGCTCCCACTTCACCCCTGACCAGAGCCGCCGGAATACTTGCTGCAGGGCAGGACGGGCCGCTGGCGGTACAGGCTCGGGCCCCAAGGGCAGGACGGGCCCCAAGCGCTTCGCGCACAAACAGCTCATGCACCGCCTGCCGAGCGTCCAAGACCCCGGCCAGCTGCACAGCCGTCCCAACCCGAACAGTCATCTCCCTCAGCGCCAAAGGTGGCCCACCGCCCAACCGCCACCCCAGGAACGCGGTGAGCATGGACGCCACCTCCCCAACCGCTGGCGGAGCATTAAGCGCTCCCTGAGAGTTCAGTGGCAGCACCAGGGCCGCGGCTTGCGTCCACGGCGCCGGCACCTCGGCGAGCAGGGCCTCCAAGGCACCCATACACTCCCGCCAACGACCAAAAGCCAAAAACGCCTTGGCTGCTCGTGATCAGGGGCACAGAATCCGTTAGACGAGACCCCGCCAGCCCGCCGGCACTGACAACTGCGCAGCTGCCTCAGACGCAATCAAGGGATCCCGAATTCCGGGCCGTCCGAGCGTTCCCCAACGTCTGAAGGGCTCAACATCCCACAAGTACCGGGTGCAGGTATTCCAAACCAGGCCTCCTGCCGGCCACCACCGGCCCAGGCAGTGAAGCTAAGAGGAGCGGGTTCACCCCAAAATGGCACATTTACACACCACGGACCTGGCACCAGCGGCTCACTAGCAACATCTTGCACCGGGGTCAGGGCATTTGTGTTGCAGGTCCCGCTGTACTTGTGGTTTGGGGGTGTCATTTTTGCTGCAGTGTTCCCCACGCCCCGGGCGGCGTCTTGCGCAGTCGCGAGTGATGGCTGAAGTAATTGCGGTTAAGCTTAATGTGCCTCCATCTAACCTCGGACAGGATCACATTTACGACGAGCGCATCTAAGTAAGCAATCTTCCTGTCAGTGAAAACTAGCCGCAAGAGCCAGGCACCCAGCTGGCAAGATGTCCAGCAGGCCATCAACCATCTTTCACATGCCTCGCACCCACGTCTGCGGCCTAGCAGGAGCCTAGCAAAGGAGTACAAGGCCTAGCAGCCAGGCTTTCAGCTCTTATCAACACGGTAGCAGGTAAGCCTAGCAGGCGTCCTCCCTGCTAGGTAGCAGGCGCCTGCTAGCATTTTGATAGGCATCCGCTAGGCCATCTGATAGGGCTTTTTATAAGCCTAGCACCCCCCCTATCTGATACCCTCGGTCTCGCATAGGGCGGCCGTGTTCGAAGTGAGCACAGCCATCGCAGGCAGCCGCTATTCACATAGCGGCTAACAGTTACTACAACCCCCACCTTGGCAGTTCCATCCTAGAAACTTCTCATCCAGGTTGCAGTTTCGCCCCCATCCCCGACCGGCCCGACAGTTCCCATCCCTATCTTCGACAACCGCATCCACATCCTATGACCGACGCCCCTTCTCCCATTGTCATGCCCTAGCACCGGCATGGTCGATTCAGGGGCATTAGTCATGGCTTCGGCGCCGCTCCAGAGACGCGAAACTGAGCGCGATGGTTAGAGTGAAATATCTTGCGAATGCGTTGTTAGGTACGGTTGATTGACACTAACGGACGTCGTCTTATATCCTCTGATATCTTTCGGCGTTGGACAGTAGCTGGCTCACGATCGGAGCCGAAGGGATAGCGTGCGCACATCGGGCCCATGTAGCCTATGCCGCCTTAGCACGGTGGGATGTCACTTCTGGTATTCCCGGCCGTGCTCAATGTATCTTCTCGCACGAGGTGCCCAGTTACAGACGTGTAACGACAGTGGCGAGCGATGCGCCCGATGGCTCTACCTTTGAAGGTCTGGAGCCCACTGTAACAATTACAACAACAAAAACATCTGTTGCTCCGCAAGTGCAGCTGTGGGCCGCACTTCGGTCGGGCGGGGGTAAGAATACGCGGGGCAGAACCCGGAAGAGGTATCAACTTGCAGCGTTCACCTGCTAACGTGTCTACGACCTGATCAGCTGTGGGCCCATCACGGATGGTTGCTACCCTCATGCGGCAAGGTGTACAGAATGGTGAGAATGGAAATAGGGATGGAAATTGTAGGTGGGGATGGGGGCTGTCGGGGATGGGGATGGAACTGAGCCTGGATGGGGACTGCGGGAGTTACCTACATCGCTCGCAAGTTGCCACCATGCCGCATGGGCGCGGCCTGCTGACAAACACCAGATGACGTGCTAGTATACATGACTGACTGACTACTGTGCCGGCCGGCAGCATTAGAAAACCCGGATTTCCCGTGGGCGGGCTCGGCAGGTAGCCCGCATTTGCCGCGCGGAAAGGTTCACACCTACATGTTGGCTACCCTGTACAACAGTCGGGAAAATTGCGGGTTGATCGAGTCGCTAAGCGTAAAAGAATTCCGTTTGTTCCTCAGAAGTCTGCACAAAAGTCTATGGAGCGACTACCGAGGTGCATTAAGGATTAGCTTTAGTCCTTGCCTCGTTACGATAGACGACCAATGTGATTTTCATGGATTACCGGTATTCAATCGCAACTTTACAAGCTCTAGGAGCATGTAAGGCCCAGACGAGCCAGGAGGCGCATGGACCATGAACCAAAGCATTTTATTCCATACGCGTTCTCATATGCTTAGCGCAGAGCAGGGGTCCGTCAACATGCCTCGAGTAAGGGCGCTTTCACAGTCCCGGGCCGTCCTTCGTTGGAGATCCCCACTAGCGTGCTATGGGGGCTGCGCTTAGCTGTCCCGGACGTGTTTGGGGTTAAGCTTGACATGTCAGTTCATAGCGAAAATTAATGGGCAGGTGTCCCGCTGATAAGATCTCAGGCTGGTCGGTAACCTGATAACTACGTTTATGCGTCCTGGTCCATCTCACATCGTCACATGGTCATCAGGTCATGTGGTTGTCATTGGGTTCCCATTGGCCATTGCGCCGGGTATGTACGGCACGCCTTGCTATAACATCTCAATACCGAAGAGGGTCTCTCACACAAGGGCTGTCCTAAAGGTTTGGTGTACCACATACGGTTTAAGTGCACGCCTACCTAAAATACGTCGATAACCTGAAGCCCAAATAGCGCAAGAATGTCAGATGATCAGGTACCCGGCGTCGAGGTCACTGAGCTAAACCTAGCTGGTGGTGTTGATGGCGAAGAGGAGCAACCACGCTCTGTCGGCAATGCTGAGGGTTCGCCAGCAGCGGAGGCGTTGCGAGGATCTGCTGAGCCGCCGGACGGCTCCAAGCCTAACTCTGCTGTCACCGAAGCAATCTTAGACGCTGGCCGGAACCGCGCTTTGGAGCTTGCCAGTTTATTTGCAGCTCAGGCGGGACAGATTCCAGGCGCTCAAAGTGAGAGTAGTAAGAGGAAACTCGAGGATACTGGCAATACTGACGCTCCAGATCTCAAGCGCCTTGCTGTTGATGGACTTGGCATGGTACGTTCTATACGCGGGTAGCCAAGAGGTCATTTCGTAGATTAGGTTGAAAATTATTCCTTGCGCCTGGCCCTTGCAGAAAATGCCTATTGCTGATGTCTCCTCAGTACTACCATCCTCGTCGTCGTTGCTTTTTTCGGATGGAGCAACTGCCACTGAGACGATTATGTGCCCAAGCGACAAGGTTGGCCGTGTTATTGGACGGGCTGGCGCTACCATCCGAGACCTTGAGGCCAGCACCAGCACGCGGATTCAGGTGGACCACAAGGCTCCTGGCGAAAAGCCTGTCACTATTTCCGGAAAGCGAGACGATGTCGAACGGGCGAAGCGCACTGTGCTGGATCTAATATCAGGGACAGGAGATACCGTTCCGGTGACTGGCGAAGTACAGAAAATGCTAGAGTGTCCTCAGGGAATAGTCGGGCGCGTCATTGGCCGCGGTGGTGAGACCATTCGAACGCTGCAGCAAGCTAGCGGCGCCCACATCCTTGTCAATCAGGACTTCCCTGATGGCATCCCGCGCCAAATTACAATCACTGGCACACAAGATTCGGTGGACCGTGCGATTAACATGGTATCGGAGCTTATCTCCGGTGACCACGCGAACACTCAAGCTGTCATTCAGCGGGTAAGTGATTTGTGCCCCAGACGGGTTTACGCAAAATACTCATCCTCCGATTCTATCTTGTGCGCATGCCTATCGACCTTGCTGGACGCTGGTAACAGTTTGGCGTCGGGTCTACTGAGGTTATGGAGTGCCCAAAGGCCATGGTTGGCCGTATCATTGGCAAAGGTGGAGAGACGATCAAGGACCTGCAAAAACGTTTCAGTGTGAGCATTCAAATCGATCAGAATGGTACACCATGCAAAGTCACTATTACAGGACCTGGCCAAATGATAGCAGCAGCACGAAGAGCAATCGATGACCTCGTTCGTTCCACCAATACTCCCATTGTTGGAGGTGAGTATTATCGTGTTGTGTGCTGCATAACACTAGGCGCACCTATGCTTGCTAATTTGTTTTTTATAACACCTTTTTGCTGCCCAGGTCCCCGGCCAGGGCCAGCATACAACGCTCCTTTTGCTCAGCCACCTTACCCTGGAAGTGTCACTGGCGGTCCGTACGGAACCTACAATGGCTTTGGAATGCCACCAGCTGGCTACACTGCGTCTGGAGGTTACCCGTCATACAGTGGATATGCGGCTTATCCAGCGGCTGTTCCCCCCTATGGCAATTATAATGCATTTGGTGCACCTGCTTCAGATCCTTATGGAAATTCGAGCAGCTTCAACCATCATAGTTATGCTCCTGCTGTTAGTGTGCAGCAGAATGTGGGCACACCCTCGCAGGCAGCTGCCGCTGGTACCTCCTGGCAGGCCTTGCAAGATGAACAGGGTCGCACCTACTACTACAACAGTCAGACTGGTGTGAGCCAATGGGAGAAGCCCACGGAACTGTCTTGAATTGGTTGTCTATCTGCCTGTTTGTTGGTGTTGTCCAAACCATCCACCAAGGACACGCTGCAGGTTCATTTTCAGACCATCTAAGTAGCACAAGTGCCCTATATGACTTCGGCCATGCCACATCTTACGTCTGGGGCAGGTACAACATGTGTTGTCGAGCATGTGTCTTCCTCACCCCTTGTGATATGGTTTTGGCCTTGATGTTGTGTCCACTGTGAAGCCTGTACATGTTTGACCCAACATGCCCTGATTTGCCACTCCCATGTGCCCGCCTTTACACCTTATCACATGCATCTCCTCTGGTGAAGTATTTTGTAATGGCCTGATGTCAAGCACTCGTATATGTCATGGCACACATATCTTATCTGTCTTGTGGGCACAGATGGGGTCGGCAGGGACAATGCTGGTGCATCATGTGCTATGAAGCAGCGTTTGGTAACTTTTTTGCTGATTGTTATGATGATGAGTTCACGTTGTTGGTTCCGTGCTCTTCTTTCGATTGTCCTGGCCGCATGCGCTTTGCTGCTACTTGTGAAATGCTTGTAACCTCTGGCAGGCAGTTTGTACTAGGGCTGCTTATGGAATTGACAAAGGCTCGATCGAAGGGTATGCATGTATTTAGAGCACACCGATACCTTCATGTATATGGTTACTTGGGTATCGGGGAGTTGCAAAAATCGGAAACGCTTATAACTACAGCCACCAGGCGCATAGATTGTCGTACATGTTGATCCCTACGGCTTTAAGTGGAAGGGTGTTGTCACCAGGCACTTATTGCCAGGATCGATAGGACATTCACAACTTTGATATCAAATGATACATAGGGTATGTAAGGCTCGATTTAGTCGGGTAGGAGCAGATAAATAACATGTATTTACTACTGTCTCACACCTAGCACATTCTGCGCTTTTTTAGGAAAAGACCCCTGCTAGACTTTTAACGTACAATGAACTATACGGCCATAGTACAGTATACCTAAGGTATACTGTACCTAAGGCAATGGGAATCGTAGGTTGTATGCTTCCCCGATCTAACCTATTTATAAGACATATCTAGGCCATATAGTGGAGTCATCGGGCATATCAACAACCGATTTCAATACTGTATTCGGGTATACAAAAGCGTACGGGACGGAAATTAGCGAACCACTTCAGCCTGTGTCAAGTTCCCAGAGAGCAACACATTGGCAGATACCACAGGGGGAAGCAGCATTCATGCTAATTTGCGTCTGTCCTGGTGCCAATTAGGGATCTGATCACAGTTGTCGCGTCATTTCACCGTCATCGACAAATTACCGTCCAAGCCATCATTAGTCATTAGCGCGTTAGTTCTACTTCGTTTGGGTTGTAGTAGGTCCCTGTGCCGCGTCGCGGTACGGGTGTGATCGTAGCGCGATCGTTTCCTACCTTACACTTGGCGGGAACAGAGTGTCGCACATACAGGCGCGCGGTGGGTGTTTTCAGCCCGATTATCAGCGGAGCTGTGTCTGTTGTCTACCTGGTATGATAGAAACGACGTTCTGTGCAGTCGGAGTGTGTAGTTTGTGGTTTCTTTGGACGAGTTTCGTATGTTGGGTAAGAGTAGGGCCCTATGTGTCGAACTTTCGTCACGTGTGTTTGTGCTATTTAAAGGCCGAAAGCGGGCCATTATGGCCGCTTTTCGGCTCCAGACTGTGCACTGTAAAGTCTTGAGCTAGACAACAAGCCCCGTGCGAGACTCCTGGAATCGCATGAGAACGATCACCCGCAGCACTCTCGCATCATAATGGAATCGCTGCGCTGGAGCCCGCTGAGAGGTAGGGGGTCGCGGCCTTGCTTCTCAACTCGTTCCCAGTAGCGCCTGGCCAGTAGTCTTGTCGGCAGTCAGGGATCGTATCGTCACAGGCGCACACGGAGTGCCTCTGTGGTAGGTAGCCCGCTTGTTGCCGTTGGACCACAGGTCAAGCGAGCCATTTCCGCCACCGCGGGCAGTCTCGACAGACTTGCTGCCCGTAAATCACCCAAGTGTTCACCCGTCACATAGTTTGTTCATTGTGCAGCTCTCTCGTGTGACACAGTAGGCATCTGGCGGTAATGGGAATAGATTGGGTCCTAAACCATGCGGTTGGGGCGAACCTTGTAACCCTGTTCACGGTTACAGTGGGTTCCAGACCAAGAGGTAGAACCATCGGGCGCATCGCCTGACACTGAACAAGACGGAGGAAACAAAAAACGACATGCACCGAAACAAAGGCAAACCACCAGAACACCAAATTGTTGTGGTGCCATGCGGGCTCTCTAGTCAGCACTTTAGCTGCCCTGTGGTGCAAGCCATGGTCGACCATCTGGTGGTGTGTCCCGGGGTCAATTGTGGTTGGTGTTGGCCCCTCCGGGGGTCCAGCAATGTGTCTGGTACATTGCAATGCTTACGGCTGGTTGAGCTGCTGCCAGGGGGCGTAGATGGCCCTAGCCTTCGCGCAGTGGGAGGGTTAAAGGTCGTGCAGTCGGCCACCGCTCTTAGTTTGCCGTTTAGAGGCATCGAGGTGACCCCGGTGATGGAGTTGGGGGCGCAAGGGGAGAAGGTGGAAGGTCCGCCGGGCGGGCAGTCAGATCAGGCGGGTGGTGGAGCGCAGCAGCAAGGCGCAGCGGGGCCACGTTAAGGTCGACAAAGCAGCGCAACTGCTGGGCACGCAGCAGCCACCAGGCATGCAGAATACTGCAGGACCGGCGGGAGCGGCAGGACAGCAACATGCAGCCGCAACCGCCGGGTGTGTCGCAGGGCTGGAAACTGGTGCCGCCGAGGGAGCCACAGCTGAGGGGGTGGATGCGCTGGACCATGATGTCGGTGGCGGTGCTGTCACCGCGACGGACCAGCCGCCACCAACTCGGCTCTCGAGTCGTGAGATTCGTGCACGGGTGCGCCTGACCTACTCTGCTATGCTAACGTGTGTCAAACGGTCGCTGACTTCACTGGTGGCGGCGACGCTGCAAGGGCCAACAGGGGTGGTTGAGCCCGGCGGCAATGAGCCTACTTACGAGCAGGCACGAACCCTCCGTGACTGGTCGCTCTGGATGGCGGCAATGCTGAGGAGGTCGAGGCGCTGCAAGCGCTGTCCGTGTTTGAGCTGGCGCGCCCGCCACTGGGCGCGAAGCCGCTGGGCGTGTGCTGGGTGCTCAAGATCAAGCGGGGCTCGGAGGGAAAGGCGGTGCGGTGGAAGGCACGTCTGGTGGTCAAGGGCTATCAGCACTGGAGCAGTACGGCATGTCGGGCGCGCAGCCCAAGGACACACCCATTGCCGGGGGCGCGCCGCAGCTGAGAGCGGATACGGTATGCAGCGAGCGACTGGGGCAAGCGGAGGAGGCCCCCCCCCCTGGCACCGGGCGTTGACGGGGAGCCTAATGTACTTGGCTAACTGCACGCGCCCGGACATCGCATTGTCGGTTGGCCCACTGGCTCGCGTTATGTCGGACCCGACAGCGGAGCACATGGCGGTAGCAAAGCGCGTGCTGCACTACCTCCGGGGCACCACGGCACAGGGGCTGGTGTACGGCTGCAAGGGCTTAATGCTACGGCTGCAAGGGCTTAGTGCTGGCGGGCTATGCGGAAAAGGCAGCGGAGCTGGGGCTGGTGGGGTTCGCGGATGCTGACTTCGCTTGCAACCTCAGCACGAGACACTCGACTACCGGCTTTGTGTACACGCTCAACAGCGCGGCAATCAGCTGTCAGTCATGTCTGCCGCCAACGCCGGCGGCGTCGACTGTGGAGGCGGAGTACGTGGCGGCGGCGTCAGCCGCGCGCGAGGGGCTGTGGCTTCAAAACGGGATGGTGGACTTCGGTGTGCTTGGTGCAGGGCCGACGGTGCTGCTGGGTGACAACCAAGGCGCGCTATCGCTGATGCGCAACCCAGTGCACTTGGCACAGTCAAAAGCACATTGACGTGCTGTACCACTTCGTGCGGGAGCGCGTAGCACTGGGCGATCTGGAGGTGTCATACGTGCCAACGGACAAGATGATCGCGGACGTACTGATCAAGCCGCGTGCGCCGCACAAGTTTGAGTCGTTCCGCAAGGAGCTGGGCGTGCAGTAAACGGAGGAAGCGGGGGAGCTAGGGGGAAGACGGAGGCAACTTGGGAGGACAAGTGGGATGTACTACTGGGAAGACTGCAGTACAACTGGTGTAAAATGAGAGGCTGACAACATTCGTTAAGCAGAATGCGAGTATTACATGGGAGCCAGAACGGCTACAAGCGCGGAAGCGCAACCAAGCGGACCCGATGGGCCAGACCACGACACAGATCACTGGGCAAAAGAGCCCGCCCTGACCGGCCGGGAAGGGGCAAAAAAGCCGAAGGCAGCCAAACACGAAGACACGGAGAAGGCAGCACGCACAACTCAAAGCACGGGGAGGAACACAAGCGCGTCCAGAAAACACGAACAACCGGCACCAAGCCGGCAGCGAGACGCGAGTAGGAGCGAGACACGGCAGAACGGGGCCCCAGGCCCCACATCCCAAAAGCACCCACACAAGAAAGCAGAGCGGGGGCTCCAGGCCGCACAACTAAAAAACGCCCACAAAACCGCACCCGGGTCAACCGTCGGGCAACTCCTTGGCACCCGGGCGGCCCGTGAAGACCACCTCCCCCGCCAGCGAGGCAGCGAGGAAGGGGTGATCGGATGGGACAGCCCCCCACCCGCGGGGCGGCCAGCCCCAGCTCGGCAAACGCACTGAGGCGGGCCCAGAAGTTGGCCGTCACTGCGGCGCACACCCGCATGTGGAGAGGGCCGGGACCGTGTAATACGAGCACCGAGCCCGTATATTCTTCCGCCGATGCAGAAAAGTAGTGGCCGCAGAAATAGCTGAGACGGGCCGCATTTTCGCTTGGCCGGGAGCACAATAAAATAGAGTCCCCAGTACACGAAAGTTACAGCGGGGCCCGGGAAGCTGCGTGCAGAACGATCGCAAAATGACCGGGAAACAGCAGCCGCGAACGGACAGGATTGCCGCCTGGCAGATGCAAAACAATGGATACCCCTAACAGAATGCGAGTATGACATGGGAGCCAGAACGGCTACAAGCGCGGAAGCGCAACCAGGCGGGCCCAATGGGCCAGGCCACAACACAGATCACGGGACGAAGCCAAACCACTCCTCACTGGTCGGGAAAAGACAGCCGGACCGAGGCCGACAGGAAAACCGAAAGCGACTACAAGCGCGAGAGAGCCTCGCCGAGTAGGGAAAGCGTGTCCAACACGAGCCACCAACACCAAGCCTGTAGCGACGCACGAGAGCACAACCGGGAGGGCCATAAAGCCAGGCCGCTAGTCAGGCCACGGAAGAAGATCCGCGCCGAGTAGGGAATGCGTGTCCAACACGAGCCACCAAAACCAAGCCTGCAGCGATGCGCGAGAGCGCAACGGGGAGGGCCAAAAGCCCAGGCCGCTAGTCAGGCCGCGAAACAAGATCCGCGCCGAGTAGGGAATGCGTGCCCAACACGAGCCACCAAAACCAAGCCTGCAACGTGGGCAAGAGCCACCACAGCGAGTCGGCAACGGGTCCATGGCCATCACACAGAACCGAGCCGTCGAGTCCATTGCCACCACAAGAACCGAGCCTTCAGCGTGGGCAAGATCACGAGCGCGGAGCCGTCCGCGAGGCGTAGCGAGCGGAGGAGCCGCAGCCCGGAGCGAGGACCATCAGCAGAGGCGCCAGCGCCGCCGAGCACCAGAGCGCGCCCAAGCTCCAGCTGCCAGTACCAGAGAGGGCGGAAGACGAGAGACGATGGAGAGCAGAGACTGTGCCGCAAGCGGACCGAAAGGTGCGCGACCGGTCCACAAACATAGGACGAGGACCACGGCGCCTAGGGCGCCGTGGCCCTGTAGCAGAATTAAGCAGAATTAACAGGCATTTCTGGGAGCAGGTGGGCCGGACGAGCGCAACTCACAGTGCCCTACAACGCAAGAGGAATAGCAGCATGTCCATGGTACCAAATTGGGTTGCCTATCAAAGTATGATAGCAGACGGGGGGCGATGTAAGAGAGCGCCAGCTGAGAAAATCGCGCGACTGCGCTACGCTGGTACGCCGCCTCATGATAGAGGCTGGGGACCTTACATACCGCAACAAATGAAATGTTTACGTGAGCTCAAGCCAGGTTTACCCAGGACAAGAAGGCGGGTCATGTCCTGGACTCACCAGATGCACGTAAGCCGGGCCGAACCCAAGGGGGAAGACCCAGAAATGACCGCACCATAACAGACGCCCGGCGGGCCGCGCATGAGAAATTTGTGCGCGAAGCGCTTGGGGGTACCGGGCCTGTCCTGCCAGCGGCCCTGAATGCCTTGCAGCAAGTGTTCCGGCGGCTCTGGTCTGGCATGAAGGGGGAGCCGGCCTATAAGGAGGGATGGTGGCGGTTGGCGGTGGATGGGATCCCCCTCCTCGGGAACTCTCATATGCGGACGGCAGCAGCAGCCCCTTGTGGGTGCGTTGTGCCGGCTGGAGAGTCTCCAGGGGCGGGTACCCCCCGCTTACACCACTTTTGGTTCTGCCCGGTGGCTCAAGCAGTGATTGCCCAACTCGAGACCCAGCTCGGTGCAGGGGTGACACGGGCGCAAGTTTGGTTGGTGCAAGCACCTACCGGGGTACAGTCCTGCGTCTGGGATGTAGTAGTCCTGGCGGCTATTACTGCCATGGAGGTGGGGCGCCGGTTTATGGCCGCGGCCTTGAAAAGGGCGGGGGCTGGTGGTCCCCCTCTTACTCCGGGTAGTGGTCTTCTGGATCGTGCCGTTCGCCGTGGGGTGGTGGAGTTTTGGGCCCTTTTGAGGGGCTTTGCTGCGCTGGGGCTTCCCCAGAAAGGCTGGGATGCAGTGGGGCCTCGGCATCCTTTCTTGCGGGTTGTCGCCAATCGCCTTGTGTGCGGGGGACCGGCTGAGGTACTGGTGGATTCCTGATCGGCTCGGGTTGTCTTGGGGAGCGGGGTTTCCCGTGCTTCATACTTTCTGGCTATATAGGCGTGTTGAGCCCTGCTAGGGGTCCGTGCCTTATGGGATGAGAGGTGGCTGGTTCCGATGTTTGCATCGTTGCGGCGCTTCACTGGTTCGTCGGGTGCTGGGCTGTTAGGTTGGTTGGTGGCCAGTTCCTGATAGTGCAAATTCTAGTGCTGATAGTTCCTCTAGTGCAAATTCCCCCTACAGTGGGTTCCAGACCAAGAGGTAGAACCATCGGGCGCATCGCCTGACACTGAACAAGACGGAGGAAACAAATACCGACATGCACCGAAACAAAGGCAAACCACCATAACACCAAATTGACAAGCCGTAGGCATACAGAGCAGCAGCCAGCACCCCAGGGGGAATTTGCACTAGAGGCTCCCCTATCAGGAACTGGCCACCAACTAACCTAACAGCCCATCACCCGACGAACCAGTGAAGCGCCGCAACGATGCAAACATCGGAACCAGCCACCTCTCATCCCATAAGGCACAGACCCCAAGCAGGGCTCAACACGCCTATATAGCCAGAAAGTATGAAGCACGGGAGACCCCGCTCCCCAAGACGGACTTGTTGATCTGTACACGTGTGTGCGGACGCGTGCATACTATGTTTTGTTTATGACCGTTGGTCCTTTACGTGTGTGCTGGAGTACATGCGACGCGTCAGGACAGGCAGGTGTTGCGGTTGAGAGCGTTGCGCACAGGTGTGTGCGAGAGCGCTAATTCTTGGGCGCTGGTTTTGCGCGCCTTACTTGGCCAGAAAATAACGGTTACAGTGGGTTCCAGACCAAGAGGTAGAACCATCGGGCACATCGCCTGACACTGAGAAAGACGGAGGAAACAAATACCGACATGCACCGAAACAAAGGCAAACCACCAGAACACCAAGTTGACAAGCCGTAGGCATACAGAGCAGCAGCCAGCACCCCAGGGGGAATTTGCACTAGAGGCTCCCCTATCAGGAACTGGCCACCAACTAACCTAACAGCCCATCACCCGACGAACCAGTGAAGCGCTGCAACGATGCAAACATCGGAACCAGCCACCTCTCATCCCATAAGGCACAGACCCCAAGCAGGGCTCAACACGCCTATATAGCCAGAAAGTATGAAGCACGGGAGACCCCGCTCCCCAAGACGGACTTGTTGATCTGTACACGTGTGTGCGGACGCGTGCATACTATGTTTTGTTTATGACCGTTGGTCCTTTACGTGTGTGCTGGAGTACATGCGACGCGTCAGGACAGGCAGGTGTTGCGGTTGAGAGCGTTGCGCACAGGTGTGTGCGAGAGCGCTAATTCTTGGGCGCTGGTTTTGCGCGCCTTACTTGGCCAGAAAATAACGGTTACAGTGGGTTCCAGACCAAGAGGTAGAACCATCGGGCACATCGCCTGACACTGAGAAAGACGGAGGAAACAAATACCGACATGCACCGAAACAAAGGCAAACCACCAGAACACCAAGTTGACAGGCCGTAGGCATACAGAGCAGCAGCCAGCACCCCAGGGGGAATTTGCACTAGAGGCTCCCCTATCAGGAACTGGCCACCAACCAACCTAACAGCCCAGCACCCGACGAACCAGTGAAGCGCCGCAACGATGCAAACATCGGAACCCGCCACCTCTCATCCCATAAGGCACAGACCCCAAGCAGGGCTCAACACGCCTAAATAGCCAGAAAGTATGAAGCACGGGAAACTCCGCTCCCCAAGACAACCCGAGCCGATCAGGAATCCACCAGTACCTCCGCCGGTCCCCCGCACATAAGGCGATTGGCGACAACCCGCAAGAAAGGATGCCGAGGCCCCACTGCATCCCAGCCTTTCTGAGGAAGCCCCAGCGCAGCAAAGCCCCTCAAAAGGGCCCAAAACTCCACCACCCCACGGCGAATGGCACGATCCAGAAGACCACTACCCGGAGTAAGAGGGGGACCACCAGCCCCCACCCTTTTCAAGGCCGCGGCCATAAACCGGCGCCCCACCTCCATGGCAGTAATAGCCGCCAGGACTACTACATCCCAGACATGTGTGGTTCATGACCACAAACTTAGGCGACTGGTTGTTGGCCTATCGCCTCCTGTTGTTGCCCTATCCGCCACCTCAATGCGTGTCTCCATAAGGAAGATTTGTATGCATGTTTGCTCCCCTAATGAACGTACCGGTAGGCGAACGCATGGGAACCTTTATTGCACTTGGGAACGACTATCCTTAACAACTGCATGCGCCACTCAGTTACTTTCGACCCTTCGGTAAAGATATTTAGGTGTGGTTGAGTAAGTAGCGCTGAGCTCGACGGCCGAGCCTACCGGCCAGGCTGCAACGGCCTTGGAGCGCGCGGCCTTTTCCTCTTACAGCGACCGTTTGTGACTCCAGGGAGATGTCCTGGCTCATGAGGGCGTCACGGTAGTCGTGCTGCCCGTGCATCAATATACGTCATTCCTTCGACAAGACCTGGACACTCGCTGAGCACAGCCGCAAGGGGATACCACCGCCTCCCGCATAGTAGTTGCTGTATTGGACGGGGTCTCTACTTTATGCCAAGGAGGGCACATCCGAACTCAATGCTAATTACCATGGGCTATGAATAACGATTTCCGATTCAGCAGACATGCAGTTGCAAGGCATACGATGGAGCACATAAAACATGATGTGCCAATGGTCAGCGCAGCAATTTGCAGAGGTCTTGCAGGCTTCACCTGCAGTTGCAGATCGCCGTGAGTGAAAAAACAATTGTGTGCATGACAAAACCTCGACCGTACCGTGTCAGGCATGTTGCTTGGCATGAGCATGGTCCAGTTATATACCCCAACAACTGAATTCCGGAAAACGACATTCAAAGAGCGCTGATGAGGACCCGGCTCACTCCATAGTGTCAACCTGAAACTAATCTCTTCAGGTTTGGTCATGTTTGCCTCCCAATTGACATCAGGATATAGGACCAGATCAAGTTCACGAAGAAATTCCGAGTCCAAAACATTATTGCCGTATGCGTCTAGGAGGGTGATGTCTATTGACAATATGCCATCTTGACTTGGTCCTGCTCAACAGGTAAGAGCAGTATAGAGCAGTGTGTAGCCCTCTGCCTAGCTATACAGCCAACAATCATCTCACCTGTAATAGCAAAGCTTGTGGTAATGGGTTCAGAATGAAGGACCTCCACAAGGAATACCTTATCACCAAGTAGATCATTATTAAGGTAGCAAATTCCCGCATATTTGCCTGCCCTGGTCAGGAGCAAGCTTGTGCTGCATTCACGCAGTTTGGTTAGGTGCGCAGTTGTGAACACAATGCGTGCTGACATCCCCTCAGCACTGTACTCACTTTCCTCGGCTTGCCTCATGGAGTACAGTTGCCTTACTCACAGATGTTTGGTTATCATATGAGTGTAATTCCACTAGCAAAGATCCGGTCGTATAGGCCAAATTGCCATACTTGTCAACGAATGTTAACTGTACAACCAGTTCATCACCTGTATATGAGGCACGTTAAGGTATCATACTATAGGCGTTAAGAGTTGCACATGCATGGCCATTTGTAAAACAGGATGGCAATGGCAACAGCTTGTTTCGCATGAGCTAATGTGGAGTCAACTCACCTGCAGCGACTACTGGGATGACGAAGATACTTGTTGAACTTAAGTCGGTAGCCCCGGGGCGAACACGTAGCATTCCTTGATGAAGCAACTGAAAGTGCATAACTGCTTAAAACCGCAAACAAATGCTCTACGGAATTTCCCAGGGGCAGTGCTTACCCCTTCCTTTGTATGGACCGTCAGAAGGTATCCTCCAGATATGTATAGTTCAAAATTGTAATGTATGGTGCCGTTGTTCTGGTAACAGCGCATTGTCACAGTCGCCTCACCAGGTCCATCTGCAACCCACGCAGGAGAACACCCACTGATGATACAATCGTAAACTGATATTCTAGCAAGCTGGTAATGCTGACTCACCTATACTTAATGACGCTATGCCATCGTTGACGTGCATAACGTTGCCGTACATGTCGCGCGCAATTACCCAGAAGCTGTATGTGTTACCTGCACTCATGAATGAGTTGGGTAGAGGCAGTGATTTTAAAATGTTGCACGCAAATGAATTTTGGTGCCCTTGCGCACAAGACAGTGATTTTAAAGTGTTGCACGCAAATGAATTCTGGTGCCCTTGCGCACCAGCAAAAACTGGTGTAGCATCACTAAGTTGCTCCCCGATGACTGGAGCTCCCGCGCCATATCCTGTTACTTGGCTCCTAAAGAGGCTCAGCTTCACTTGAGGCTCAATGGTAACATTATGTACCTGTTAAGGAAATGGCAGCGCATTTGTCCTGGCTATGGCGTTCTCTGGCGGATCCCCAGGGGAAACAACCCAAACCCCAGTGAGGATAGGGTGCTTGGAGAGAAGGCATGTAGGGGACAGGCCGGCGAATTACGTGTTCACGTTTGGCGCACTGGCCCGTGACAGTGCGGTCCCCCATCGTAAGAATTGCTTCCTATGTAGCGCCCGCTCAGTAATAGGAACAGCGGCCATTGCTCAAGCAATAGATGCCTCCATACCTTTATTGCTATACCATCCAATTGAGCCATGATGCTATAGACGCCTGTAACAGTCAATACTGCCGAATAAGATAGCGTCTTGCTGTCTCGGAGATCCTGTATACAGGCGATAGCATGCTGAAATGATGTATGATTCACCTTACCCATCCACGAAGAACATCACGTACCGGTCCATATACACTCATTTTCATTGCATTTCCTGTGTCCATGGCCATGATGGCCAAGTACTCCATCGCATCCGTTGGGTTGCCCCATTCGTCACGCAAGCTGGCTTCAATGTCTACAATACCGGCCTCAGCTATGCTGGGAATCGTCACCACACTTGTCGTCGAAGAAGGATTGGCTGGAAAGACAGAAAAGCTGCCTTGGTATATTGGAAACGATGTTGTGCCCTGTTTGAAGTTTTGGTCAAGAGCTTTCCTCCTGAATAAGCCAATAAAACACTTGTTACCTGGTATATGATATCAATTTGATACTGTTCGGACACGAAACAGTGAATGCTCCAAATTACACGTCCCAAGCGTGTAGTGTCCAGATACATACGAATATCTGGTTGGACTGGGCCCTTGGAAGTATTTACAAAAACCTGCATGGATAACGGTCGGGTTGTGTCGCCGTCATACATAACATCCAATTATGTACATGTTTAAAGAGATTCACCTGCAAGATGGAAGCATTCTGCTCTTGTGCCACGCGCGCCACGAACATCGACGGATCCACCAGAAAGGTTGGATTCTGGTATCTGTCCATGGCTTGCGCAGTGAGTGTAAGCTCAGTTCCCGCGATGGAATGAGGGGGCAAGCCTGCTCGCAACGTTGGAAAGGATCACACAGGGATTAAACAAGATCAAAAAGGAAACAAGGCCGGTTCACTGCTTCTATGTAATGGTTTGGGCCTAGGACTGTAAAAAGTTACGAAACGTACAACGTTATAAGCGTGCTGTTTTTTGGAGTGTTATCATGCAAAAGGAGCTACCTCACCAGAATGTTTTAGTGCTAGTGCTAGTACTTGAAATCCTATAATCGGGATACATTTCAAGCCTGAATGCAGCTGTCGTGAGTACAACCGAGGAGGTTGCTCGTCTCGACTCTCAAAGCCACCCAAATTACTGGCGAGTATGACCGTCTATGGCCCTCTCACGCCAGTTAGCTCCAGTAAGTCGTCTGACCCTCGGAGTGAAGCATGTGCATTGGATTGCTTAACGCCGTGTCTAAATGTCCTCACCGTTAACAACAAACTGCCGTGTATCAAGTCGGCCTGGCCAGACCTTGAAATGACCAAAATAGCTCAGGCCATTTGCACCTCGCACCCTCAAGGGCTCCTCATTTCCGTCATGATCGGTGAGGAAAACTTGAAATGTGAAATCTCCGGCCTGATCTGAGAGCATCCTTATCTCTACCCAAATGTTTGACCACCATATTACTTCGGTGACAACGTCTGGCGATGTGCATTGGACCTGCAGTGTGGCAAAAAACAGGTACTCCTAATATGTGCTTACAGGGACAGACTAAACATAACAAGCTGGACCTACCCGTATTTTAGACAGAATTTCTCTCCCTCTTATCCAGTTTGTAAACCTATCAGTAATCTGGTAAAATCTGGCCACTGTCGTCTTTATCCCAGCAAGAATAAATGGGGGGTCCACGCTGTCGACGGTAGAGGTCGAAGTTGATGTTTCTGCCGGTGCCACATTAAGCATAAAGGGGCTCCCAGGGACATGAGTCGTGTTGTACTTGACATGGACCGTTGTAATGCCACTGCATGTAGCAGAACAAAGCAAATTCGTCATAAGCATCTTTAATGCTGTTGATTACTTGTCTTACGTAAAGAAATCGGCTGATAAGGGTGCTGATAATAGTTCGGGAGGCCAAGGTAGATGAGACGTCCTGCAAGCACGGAATCAAGTATTACGGTAAAAAGATGGGTGCGCTGAGCAAAAGAGTTCCGACTCGCCGCGTCTTGCCGTTCTTCAACAACCCCATGAATCATAACGTTTTTGCCACCCACCAGAACGTCGTCGGGAAAATGGTGACGTTGTAGATTCCAATCCCAACTGGCCGAATATGAGGCCCAGGTTCACAGAAAGATTTTCCAGCATCCCCAACACATTCGACTGTCAAATAGGGGTCGTAATAATCGCATACAGGTTGCTGATTTGTGCCGAAAAGTTCAACCGTAAAAGAAAATGTTTGTCCAGCGATGGCTTCTTTGGCTGCAATCAATGAGGTGAGGTGAACGGTATGAACGGAATGCATGGTGATTACTCAAGCATATCATTAAGCACTTACAAGACGAAAGTGTTGTGACAATCTTCCCCACTTCGACGGGCGAGCAATTTTGCGAAGTGCACGTCCGAAGATGAGTCCCAAATGCCAAAACAATCGCTAAACATACATGAAACATTTTTCCCAAACAAAAACGTGCGTTTCCGATCGTAAGAAATACGAGTGTTTGCGCCTGTTCGTCTCCACGGAAGCCGAAGGGCCACTTGCTCGTTGGATTTAAGACCAATAAATTATGGTTTGGCGGACACGAAAATGACTTCGCTAATCTGTGGACCGGATGTGCAAGCTGTGCTCGTAAGTTTGTGCTGGAATTGCTCACTGTATCCATGTCCTAACAAAGACAGTTTGTTTGACGACAGGACCGTGTTGAGCACCAGGGGGCAGTAGTTAAGGTAGACCTCAGCCAGTTGGATGTGAACGCCCCGGCAGTGGTTGAAGGGCAACTGTCGTGCACAACAAAGGTAAGCCATCTGAATAAGTTCCGCGGTTAATAGTATTTTTCCGTATAATTGATCCATTTGTGCACAGGTCGTCAATGGGGAGGCTCTACAGGAGCTCGAGTTCGTTCCAACAAATCCCACGCCAACAGTCAAGCCAAGCTACCACTTTACCCTTGAGCAATTGGACAAATGCGCGTTGTGGGATTAAGCTAGGTGATATAAAGAGGATGTTTGGCATTTGATAGTTCATTCGGACTCTTTACTATCCTCGTATACGATGCTAAACGATTCCTGCATCGCGCAAATTGCGCGCCCTGTAACGCGACGGCAATCCCCGCCTCACCTGTCCAAACCAGCTATAAATAGGCCTGTTTCTATAGGGCTTAGGATTGGTTTCGGCAATCCTACACGTTTCCAGAAGGGCCGTCGTACAGGCGTAGGAACCGCCAGAATTGCTACGCGCGCTACGCCGCCAAAGGGCTCGTAGGGTTCAGGCACGCTAGGGGGAACTTCCGAGTGACGCACTTGGACGATGTGTGAGAGATTCTTTCTTTCTCAATCCTTTGTTCCTTGCATTTCTAAATTGAGCCAAATGGAGCTTGCAACGAGCTTAGAAGGCTAATGAAAAACGCACCGCATTTCATGATGAGTTGCAAAGGACTGGCGAGAAGACACAAAGCCTGGAACTTCGCAAAACAATTGATAAAACATTAATACCTATAAGCTAATTAGATTATGGAACAATGGAGGAGCTGTCACTGTACACCTGGGACCACCCGTACCTTACGCAAGTATGCAAGTAAAATATCTTGTGCGACCTAACACAGCGCGAAGGAAATGAAAGTATGCAAGTAAAATATCTTGTGCGACCTAACACAGCGCGAAGGAAATGAAGCAAGCTTTGTTTATTGGTTAAAGGCGCGCTAGATAGCCAGAGGCTGCACAATAACAGCGAACGGGAGCCCTCGGGTCGGATGGGGCTCTGGGCAGGTCTGGGCCGGGGTTGGAGGGCCATCGGGCAGCAACCCTCGAAACGCGCGGTCTCGTATCTGGCCAGCCCCAACGAATCTGGCAAAATCGCGCACACCACCGTTCTCAGAAGGTTGCAACTATTATGACAGTGTTTGTAACTCAAAATCAGCCAACGGGAGCCCTCGGGTCGGATGGGGCTACGGGCCAGGGTTGGGAGGCCGTTTGGCAGCAACCCTCGAAACGCGCGAGCCTGTATTCCCCCAGCGTCAACGAATCTAGCAAAACCGCGCACACCACCATTCTCAGAAGGTTGCAATTACGTCTAAAAGACGCTTGTTGATTTTCTTCCTTCATTCTAGGTTGACCAAGGGGACCTCTATGATCTCATCCCTTGGTTGCCGCTGCCAGGACTGCAGTGGATGTGCACGGCGATCACCTGCACGGCGCTGGCCCAGATGGGAGCGGGATCCTGGTATCGATTCAAGGACGAGCGGCTTGAGCATATCCCGGCCATTCACAGCTGAGGCGCCCTGTTGTGCTATTGCAGCTGCAGTGGATGCGGATGCTGTTGTCCCCCTGTCCTCCGCTGCTTCTCACCCCACCGTCACTGCGGCAGGTGTGTGAAGAGGTATTTCTCGTATCAGATCCGGCAACTCTTCCATCTTCTGCTCGACAAGGGAACTCTGCTCGACAGACAAAGTCGACCCACGCTGATTGGATCAGCAGCAGCCGTGGAAACAGCAGAGTGTGCTTCCAGCAGCATCGCCTTCGCTCCCTGATACCGCCGCGTATCGCCCATCCCGCGCAAGCACTGCAGTTCCCTTTCTCCTAGTGATAGGATAGCAGCGGTCATGTCACGGCTTCCAGCGCTCCTGCGGACACACTCGGCTTGGTGGCTGCGTGAAGGACGCTGGAGATGCCGCCAACGCCGCCTGCACTACTTGGCTGACGATACCGAACTCATAGCACGGGCGGCTTCATGCATGGGCGCCTGAGCGGCGGCAACGACCAATTGAGGGCCACGGCCGTCCACTGATAAGCGGCCAGCGGCCTGGTCCCCCCTCCCGCCATCGCGACACGAACTCCCACCCCTGCGGCCATGCCCACGAGTTGACTGCTCATCACCAGCAGCAGTTGATGGCTCACCAGCCGCATCACCGTCAGTGACAACTCCGCTAATGGAAGTGGGCGCCGGGGCTTGGGCTCCGGCGGCTTGGGCTCCAGCACCGGCGGCTTGGGCTCCAGCACCGGCGGCTTGGGCTCCAGCACCGGCGGCTTGGGCTCCAGCACCGGCGGCTTGGGCTCCAGCACCGGCGGCTTGGGCTCCAGCACCGGCGGCTTGGGCTCCAGCACCGGCGGCTTGGGCTCCAGCACCGGCGGCTTGGACTCCAGCACCGGCGGCTTGGGCTCCGGCTCCGGCAGCTTGGGCTCCGGCACCGGCGGCTTGGGCTCCAGCACCGGCGGCTTGGGCTCCAGCACCGGCGGCTTGGGCTCCAGCACCGGCGGCTTGGGCTCCAGCACCGGCGGCTTGGGCTCCAGCACCAGCGGCTTGGGCTCCGGCTCCGGCGGCTTGGGCTCCGGCTCCGGCGGCTTGGGCTCTGGCACCGGCGGCTTGGGCTCCAGCACCGGCGGCTTGGGCTCCAGCACCGGCGGCTTGGGCTCCGGCTCTGGCGGCTTGGGCTCCGGCTCTGGCGGCTTGGGCGCCTGCGCCTGCGGCTTGGGCTCCAGCACCGGCGGCTTGGGCTCCAGCACCGGCGGCTTGGGCTCCAGCACCGGCGGCTTGGGCTCCAGCACCAGCGGCTTGGGCTCCGGCTCCGGCGGCTTGGGCTCCGGCTCCGGCGGCTTGGGCTCTGGCACCGGCGGCTTGGGCTCCAGCACCGGCGGCTTGGGCTCCAGCACCGGCGGCTTGGGCTCCGGCTCTGGCGGCTTGGGCTCCGGCTCTGGCGGCTTGGGCGCCTGCGCCTGCGCCTGCGCCTGCGCCTGCGCCTGCGCCTGCGCCTGCGCCTGCGCCTGCGCCTGCGCCTGCGCCTGCGCCTGCGCCTGCGCCTGCGCCTGCGCCTGCGCCTGCGCCTGCGCCTGCGCCTGCGCCTGCGCCTGCGCCTGCGCCTGCGCCTGCGCCTGCGCCTGCGCCTGCGCCTGCGCCTGCGCCTGCGCCTGCGCCTGCGCCTGCGCCTGCGCCTGCGCCTGCGCCTGCGCCTGCGCCTGCGCCTGCGCCTGCGCCTGCGCCTGCGCCTGCGCCTGCGCCTGCGCCTGCGCCTGCGCCTGCGCCTGCGCCTGCGCCTGCGCCTGCGCCTGCGCCTGCGCCTGCGCCTGCGCCTGCGCCTGCGCCTGCGCCTGCGCCTGCGCCTGCGCCTGCGCCTGCGGCCTGCGCCTGCGCCTGCGCCTGCGCCTGCGCCTGCGCCTGCGCCTGCGCCTGCGCCTGCGCCTGCGCCTGCGCCTGCGCCTGCGCCTGCGCCTGCGCCTGCGCCTGCGCCCTGCGCCTGCGCCTGCGCCTGCGCCTGCGCCTGCGCCTGCGCCTGCGCCTGCGCCTGCGCCTGCGCCTGCGCCTGCGCCTGCGCCTGCGCCTGCGCCTGCGCCTGCGCCTGCGCCTGCGCCTGCGCCTGCGCCTGCGCCTGCGCCTGCGCCTGCGCCTGCGCCTGCGCCTGCGCCTGCGCCTGCGCCTGCGCCTGCGCCTGCGCCTGCGCCTGCGCCTGCGCCTGCGCCTGCGCCTGCGCCTGCGCCTGCGCCTGCGCCTGCGCCTGCGCCTGCGCCTGCGCCTGCGCCTGCGCCTGCGCCTGCGCCTGCGCCTGCGCCTGCGCCTGCGCCTGCGCCTGCGCCTGCGCCTGCGCCTGCGCCTGCGCCTGCGCCTGCGCCTGCGCCTGCGCCCTGCGCCTGCGCCTGCGCCTGCGCCTGCGCCTGCGCCTGCGCCTGCGCCTGCGCCTGCGCCTGCGCCTGCGCCTGCGCCTGCGCCTGCGCCTGCGCCTGCGCCTGCGCCTGCGCCTGCGCCTGCGCCTGCGCCTGCGCCTGCGCCTGCGCCTGCGCCTGCGCCTGCGCCTGCGCCTGCGCCTCCAGTGACTGCAGTAGCCATGGCAGCGACCGTGGGGTTGTTGGCGGTGGCGGTGGAAGAAGCAGCGATCAAGGCCACGATAGTGTTGAGGTCCAGGGAGATGCCAGCGATCATGGTGGCGGCGGCGGCAATGGCGGCGATGTTGATGGTGCCAGCATTCGTCATGGAGGCGGCGCTGGTGGCCAATGTGGTATCGGTTACAGGCCGCTGAACGCGAGCTGCTGCTGCTGTGTGAACGCACACCGTGAATGCCCAGAAAATACGACAGCTGCACCACGGTAGGCTGGAGGCATGAATGACAACTGTGGCTTTGGCCGCCGATGGTTTCAAAACATGGCCGCCCTCAGAGGATTTTACAGCAGCCTGCTCTACCACACCACCGATGCATGTGAGGCTGCAGAAGCGGAACACCACCGTTCAGCTCCCTTGCAACTGGAGGCGCTCAACGAAGTGGCTGTTGGCCGTGTCCAAGAAGGCCTTCGCGCCAGCAATTATGCCTTCCACTGCCAACTGCCGTGAATTATCCTTTGCGTTCGCAATCAAGGCAGCGTCTGGTGAGGGCATTCACTACGCATAACCAGCCTGCAGTCGCAGATGCTGTCCCGCACGCACACCACATTAGTAAGGTGAGAATGAGAGAGGCGCCAGTTGCACTGCTTCCGCGCTTCCGCCGCCCAACCCAGTTCTTGCTCCCGTGGACGTTGACGATGCCCAAACCAGCAGCCGTGGGGCAATCAAGTAATCATCATAGTCCTCCGATGCACATTCTAAGATGAATCCCAGGCTCCTGGAATATGCTATTCATATTACTTATTGTTCTCCTGGCTTCCGGACATAGGCGACTATACTTGCACACGGCACGTCAGGGAGACAAGACAAGCACGCTTTGCTACGCCTTTCATAACCATTCACATGCAAAATTAACAGACTCTTACGTGAACAAATACACTTAACAATATCCAAGGAATGCGTCTTCCCCCCATTCCCTTGTAAATCGTCATGAAATGCGGCGGGTTTTTCATTAGCCTTCTTACCTCGTTCCAAGCTCCACATGGCTATTTCTAGAATTACAAGACACAAAGGATTGAGGAAGAAAGATTTCCTCAAACATCGTCCAAGTACGTCACTCGCAAGTTCCCCCTAGCGTGCCTCTACCGCCTGTAGTTAACTGGGCGTAGAGCCCTGC
This sequence comes from Yamagishiella unicocca, assembly GCA_003116995.1. NCBI lineage: Eukaryota > Viridiplantae > Chlorophyta > Chlorophyceae > Chlamydomonadales > Volvocaceae > Yamagishiella > Yamagishiella unicocca. The sequence continues at coordinate 884,156 of BDSL01000026.1, read as the reverse complement.
GGCGTGAGGCTGTACGGCAGAATGCCACCAGCCCGTGTTCTCGGGACTTCAGGCAAGCGTGATGGCAAGCAGACTATCTTGCTTTGTTGCCCAGCACGTGCCCTCCTTCCCGCCCCTGGGTTGCGCGCTGCCCCCCTTCTCTGTCGCGCAGCGTTTTGGGTCCCTTCTCTGTTGGAAATCGGCTCTAAACTGACCGCAGCCGAGCGGTTGGCAGCGGAACCTGTGTTCGGCACCCTTTCCGCGCTCTGCCCGCGCTCTCCTCCGCCCTCCCCCCATTCACACCTCATGGATAAAGAGCCATACAGACCCTCGCTCCTTTGTTGGACTGCCCAGCGACACGCGATGCGTCGACTCGTCCCCGTGTAGGCTTGTCGCCCGGCCTTCTGGACTCAAAATGCCCGCCGCCGCTGCGGCAGCCGCAGCCTACCCGGAACAGGTAGGGAGTCGACGCCGTATCCGTAGCCATCTCTGTTGACATCGCCAGAGCCGCCCTACTCAGTGCAGCACGGTGTGGCCCCTCGCTTTCAAGGGTAGGAGGGCCTACTCGTTGGGTCCACAGATCGCCCACAGATCGCCGACGCCCCCCCGTGTAGGGCGCCGGCTGCGGCGCCGCTGCAATGCTGGAGCACGCAGCCCAGCCCACGTTGTGGCGGAGCCACGGCCGCTGTCCTGGCGCGGTGAGTGCACAACGGACTTTCCTGGGTGTGCAGCGAACTGTTGTACTGTTGTACTGTTGCTCCTCGCGCCGTCCAAGGGATGGCTTCGTTGGGCCACAGCTCAAGGGGAACTCTATACGAGGGGTCATTCTGTAGTGCCCTTGCTCGTAATGGCGCTAATGTACTCTGGTTGTGATGTCGTGAAGCTAGGTAGGCGGGGTGGAGGGGGGGCTCCTTTCATTGTGTGAATGTGCTGCCTGGTGGGTTACAATACGCCAATACTTTGCACCAACCTGCAACTGCCCTCCTGTCAAAACCCCACCGTCTACCTAATCTCGCAGGTGCTGCTCTCCCAACTCGCTCACCCGCTCACTGCGCCGGCCCCCGGCCCCCGAAAGCTTGCGGCCTCCACCGCCAGGCCCCTGCACCTCCTCAAGGGTGCGCGAGTAACCTGTGGGCCTACATAGCCCGTCTGGCGCGTGCCCCTTGGGCGCTCTGTCCCGCCCACACCACATAGAGCGGATTGGCGCATCCATCCTCATCGCGGGCGCCAAGTTATGGTAACATGGTTGGGAACGGGCGAGGACCTGCTTGCCCCTCCGCCTCACCCTGCGGATCGCTGCCTTCCTACTCCCGAGTCCTCCTCTTGCGAGGGGTGCGCTCGAGGGACATTGACACGCAGTCCGAGTTGGCATGACGAGTGTACATGCCGCCGCCGCCACCGCCTGCCTGCCTCACGTGTGCCACGACGTTGAAGAGGGTGGTCCACCCGACACGCTACAGTCGTTTTGTGAAATCGGCGGTCCAACTGCAGGAAGCAGGCAGAGAGGGAACGAGGCTAGGGCGGCATTGTGATCATTGGCTGCAGTGCGCGGAGGACAAGCAGAATTGAGCAGCTGGATGGAGGTTAGCGACACACCCCTCTTCCAGCACCCCAATCCTGTCAACGGTGTCTCTCGACACTGCCCAACGACGTATCTATAGATCGGACGAACGGCTTTTTATGGAGTGGCGAGGGGGTGTACGACAGTGGCGGCACCGAACAGGCATAGACCACGGGCATGGCAAGGCAGGCATACCTGTAGGATATTTATGCACTGTAAGAACATTTCTTAACTCCTGACCACGCGCGCCGCCAGGGAGTTACCAGGCCCCGCGGCCTCCGTGAGTAGGCACTGGATGGCCGTCAAGGTTGCGAACGTGTGATAGCACCGTGTGGCACAGCAATGCAGCGCGCGGGGGGTCCAGGACAGCGGCTCGGAGTCAGTGGGCTTAGGCGAGAAGGGGCCTGCATGAGGCATTACAACACAGGAACGCACGCCAGGAAGCTACCAGTCCCCGCAATGCAGCGGCGAGTTAGGGAGGGTCCAGGACAGAGGCTCGGAGACGGTGGGGTTAGCCGGGAGGGGTCACGCAGCATCCCTTCAAGCTTTCTTTAGATGCCAGTGGTATTGTCAGCCACGCGAGCAATGGTGATGGCACTTCCATGCGTGTTAAAGGAGAAGTATACTTTCAACTTCCTGCCGACAATCTTAGCGTGCTGATTACTTGAAAGGTTGGCCAACCGACATAGTACGGCATCTATAACCAGTGTCAATTAAGAAAGTCACGTTGTAACCTTCCAATACATCCATATGCCCAGGACTCTATGTGAATTGATGACACCTTGCTGCTGTCTGATGCGTGAACGTGAGCCAAGTTGGGCCGGCAGCAGCGCAGCAACCCAATAGTCCTTATATCATTGTGGAATCATATATAACCTCAGATTTATCACGTTCCATCTATTTCTAAGGCCCGGCGCTGGGGCCGAGCACAATGTCGACCGATACTCGCAAAACGTTTGTGGTGACGACGGTTGCCTGTGCAATCGCCCCGGCTGGACAGCAGGTATGGACTCGAGTGTCCAACTATGTCTTCAGGGTCCGCGCAGTAGGTTACAAGCATTTTTGCCCGAAACAGGACCAATACGCCGCGTATTTGGGACAAGATGAGAATGGATCCATAGCATCATTCCTCGACTCTGCACAAAGCACGTTGCAGGTAAGGAACAGCAGTCACCGACGTTGCACGTGCTTACATGCTGAGTGCCGAGGAATGCGCCAGGCCAAACTGGCAAGGGCATAGAGGACCACCCAGCACCTTGACTAAATTGCTGTTATGGCTACAGGCTGGTGTATCAGGCTTGGGCACGGGGCAGCTGCAACTGAAGTTGTCGAACGCCGCCGAGTTCTCTGAGGGTTGCGAATTTTCGGTAAGTAGCATAGGTTTCGATCAGTACTTCGCACTCAAAGAAAGCATGGTCATGGCCTGCCAGGAAGCTGGAACGGCACAGTTTTCAACGACTTGTGCTATTGCATGCTGTATGAAACGATGGCGACCAGCGGTAGTGGACGCTTTTGCCGTGACCGTTGTCGTCGGTAAACTTCCCGCACAGGTGGTGCTGACCAAACTGCGCGCGGGACCTCTCCGCACCGAGGACGTCCCCGCGGGCGTGGCATTGGCCACCGTGGCTCACTCCCCGCTCAGCAGCTTGTATCACACGCTCAAGGACGTGTACAGCCCCCTGATCCAGTCACAGTCCAAGGAGGGCACAGGTGTGCTCGATAAGCGGCTGCACGAGCTTCTCGCGCAGGTGCAGGCGGGACTTGGCACCGCCGTCCGCAAGGGTACACCGGTGAGCAGCCTCCATCATCTGCCACCGTGCTTGCAGCCTCCATTTCAACCGATTGCAGAGGGCAGCCATAAGGTGTAGGGACGGGTTAGCGTTTTCTATGTGGAACGCGAACCTTACGGGTATGTTCACCCACAGGCCAATCCTCTTCCTCACCCCTTGCCATTGGGATAGGCTTTGTCCCTCGGCATCGCCAAATGTGTGCCCGCGCTTATCGAGTAGTCAGGTGGCTTTGGGGGGAAAGCTCTCGAACCGGTTGGGCCAGTACGCAGCAACGGGTGGGCGACTGGTACCTGATTCGCGTTTTCCGATGGGCTACCACCCGTGACAAAAGCATTCAAGCATGACCCAGATTTTGACTAAGTTGCGACAAATACAGGTTACCGGTATTCTCCGGATGTCCTGCACCCGGTCGGGCTTCGCGTAAGCCCAGGCGGCTCCGCTCGCCTGCCGCCGCCATCATGGCGTTGCAAGCCCCTACTTTTATACAATCGTCGCACGCCCCTAAATTTTATAATATTTTCCGCAAGTCGCGCAACCCTGAAGGAATTAGTTTTTGAGTTCGCGCAGCCGCGCATCTACTTTTGTCTGGAGGAGAAAACTTTAAGTGCTGCCCCCTTCCCCCTCGCTACCCCAGTCGCCATCCTCCTCCCCCTCACTGCCCCCCTCCCCACTGCCGCCGCCCTTGCTGACCTCGCCTCCGCTCTCCACTGGCCGCCGCTTGCGTTTGCCACCGATCCCGGCACAGTGCAAGGTCGTCTCACAGATTTTCCAAAGTCGCGCAGGCTGCCTGACAATTATCCTCGAAAGTCGCGCCCCCCGGCAACGATAATTGTTTTTTCGCGCCTTTGCATGATTTCCAAATAAATTATTTGCATACACGCGACGATACCCTGAGAGGACGGTGTTTTATCCTTCTCCCTTCTGGGATGGCCACGTATGGTACTTGGCTTACTGTGACCTATGCGCAGGGTGTTCCGATGAGGTAACCCTCCCTTCCCCCTTCCGATCCCGGTCTCCTCCCTTGCAGGCCAGCGCACAGGAGGTGTCAGACCCGAACCAAGCTCCGTTGCAGGAGATTGTCACGCCATTGGATGAAATCAATTTCTGGGCTGAGCTCACGAACAGTCCTAATGCGGGGCCCATCAAGAGCTCGGCGTTGCAGGTGGTGTTCGCGTCGAGCTCGATCTGCAAGCTGACGTGGGGCATATAAGTCCCGTGGGAGTCTGTCCGCTGTGCGCTAGGCGACCTGCCCTTGAGGATCACGCGCGCGGGCATCGCATTGTGGATTTCGGCGCTGGCAGGTCCTTGCCGATGGAAGCAGGGGCGCTAACACCTCCCTACAGCTCGCAGCGACACGTCACTCACAACCCCGCCGTCTCCCACATCCCGCGCAGGTTACCATCGCCTTCGAGCCCTTGCGGCAGCTGTACGAACAGCTCGCCAGCGACGCCCCGGAGGCTGAGGGTGGGCTGAGCGCCGGCATGGGCTGGGAGGCGGCAAAGGAGCTAGTGGACCTGACTGTCACGGCACTGCGGGCGGCGTGGCCGGTGAAGCTGCCGATCGGTGGCTGGGCTATGGGCCAGAAGCGCACCGACAACTTCCTGCGTGTCGTGGGTGCTGCGCTCGCGGCGTATGTGCAGCGCCGTGTGCTGCAGCTGGCGGGGCGCGGCGGCACCGGCGCCGCAGCGGGTGGCGGTGACCTGTGGAGTGGGCCGTTTCCCGACGTGCGCGCAGTGCTGGTGGGCGCTAGCGGCCTCATGACGCGATGGGTGCAGGAGAGCGGTGGTCTGGTGGAGGACTGGCGGCTCGGCGTGGAGACAGGTGGCCACGACTGGGAGGGCGCGGCGTTCGCGGATCCCTACGTGCGGGCGTTCCAGGAGCGGCTGGAGGAGGTGAGCAGCTGCACACCGGGATGGTCGGGTCGGGATGGCCCAGAGGGGGGGGTGTTCAGGGGATCAGCGGGTCGGCAAACGAGGAGCGAGTCGGGTCCGCTGTCTTGGCTCGCGAACCTCGTGGCAGATCGCACGAGCTGGCGCACGTCCACTTGAACCTGCCTCTTAAGGGCATCTCGGGTATTGTCGGTGCTCCCTCTTGTGTCCAGCTAGTCGTCACAGCCTGCACGGTGACGGCCCTGCCACTCGACTCTTGTGTCCGCGCAGGTCTACAACATGCGCGAGATGGTGGACGAGCTCGCAAAGCTCCTTGGCCGCGAGGAGGCGGGCGCGCTAGGTGTACAGCAGGTGTTTGCGCCGTTCCAGGGGCTCCAGGCGCTGCAGGTGAGGGCGGGCTGGCCTTGCCTTGCCTGGCAGGTAGCTGGCTGCGGTTTGGCGTGATGCCCATAGCACCCACGAGCGGGGATGCCGTGCCTCCCTACTCGCGCCTCCAAAGTGGAAGGCCCTGGCCAGCTGCGTCGCGCGCCGCACTGCGTCAAAGGCCCTCCGTTGCAAGCCTGTGGATCTCGGGCTCCGCTTTTGTGCGCACCAGCACGGGGCCGCAGACGGTGTTGCGGCATGGGCTGCACCGCGGCTGGTGCTGCCTCCGGGGTTGCTAGTCGAACCAAGGTGCGGCGAGGGACCCGCTAAACCCCCGGCCCCTCACGTTTCGGGCGCCCGCCAGGTGAGCGAGTTCACTGCACACATTTGGAAGGCGGCGCTGGAGGACTTCGAGAAGCGCATGGGCCCGATTGAGCAGCGCATCAGCCAGAAGCTCAAGGAGCTGTTTGGTAGGTCGCGTCTGCGCACGGGCGCCGCTCGACGTATTTTGTCTGCGCCGTATGTTTGAGGGCTCGGTGACGCGAAACACGCAGTACGAGCCAACACCCCGTGTTTTTTTCCGCTTGACATTGACACTTTGTCGTCCTATGTGAGTACTATGTCAGGGCTCTGCCTGCGTGCCTAGCCTCCCAACTGAAACGGCGGCAAGTCATTGGTTTTGGATGCTGGGGGCCGCCGCTGGTCCCTCGCGGTGCCTGCCGGGTCATCCCGCCGCTGACCTCTGTTGCGAACCTCCGTGTGCCACGCGACAGGGTCTGTGATCATCCCGAGCCTCACAAGCGCAATCGGCACGGGCCGCGGCGGCGACCGGTCCGCCGCTGGGAGCTCCTTGATTCAGCCGCAGCAGGTGTTTGCGGAGATCAAGCGCTACAGCAGCCTCATGGGTCGCCGCAACATCGCCTCCGCGTTGCAGGTATGGTATGGACGCTTGGGACGCAGCAGCGAGAACGCGCGGTGACGGCTACAGGCTGGCCGTGCGGGTGTCAGCGGTGCTGCGCCCAGTACGCGGTGTGACGGGGCGTTCGCTGAATGGATCGGTGTGACGGGGCGTTTGCTGAATGGATCGGTGTGACGGGGCGTTTGCTGAATGAATCGGTGTGACGGGGCGTTTGCTGAATCGAGGTCATGGTCCTGCCTTCTGCGAGTCAGAGTTTGCTAGCTGGTTAGTCCATGTCCGCTGTCAACGGAAGTCGCGTCCATTCCCAGCTGCACTGGACCTTGCAATTGCAAAGGATTCGCCCAATGACGTGAATGGCTTACGCAAGCCGAGCCGACCCACACGCTCACCCTCGGCCGTCCACCTGTCGTGTTTGGGGTGTACATGCTGTCACCGTTTGCGCGCGCCTTCTCTCCCCCCCACGCATCTAGACCTTTCGCACACACACCCGTATGGATTCGCGGATTATCTCCCCCCCCCGGGCGCGCCGTGGTGCAGACTGAGAAGGAGCACCTAGCCAAGCAGGTCGACCGCCACCTGGACAGTGTGCAGGTGCGAGGGTAGAGAGGGCGGGGGCCCCCAGGGGGGCGGTCCACTTCGTTGTCAGGTACACAAACCACCCCTTCCGCTGTCTTCGGAGCTATGCTGACAGCAGCCGCAATACACTGGGCGGCTCGCAACGGACTGCGTGCGTGTCCAGGTGGACGCCGATCACCTAGTTACCATTCTGCAAGTCTGAGTCCCGATGTTGGGGCACGGGTGTCGTGTTACGACTTTACTAGCCCTCCCACGACCCAAGTGAAGGTGGGCGTGTTGACTTTGCCTGTGCGCGCTGTGTTGACTTTGCCTGTGCGCGCTGTGTTGACTTTGCCTGTGCGCGCTGTGTTGACTTTGCCTGTGCGCGCTGTGTTGACTTTGCCTGTGCGCGCTGTGTTGACTTTGCCTGTGCGCGCTGTGTTGACTTTGCCTGTGCGCGCTGTGTTGACTTTGCCTGTGCGCGCTGTGTTGACTTTGCCTGTGCGCGCTGTGTTGACTTTGCCTGTGCGCGCTGTGTTGACTTTGCCTGTGCGCGCTGTGTTGACTTTGCCTGTGCGCGCTGTGTTGACTTTGCCTGTGCGCGCTGTGTTGACTTTGCCTGTGCGCGCTGTGTTGACTTTGCCTGTGCGCGCTGTGTTGACTTTGCCTGTGCGCGCTGTGTTGACTTTGCCTGTGCGCGCTGTGTTGACTTTGCCTGTGCGCGCTGTGTTGACTTTGCCTGTGCGCGCTGTGTTGACTTTGCCTGTGCGCGCTGTGTTGACTTTGCCTAAGCGCTGCATCCCCTGTGCGCTGACTCCCCTGTGCGCCGTCGCAGGCTGAGTTTGACACGCATCGCGACTCGGCCACGGGGGGCTCCAAGGTGGCGCCTGTGGGCCGGGTGACGGCGTCCATCGTGGAGCGCATCATGTGGTGCATGCAGACGTCGCAGAAGCTGGGCAAGGTGCGCGGAGGGCGGGTCGCGGCGGTGGTCGACCGGTCAGGGCTACGCCGATTGGGCAGTACCGGGGGGACATGCTTCGGGCATCGGGGGAACGCAACCGCGTGATGTTCTCGTGTTGGCTGCGCCCCTTGCGCGCCGTTGTCGACGGCCCCGCCCCTTCCTGCTCCCTAGGTGAGCGAGGTCCTCAAACACATGCTCCGCGGCGGTGTTGCCGGAGACGAGGGCAGCGGTGGCGCGGCGCTCCGCAACACGATTGGAGTGGTGTCGCAGCTGGCCAAGGAGGTGGAGGCGTTCCGGAAGGAGCAGTACGCGGCATGGGAGGTGCGTGGTTTCACCTTGCTGCGCAGGGATCAGCACGGGGTTTCACACGGACGTGGCACCAGGGCCAGGTAGCGGGGAAACAGCCCGGACGCATACGCAGTGTCGTAATACCTGGCACCCTTGGTTTGGCACCACTGACCCCTCCGCGTGCCGCGCTGCTCCGCCTCCAGGAGTGGATGTCTGAGGAGCTGAGCGAGATGGCCAACTGGAAGAACAGCAAGCTGATGACCTTCGACAGCCAGAACAGCCACGTCAAGACGCACTTCAACGACCAGCTCGTGCTGCTGCTGCGGGAGGTGCGCCAGCTGCAGAGCCTGGGCTTCGGAGTGCGCAAGGACATCCTGAACGAGGTGGAGATTGCAAACAAGTTCTACAGGTGAGCGCCCGGGGGGAGGAGTGCGGGAGCCGGAGGCGGTTGCGGACCGGCTGGGTGTCGACCCTCGTGCGGACCGGTGCAGCGCCAGTACAGCGCTCCGCGCTGCCCGCGCTTTACACGCTGCGCGGGACGTGTAACGCGCAGCAGCGACCCGAAGAGGATTTTGGGAGGGGTGCGAGGTTGCGCGCGCAGCGGTGTAGATACCAGCCGGGCCCGTCACGCTGGCGGGATCGTGGGCCGTCGCGCAGCGTCGAAGCACGCACCCACGCACGTTGTGGTCGATGTCGTAGGTACGGCATGGTGCTGAAGCAGCGCGCCAACTTCTACAACAACATCGCTACCGAGATGGTGCAGTGCCAGAAGCCCATGATGCTGAAAGACGCCCTGGACTTCGAGAAGGTCCTCATGAACCCCAAGGACGCGCAGGTACGGCTCATGCGCATTTGAGAAAGGCACGGCGGCGCCGGGCAGTGCGCCGTCGGTTTGGTCACGACCTAACAGAGGTTTCCTGACGGACAAGATCCATGTGCGCTCACTGCCCTGGAGGTCCCCTCCTCCTGGCCCCACCTCGCTCAGTTCCCCCGGCCTCGCGCCTTCAGCCTCCACTCCGTGTTTGCCTCTCAACCCTCCTCCTGCCCCACCTCGCTCACTCCCCCCCTCGCGCAGGGCAAGGAGATCACCTGGCGCAACGCCGCCGCACTGGACGGCTACGTACGCCGCCTGAACGAGGTCGCGGACCGACTCGCGGAGAAGAACCGCACGCTGCGGAAGTGGCACTCGGTGCTATCCGACAAGGTGGGGGGGAAGGCGGGTGGCACTCGCTGCTGTCCGACAAGGTGGGGGGAAGCAGGTGGCACTCGGTGCTGTCCGACAAGGTGGGGGGAAGCAGGTGGCACTCGGTGCTGTCCGACAAGGTGGGGGGAAGCAGGTGGCACTCGGTGCTGTCCGACAAGGTAGGGGGGAAGGCACGTGGAGACGCGAGCGCGAGGGATGCGCAGGGAGGGGAGCTGCCGCATGACCCCGGGGGTCGTCTGTGGGTGTGACCGCCACTGTAGCCGGGGGTGCGGTGGCTGGGTAGTGGCCGCTTCCCGGGTCTCCCTGCTTGCTGGTGCTCGTTTGTTGCAAGGGTGTCTGTCCTGCCTCACGGCCGGGGTGCAGCAAAGGTGTCAGTCCCGCTGCAAGGCTGGGGGTCTCCTGTCGGCGTGGGCACGCCCCTGGCTGCGGGCAGTAACGGCAGCGCTGCAAATGGGTTCGAAGAGGCCCTCTTGCGCGGTCGCGCCACCCGGCCCTCCCTCCCCTTCCTGCAGTTTCGGACCACGGCTTAGCTCCGAATCCCCTCCCTCCCCTCCCAATCCCCTCCCTCCCCCCTTCCGCAGGTGGTCACGCTGGCAGGCACCGACCTGGTGCGCCACAAGGACAAGTGGGCGGCGGGTGTCAAGGAGATGCGCGACGTGTTCGGGCGCCTGGAGGCGGAGGGGTACTCGCGGGAGTCGCAGCAGGTAGGCAGCTCCGGCGGGGGCGGAGAGGGGGCAATGCCGTCCTGCTTGGCGCCGTTGCTTTGCGAGCGGACACTCGCCGCCGCTTCGCGGTTGGCGAATGGCTTGGCAGAAGACGACGGGATGAAGGGATGCTGTGATAAGGCCCTTCCGGTCACCCACCACCACCACCTTCACCGCCCTCGGTTTGTCGGCCGTGGATTCGCGGACTCCCTTGTAAACCCCCCACCCGGTCGTCCTCGCAGGTCTGGCGGCAGCACTGGGACTTCCAGCTGTACAAGGCGCTGGAGGTGCAGTACCTGTCTGGGCTGGAGATGATCAACAAGACGCTGCCGGAGGTGGAGGTCAAGATGGTGTTCCGCCAGCACCGCCTGCAGTACGATCCGCCGCTGGAGGAGCTGCGCATCCGCCACGTCAAGGACCTGCTCAACACGTTCCTGGGTCTGCCGCTACGCATGAAGGTGGGCTGCGAGGGAACTGAGTGAGGGGTGCAGGGGCGTTGATGGGTGCAGGGGCGGCCACGAGTTGGACGCCAGCGGTGCCGGTGTAGGTGGCGGGGTGGGGTGGGGAGAGGGGTAGAGACGAGGTTGTGGTAATGCTGCTTTGGCCCATCCCGCGAATGTGGGGCCCCAGGCGATGGCTGTGGTGGTATCGAGCTGGAAAACAATCAGGGACGCCTGTAGAGATGTGCTGCAGGGTGCAGGCGCTGGGAGCTGCGTTCAGCGGAACGGAGCAAAACGCGGTTGGATACCTTGTACGGCAAGCGCCTGGCGTCGCAACCACCACAACCACCACCTTGCCTCCCCCTACTTGGCCGTGTGTACCCTTACATGTGTGTTCCCTTATGTGTGTGTGTGCTCTGCGGCATGCAGGGTGTGAGCGACCTGTCCGAGCGGCCCGGCTTCTTCCGCCCCATCGTGGACGCCAACCCAGCGGGCATCGCGCGCGTGTACGCTGCGGCCGAGGCGCTGTTCGCGCAGCTGGCGGACGAGCTCAAGAAGTACCAGGTCAGCCAGGCAGTCGGAGGGGGGGAGCATGTGAGGAAACCGGGTGGTCGGTACATGGCACTCCCCCACCCCCGTCCCTGCCCCAGGAGGGAGCAACGCGTGTACCACCAAACAGCTTCCCAATCGGCTTCCGAGTCCACGGGCTTTCCCAATAACCTCGCAAACCTCACAAAATCTCACAAACTTTACAACTTTACAAACCTCACAAACTTTACAGACCTCGCAAACCTCACGAACGTTACAGACCTCACAAACCTCATAAACTTTACAAAATCTCACAAACCTCCCTGGCCCTCCTTTTCGTGATCAGGACTGGATGGTCCTGGGCACTCTGGACCTGGACGAGTTCGCCGACTCAAACCTGGTGGAGGTGTCGGACTGGGAGCTCAACTTCCGCATGCTCAAGGCGGCCAGCAGGGACGCGGAGAAGCTGCCCAACGAGGTGAGGGCAGTGCGATGGGTGGGGGGAAGCCGTGTAGGCGGCATAGTAGAAGAAGGGCAAGGGGGAGTGCAGGGAAGGAGAGCCACCAGGCGGCAAAGCATGTCTGCATGCGTGGGGTATGCGTGTTTGATGCCTGCTCACTGGGAGCATGTTTCCGGCCGCTCTCACGGGGCGACGGAAGTGCGCCAGCTCATGCACCCCTGCTACACGGTGCGTGCGCCTCCATCGTTGGCTGCCCCGTGGTGCCAGCGCGCAGCGTTGCCGTAGAAGTACCGTACGACTGGCCTGACCCCCTCACCCTCCCGCTGCCTCAGGTTCGCATCGAGTGCTACAAGGTGTCGCTGGCGCCGGTCAAGGGCTCCATCGACGAGCACATGAAGAAGCTGCAGGAGACCCTGGTGGCCAGCCTGCGTCGCAAGGCAGGTGGCGGGAGGGGGGAAGGATACACGTGTAGCAGACGACGAAGGAGGAGGAGGAGGATAAGGAGGAAGAGGAGGAGGGGAAGGAGGAGGAGGAGGAGGAGGAGGAGGGGAAGGAGGAGAGGAAGGGGTGCTAGAGGGTGTGTGGAGGGCAGCGGCCTCGTGGACTGGGTCCCTTGAAGGGCTTTAGTGTGCTAGGCTCGCCGTCGTATGGCGGGCGAGGGTGACGGGCCAGAAGCGGGTGTTGGCTGGTTGACTGCGGCAGCGTCACACCCGCAACGGACAGCACCACAGAACGCAGCACAGCGGGCTCGTCTGTGCTCCTGCCTGTCAGCCGGGGCAAACGGAGTGCCCCCGCGACTCGCGACCCGCTGCTGCCCCCCTCCCTTCCCTTAGTACCCCGTTCCCTCCATCTACCCGCCGGCTTTACCCTCCTGGACCACTATGTAGCTTCATCGCCCTGTGTGACATTAAGTTTGTCGGCCGTGGGTTCGCGGATACAACACCCCTCTCCCCCCTCTCCCTCCCCTCCAGACCGTTGCCGAGAAGGACCAGATCGAGGACTTCATGAAGAACGGCCGGGAGCTGTTCCAGCGGCAGGCCAACACCGTGGAGGACATCGGCATGGCGGGGCAGGAGGCCAAGTCGCTGACGGCCAAGCTGGTGGACGTGCAGTCCGCACGCCGGAGGATCGACGAGAAGAACAAGCTGCTGCGGCAGATGGCGGGCGGCGGCCGCGACGCGTCGTTCGCGGTGGTGGACCTGGGCGAGGTGAACAACAGCTGGGACGCCTTCACCACCCAGCTGCAGCAGTTCGACGCGCACCTGGAGGAGCAGAAGAACCAGCTGGCGGTGCAGGTGGGGACGCAGAACAGTGGTGCGGTGGTGGGGGAGGAAAGCGTAGAAACGCGTGTTGGTTCTTTTGCGAGGCAAGTTGAGGTAGGGGGAGGCGAGCCCGGGGGGACGGTGGGTATGTGCGTGTGTATGGGGAAGGGGCGGTGGAGCATCAGGCCCTTGTAAAGGGCGGCTCCGGACGTCCTCTGACCCCGCTGCCCGGCTTCGCCCGAACAGATTGGCCGGCAGCTGGAGGAGTTCAAGGGCAAGATCGCGGGCATGAACAGCCGGTGGCAGGAGCTGAAGCCCAAGGGCGGCCCCAGCGGCAACCCGGCGGTGGTGCTGGCCAAGATCCAGGAGTACGCGAACGCAATCCAGGAGCTGCGCGAGGAGAGCGCCAAGCTGCAGAAGGAGGTGCGGCAGGGGGGGAGAGGGTGGCGAGAACCGGGGGGGGGATGCGGCATAGAAACCGTGTACTCTACAAGGACAGGATAGTTGGCGCATGGCCGGAGGCAGCAGGGGGTGGGGGAGAGAGGTGGGGGAGGGGGCCGCGGGGGGGTTGGCGAGAAGCGCGGCAGGGGGGGAAGGGGCATGTGTTGTTCCGGAAAGTGGCGGCCTGAGGGTATGTTTCGGTCTTTCAGTACTCGGCCAGGATGCCGGGTAGCAGCGCTAAGTGTTGCTGAGCAGCCGGCTGGGGGCTGCGCAGCGTGGGCCGTCTCGTGACGACACGTGACACGTGGCACGTCCCCCTTGACGGCCCACCAGGCGGAGGCTTTCAAGATCGATGTGCCCGACTTCGACACCATGGGAGACATGGAGGCGGACGTGCTGGCGACCAAGGCGCACTGGGACCGCTACGCGGACTTCCTGCGGGAGCGCGACGAGATGGCAAACCGCGACTGGCTGTCCATGCGCGACCAGGTGCGGCGGGGGCGGGGAAGGGCGCGGGCGCGGGCCGGACGGGGGGGAGGTGCAAGGAAAACCCAACCCATGTATGAAAGGAAAGCCGTGGGGGCCCAGGGGGGTCCCGGCGAACGATGGACACCCGGGGGTGGTCTCCGTTGTAGGGGATAAGAGAGAGGAAACCCGCGGAACCAAGGGGGGGGTCGGGTCTCCGTTGTAGGGGGTAAGAGAGAGGAGACCCGCGGAACCAAAGGGGGGGTCGGGTCTCCGTTGTAGGGGGTAAGAGAGAGGAGACCCGCGGAACCAAAGGGGGGTTTTCGGGTCTCCGTTGTAGGGGATAAGAAAGAGGAGACCCGTGAAGTTTAAAGGTCGCGGGCTCGAGGCCGGACGACGTCACGTTCCGCCGTCGTGTCCGCGCAGGTCTGGAAGATCGAGGACTTCCTGGCCAAGTGGACCAAGGCCACCGCGGGCCGCGGCGGCGACGACCCCATCGCCACCATCCTGCTGAACGAGATCGACAACTACACGCTCTGCCTGCCGCACCTCAAGTCCTGCCTGCGCGGCGCCGGCTGGGAGGACAGCCACTGGAACCAGCTGTTCGGCATGCTGGGCATCAAGACCACCGGGCCGGCGGCAGTGAGCAAGGAGTCCGTGACACTGACCCACTTCCTGGAGAAGGCCGACCTGGTAAGCCAGGGGGGCCGTGGATTGAGCGTAAACCCGGAGGTCGGCACTTTTGAAAAAACGCAAAGCTAACTAGGAACCTTTGTGCACTCGTATGATAACTGCGTGCTGGAGAACTTGGGTTAACGTGTCCGAAGGAGGAGGTCCAGTTCCGCCCCCGGCTGCTCTGCGCCTAGACGCTGTGTGCCTAGACGCTGCTCCACCACGAGAGGCCCGAACTGTAGGGGTGGATTTAATGGCTGCGGTGGTAATGGTGGTAATGGTGGTGGTGGCGGTGGTGGTGGTGGTGGCAGCGGGTTCGCAGGGGGTCACGATGCGGCTGTCCAGATTGGCGGCGAGGTGGTGTCATGTTGTGTGCAGAGGGTGGGGGAGTATGCTGGTATCACTGGGCTCACCGCCGCCGCCCGCTCCTGGTCCGGCCGCAGGTTGTGAAGCACGCGGACGCCATCAAGTCCCTGGACGCGCAGGCGCAGGGCGAGGCGGTCATCCGCAAGGCGCTGTCGGAGCTCAAGATGTGGGGCATGGCCAGGGAGTTCACCTTCACGGAGAGCTCGCAGAGCGTGAGTGCGTGGCGTCGAGGTCCGGGGCAAGGGGACAAAAGGGGGCAAATGGGAGCAAAAGGGGGGGGCAGTGGCGAGAGAGGTGTGTGTATGTGTATGTGCGTGTGTTGGGGAGGGGGACGTTAGTGGCGAGACGGGCGATCGATCAAGGACTCATGGCGGCGGTCGTATCGGCGCTGCCCGGGTACTGGACTCAAGAGGTCGGTCGATCCCTTTCTTACGGTTTACGGTGTGCGGTGGAGCATTAAGGGGCTGTGTTTTATAAATGCTGAGCTGAGCCGCGAAGGAGACGGAGCGCAAAGAGACCAAGGAATCCGGAGGCAAGGCGAGGCGTCAATAGTTACCGAAAGAAGCCCAGAGTGTGTCCACGAGAAGCCAGAATTCCGATTATGTAGACGCCGTCCGCGCAGCGCTCCGATAACCAGAAGGACGGTGGCGGGCGGCTGAGCTCCAGTAGCGACCCGAACAACCGACGCCGCGCTGCTGCGGCGTAGGCTTGGCTGACTGGTGCGACCCGGTGTGGCTGGTGTCTGGTGGGTGCGGGTGCGGGTGTTCGCAGGTGGCTGGCCGGCAGCGCCGCACGCCGCTGATCAAGGAGTGGCGCGACTCCATGACGGAGGTGGGCGACAACCAGTCGCTGGTGGCGTCACTGAAGCAGAGCAGCTACTACAACATGTTCAAGGACGAGGTGGGGCGGGGGGCCGCGAGGGAGGGGGCCGAGGGTTATAAGAGAATCCGCGAATCCATGGCCGACAAGGGGGGGGGAGGGGGGAGGAGAAGACCCGGTTATACAATCGGTTATGCGAGATAGGAAGCGGAGGGTAGAGGCTAGCTGGCGAATAGTCTTCGGGCACGTGGTTGCGTGCGCGTGCTGGGGAACTTGGGGGTGGGGTTGGGGTGGCGGGAAGACCCGGTTACACGACATAGGGATGGGGGGGGGCAGGGCGCACAGCGGCGCAGCGTCTCGTGGCTTGGCGGTGCCTGATCTCGGGACCCTATAGTCGGTGACCGGGGCCGCGGCACCGACTGGGGAGTGGCCACACGTGGGTCCTTCCGTCGCCGTGCTCTTGCAGCAGCTGGGCGAAGCGGAGGATAGCAGCCGTTTGGTGCCACGTCGCACCTCCAGGGGGGGTGCCTCCGGCCCGCTTCACGCCCCCGCGCACCCCGCCCCGGGCGACCCGCCTCTGACGGCTGGTCCCCGCCCGGCTTCGCAGGTGTCAAGCTGGGAGAACAAGCTGTCCTTCCTGCAGGAGGGCCTTACGCTGCTGAACCAGATCCAGCGCAAGTGGGTGTACCTGGAGCCCATCTTCGGTCGCGGCGCGCTGCCGTCGCAGCAGCAGCGCTTCCGCAACGTGGACGAGGAGTTCAGGCGCACCATGACCAGCCTGGAGTCCACGAAGAAGGTGAGCGGGCAGCGGGAAGCGGGAAGGGGGAGGGGCAGCGGGCGGGGCAGCGGGCAGCGGGAAGGGGGAGCGGGCAGCTGGCGGGGGGAGGGGATATCCAAGCGCTGAGGCTGTTATTAGGCGGCTGCGAGGTTTACTTGCCCGCGTATGGTCGAAGGCAAGCCTTTTCCTTTTCGTCACTGCACCGGTCATCACTTCATCGCCGCCTGTGCTCTGCTCATCTTGAGCCGCCTCCGTCGCCGACCTGGCCCCCACCCCACCCACCCCCTGCCTCTCATGCCTCCCCCCACCTCGTCCACGGGTCTTCCTCAAAACCCCCGCCTCGTCCTTGAGCACCCCTCCCACCCCCTGCCTCTCATGCCTCCCCCCCCCCCTGCGCCGTAGGTGGTGACGTTCGCCGACATCCCCGGCATCCGCGACAAGCTGCCGCAGATGGCGCAGCAGCTGGACGTCTGCCAGCGCGCGCTGGCGGACTTCCTGGAGGAGAAGCGCTCGCAGTTCCCCCGCTTCTACTTCCTGGGCGACGACGACCTGCTGGAGATCCTGGGCCAGGCGCGCAACCCCGCAGTCATCCAGTCGCATCTCAAGAAGCTGTTTGCGGGTATCCAAAAGGTGCGGCCGCGGCGGGAGGCGGGAGTGGTAGGCCGGGGCATCTTGGTACGTGGCAGCCTAGCAGTGGCGCGGCGTCCTGCGTTGTGGAAAATAAAAAATATATTGTGGAAAATAATACTACATTGTTTTTTGTACAGGGTAGCGTAGGCGGGTGGTGATGCTTGCTCGGGGGGGTCGAGGGAAACCCGTGGATATCCGAAAAAACGTTTAAAACAGAAGTTTTGAGTTTGCTCGGGGGTTGGGGTGGAGTGGGTTGAGGAAGCCATAGCGGCGGAAAGAGATGGGCAGCTGAGGGAGGCCCGTCGTTGGCGGTCGGACGCGGATCGGACTCGCGCCCCTGCTGAGCCTGCCTCCCTTCCCCCGGGATTCGCGGATTCTCTTATACCCCCCCCCCCGGTGCCCTCGTCGTCCCGACACACACACACACCCATGCCGCCACAGGTCAAGTTCAGTCAGGACCAGAGCACCATTCAGGCCATGCAGAGTATGGAGGGCGAGGTGGTGGACCTGGCGCCCACCGTGCGCATCACCGAGCAGATCGAGACCTGGCTGGGCGACCTGACTCGCTCCATGCGCAACACGCTGCAGCAGCAGAACGAGGTGCTCTGTGCGGGCCGCATGAACGACGAGTTCCGCGCAGCAGCCAGCCAGAGCCTGCAGCTCAAGGAGGCGGTGGCCTTCACGGAAAAGTAGGTCGCGGGGGGGGGGGGGTAAAGAGAATCCGCGGGGGGGCGGCGTGAAGACCGTTGACGCGGAAAAGACAGGATAGTTGGCGCATGGTCGGCGGACACCTAGTTGAGTCGGGGGGAGGGCAGGGCGGTGCTGTGTAGATACGGCCCCTGCATAGATACGGCCTGGACCCCCGCTGGGCTCCACTCTCCCCCTACCCCACACCCTCACAACCCACACCCTCACAACCCTACACCATACACTTCACGCCGTATGTAGCGGTCCGCGGCGGGCCCTACTCCAAGAGGCTCCCCGCCCCACCCCACCCCACCCCCACGTCCACGTCCACGGGTTTCCTCTCATACACCCCACGCCTCCGGCTCGCTCCCCGGTGTCTCAGGGCCGAGCTGGCTCTGAAGGCCGGCCCCTCCGGCCTGGCCAAGCTGGTGACGGAGATGCGGGCGCAGCTGCAGAAGATGTGTGTGTCCGACTTCACCGGCCACCACCTGCTGCAGCTCAAGAAGCAGGCGCTGGTGAGCGGCCGGGCCGCGGGGGTGTGGTGAAAACGTTTTATGCGACGGGGGGGGCAGGGAGGAGGAGGGAGGAGGCCAGCGCGCCGTAACCGCTCCACACCCACGTGGCAGCCCCAAAAGAGGGCGGGTATGAGGGGGGGGAACTCAGTAGGGTGGGTTGTCACGCACAAGTAAAACCGATTAGGGGCGAGTTCGCTCCGCTGTGGTGCCACTGTACGCATCCAGCTCCTCACCCCTCCAGCGCCCCCGCCCCCTGCTGCCCGGCCCCCCGGCTGCCCTCGTGCCCCCGGCTGCCCCCGGATTTCCTCTCATACCCCCTTTGCCACCCCCGCCCCCTGCTGCCCTCCCCGCCACCCCTTGCCGCCCCCCCGCCCCCTGCTGCCCTCCCCGCCACCCCTTGCCGCCCCCCCGCCCCCTGCTGCCCCCCCTCCCCCCCGCAGGTCCTGGACTTCATCCACTACTGCGACGTGGCGGAGCTGCTGGTTGCGGACAAGGTGACGGGCAGCACCGAGTGGGGCTGGACCCGCCAGCTGCGGTACTACCACCGAGCGGAGGGCTCGGTCAAGGTAGGGTGGGCAGGACCCGGGGGGGGGGCGGCGGGTTTATAAGAGAATCCACGAATCCACGAATCCACGGACGGGGGGGAGTAGAGTTACACATCGGCATGACCGTACAAGCAGCGGCAGAGGAGTACCGCTGTGGCGCCCTGCCCCTGATGGAGCGTGTGATTGCGGGGCGTACCCCACGTGCCCCTCGCATCGCCGCCTAAGCATGTGAGCTGTCCCGGCGTAGGTACCTCTTTCCCCCGCACCCGCTCTAATACTCCCTCCCCTCCTCCCCCCTCCTCCCCCCTCCTCCCCCCTCCTCCCCCCTCCTTCCCCCCCTTCCGCCCTCCTCCCCCCAGGTTGCTATGGCGGAGGCCATGTTCGACTACACGTGGGAGTACCAGGGCAATGCGGCCAAGCTCGTGTACACGCCGCTCACGGACAAGTGCTACCTCACGCTCACGCAGGTGGGTGCATGGGGGGAATGAGAGAAAACCCGTGTGTGTGTGGGGTGTGTGTGTGTGTTTTATTGGTGTGTGTGTGTGTTAGGAGAGATGCACCGCGTCATGTTGCAGCAAGCTAACACCGCCCACCGGCCTTCCTTACCACCACCACCCACCGGGCTTCCTTAACACCACCACCACCACCACGCTCGAGTGCCCGGAGCCTCCAAAAATGCTCGTGGGCCCGCCTGCCGCACCGCACCGCACCGCAGGGCATGGCTCTGGGCTACGGCGGCAACCCGTACGGCCCCGCCGGCACGGGCAAGACCGAGTCCGTCAAGGCGCTGGGTCAGGCGCTGGCTCGCCAGGTGCTTGTGTTCAACTGCGATGAGGAGTTCGACTTCAAGTCCATGGGTCGCATCTTCGTGGGCCTGGTCAAGTGCGGCGCCTGGGGCTGCTTCGACGAGTTCAACCGCCTGGATGAGGAGGTGCTGTCGGCGGTCAGCCAGCAGATCCAGACCATCCAGGTGGGGGGGGGGGGACTCAGACGCGAGGAGCCGCTGACGGGTGTCGGCTAGACGTGCCGGACTCGGGCCCCCGTCCTTTGAGAGACGCGCCTCACCTTCGCCCGCCCGGCCCCTTCCTCCCGCCTCCCGCCCTCTGAACCTCCCTCCCCCTTCCTCCCGCCCCCTTCCTCCCGCCCCCTTCCTCCCGCCCTCAAAACCTCCCGCCCCCAAAACCTCCCGCCCCCTTCCTCAAGCCCTCTGAACCTCCCGCCCCCTTCCTCCCGCCCCCTTCCTCCCGCCCTCTTCCGGCTCGCAGCTCGCGCTCAAGGAGAACTCCAAGACCATGATGTTCATGGACAAGACCGTGGAGGTGGACAAGAACGCGGGCATCTTCGTGACGCTCAACCCCGCAGGGAAGGGCTACGGTGGCCGCTCCAAGCTGCCCGACAACCTGAAGCAGCTGTTCAGGTGGGAAAGACCGTTTAGGACAGCCGTTTGGATACGCATGCTGGAGGACTTGTTAGGGAGGGTGGGAACCAGGGGGTAAGGGGGGAGGGCATCTGGTCGCAGCGTAGTCGCAGCAGCTGGGCTGGAGCGGCGGAAGCTGCCAGCTTTGGTGGCGCCCTGGCAGCGTTACGTGACAGCGGGGATGGCACTGCCTGGGCCTTGAAAGCGGGACCTCCGCTGCCAAAGCTGCGCTCCCGTTTCTGCCCTCGGGCCTCCCCCTCACCTGCCATCCTGCCCTCCTTCCCTCCCCGCCCCCGGGCCTGCCCGCAGGTCCATCGCCATGACCGTTCCCAACAACGAGCTGATCGCCGAGGTGCTGCTGCTGTCCGAGGGCTTCAACCACGCCAAGGACCTGGCCCGCAAGCTGGTGTCGCTGTTCAGCCTCAGCCGCGAGCTGCTGTCGCCGCAGCAGCACTACGACTGGGGACTGCGGTGGGTCCACAGCCGTGCTCCCTGGCCGCCCTAGGTCCTACCCGAAAGGGCGACACCGCCCTCCCTTGGATTCGCGGATTCTTTTATAAAACCCCCGCTCCCTTGGTTTTTCGGCCGTGGATTCGCGGATTATCCTTTACCTCCCCCCCTCCTCCCCCCCTCTCCCCCCCCCCCCCTGCAGCGCCCTCAAGACGGTGCTGGGTATCGCCGGCCGCGAGCTCCGCGACGCACGCAAGGCGGGTCAGACCGTGGACGCGGAGATCGAGGCCGAGATCATCATCCGCTCCGTGGCGGCCACCAAGCTGCCCACACTCACCTTCGACGACAACTCGCGATTCAAGTGAGCGACGAGGGGGGGCGGGGTATGATGGTGGGAGACCCGTGGACGGGGCGGGGGGCGGGGTATGATGATAGGAGACCCGTGGGTCGCCACTGAGTTTTAAGATCGAGTTGGAAAGGCTTGGCGCATTTGAGACGAGGGACAGCGCGGCGGGCAGCGGGGGGGCATCGGCTTGGGGGCGGTTTGAGCACCTCCCTCATGGGACCTGGAAAGCAAAAGGCGCCGTCGTCGCGGCCATTGTCCTGTCTGATGCACGAGGGCTGCCCTGGCGACCTGCAGTGGGAGGTGCCTCACAGCTGACGGTGTGACGCTGTTTCTAACGGCATCCCGGCTCCCCCCTCGCTCTTTAAACCCCCCGCTCTCCCTCCCGCCTCCCCCCCTCCAGGGCGCTCATCACCGACTTGTTCCCGGGCGCCAAGCTGACGGACGCACGCAACGAGGCGATCGAGAAGGCGCTGGCGGAGGCGGCCATCGCGTGCAAGATGGAGCTGACGCAGCAGCAGATCGACCGCATGCTGCAGGTGAGTGCGGCAGGGAGGAGGGGTTGCGGCCGCCGGGAAGCAGCTCGCCGCCGCCTGCGCCGCCGCCTCTGCCGCTTCCGCCGCGGCACAGCTCCCCCCCGGAATGTCTGTTCTAACCGCATCCACAGGTCTTCCTCACAACCCCACCGGAATGCCGCCTCCGCCTCCAGCCCGTCATCCCCTCGTCAGCCCCGGGCCCCCTCCCTGACACCTCGTCGGAGGCAACCCCGCGGTTGCCTTCCAGTTCACGTGTTGCTTCCCGGGGTGGAGGCCGTGGGTTGAAGGCACGTAGAGCCTCCCTTACCGCGCTCCCGCACCACCTGCTGCTCCTAATCCCCACCACCGTCCCCTCCTCCCTCCCTCCCTCCCTCCCTCAACACCCCCCCTCTTGTCGTTTTTCGTGTCACCGGAATTCACCCCCCCTCCCCCCCCCGCAGCTGCACCTGGCTTGCGAGCAGCGTATCGGTGTGATCATCGTGGGGCCCTCGGGCAGCGGCAAGAGCACGCTGTGGGAGCTGCTGGAGAAGGCGTACGAGCGCCTGGGCCGCAAGCCCATCGTGTACAAGATGAACCCCAAGGCCATGCCGCGGCAGCAGCTGCTGGGATCCATGAACATGGACACGCGCGAGTGGAGCGACGGAGTGCTCACGGCGGCGGCGCGCAAGGTGCGGCGGAAAGGGACGGAAAGACGGGGCGGGGGCGGGCTGCCGGAGGCCGGAGTGGCGGGAATGTAGGAAAACCGTTTACGCGACGGGACAGGAGCACAGGATAGTTGGCGCATGGTCGTCGGACACCGACTTTGTGATCGCATGATAGAGCGCTGGGACTCGGGGGGCCGTGCACAAGGGCCAGACGCGCACGCCACTCGAGCTAGCACCTCTTCTTGCCCCCTTCGGTGTGTTGACTTTTCAGTGCCAATCCACGGGTGTCCTCTCACCCCCCCCCTTCCTGGACCCCCCCTTCCTGGTTTTTAACTTGTAACCCCCCTTCCTGGACCCCCCCTCCCTCCGCGGCGCAGGTGGTGAAGGAGCCGCTGGAGCAGCGCAGCTGGATCATCTGCGACGGCGACGTGGATCCCGAGTGGATCGAGTCGCTCAACTCGGTGCTGGACGACAACCGCCTGCTCACCATGCCCAACGGCGAGCGCATCCAGTTCGCCAACAACGTCAACTTCATCTTCGAGTGCCACTCCCTGGAGTTCGCCTCGCCCGCCACCGTGTCGCGATGCGGTACGTGGTTGGGCGGGGGGAGGTGCAGGGCGCAGGAGGGGGGAAAGAACAGAAAAGAACCGGTAACTCGACGGGGGGGGGAGGTGACCGGCATTGAGTCACCACCTGCGGGTCCCATCATCATCACCATCGCCATCATCGTCATCACCATGTACGCACTGCTGAGTCCACTGCCCCCACCCTGATGTATTGCAGTCGCTGAGGTCGCCTCCACCCCCCCTTGCCCTCGCCACCTCCACCCCCCCGGCCCCCCCCCCGCCCCCAGGCATGCTCTTCATGAGCGACGAGGCCATGGAGGTGGAGCGCATGATCCAGCGCTGGCTCAAGCTGAACGCAGGGGAGGGTGACACCTCGGCCCAGATGACCACCTGGTTCGGAGACTACTTTGATAAGGTGCGCAGCCAGGGATGAATCGCTGCGAGGGAGCCTAGCGGGGGTCGCAGGCCGGGGGGCTGCTGCTGGGGTCGAGCGCCAGGGGATACGGGTGGGGCCTCCTCCTCCGCGGACCGCCGGCGTGGCCCACGGCTCAGTCCCCAGGCCTGCGTCTCACACCGCCCCCGCCATCCCGTCACCCCGTCACCGTCGACCGCGCCTTTCCGGTTCCGGTTCTATTTCCGCCTCCGACCCTCCCCCTCCCCCTCCCTCGCGGCCCCCCCCCCCGGGCCCCCTGCCAGGCCTTCCAATGGGGTCTGACCCACCCTCGCGTCGTGGAGACCAC
This sequence comes from Yamagishiella unicocca, assembly GCA_003116995.1. Lineage (NCBI taxonomy): Eukaryota > Viridiplantae > Chlorophyta > Chlorophyceae > Chlamydomonadales > Volvocaceae > Yamagishiella > Yamagishiella unicocca. Next base: position 860,639 of record BDSL01000026.1, on the reverse strand, counting down.
CAAGGGCGGCATCCTGGACAGCGCGCTGAGCCACCTGAAGCTGGGACCCGGGTCCAAGGTGGAGTTCATGGCGGGCCTGTGTCGCGGACTGGGCTCCAACATGAACCCCGAGGTCCGCAGCCAGTTCTACACCGACATGGCTCGGTGGGTGGGGTGGGGTGGGGGGGTGGCTGGGTGGGGGGGTGAGGTGGATGAAGGGGGGCGAGGGCGAGTGAGTCACTCGCCTGGCGGCGCCTGACGGGGCCGCCGCGTCCAGCCGCCTTGGGCCCCTCAGTCCGCACAGCAGACATGACGGCGTGATGACGGGGAGCTCTGGAGCGGCTGACGGTGCTGGGGACTGCGCCCGGGTCCGGGGTCTTACTGGCCGGCTGGGTGATCCTGCTGCACCAACCACCACCACCTCCACCACCACACAACCTGCCATCCCCCCCACCCCCGGCCCCCCTTCAAACGTGTTTCCCTGCGCAGCATGTCCGGCGAGGGCGGCATCATGGATGTGGGTGTGGACGGCGACCCGCTGGCGCTGCTGGGAGACGAGCTGCGAGAGCGCGCCATGGACGAGGCGGAGGGCGGCCTGGTGGTCACCCGTGAGTGGAGGGGAGGGGGGAGGGGTGGCGGGAGCTGGCGGCGGCGGTTGTGACGACGGCGGGTTGCGGCACGGAGGGAGATGGCGCAGGTCATCGGCCCGTGGCACTCCTTCCCCGGGTTTCCATCGGGGCCCTCATCGGGGCCCTCATCCGGTTCCTGGTCCGCGCCCCCCGCCTGATCCTCCCACCGCGTCCGCTGCCCCGCCCGCAGCCGAGGTGACTCAGAACCTGCTGATGCTGGCGCCGTGGCTCCGGAACCGCGACCCCTTCCTGGTGGTGGGCCCCGAGGGCTGCGGCAAGGGCACGCTGCTCGAGTACTGCTTCAAGCGCATCATCGGAGTCCAGGTGCGCAGGCAGCAGCAGCAGGGGGGGTTGAGGAGAGCCCGTGACAGCCAAAGGGGGGGGGCCAGCAGGCAGCAGCAGGGGGGGGGGGGTGCAAGGAAAACCCGTGACAGCCAGGGGGGGGCCAGCAGGCAGCAGCCACCGGGCGAGGAGGAGGTCATTGGAAAGGAAGAAGGGCTTTCACAAAGATGCGGGTCGGGGCTGTGCGGGCAAGGGTCGGCGACTCACCCTTGCATGCGGACTTCCCCTCCCTTCGACCACCTGGACCTCCCTGCCAGCTCCAGCCCAGCCCGCTCTCCCTGCCAGCTCCAGCCCAGCCCGCCCTCACCCCAATGTCGTACAACCGAATCTCCCCGCCCTCCCCCTCCCCACCCTGCACGGGTCCTCCTCGAACCCCCCCCTGCAGGTCGCCGTGGTCAACTGCAGCGCCCAGACCAGCGCCACCAACGTGGTCCAGAAGCTGGTCCAGGTGTGCGGCAAGCCCGTCACCACCACCAACGGCAAGGCGCTGCGGCCGCCCGACAACACGCGCGTCATCCTCTACCTCAAGGACCTCAACCTGCCCCGCCCCGACAAGTACAACACCTGCCAGCTCATCTCCTTCCTGCAGCAGCTCATCGCGCACCACGGCTACTACGACGAGAACCTGGACTTCATCCGCGTGGAGCGGGTGCAGATCGTGGGCAGCATGACCCCCCCCGGCTCCGTGGGTCGCCACGCGCTGTCCACCCGCTTTACCGCGTTGGTCCGCATCATGACCCTGGGCTACCCGGACAAGGAGAACCTGGCCACCATCTACACCAACATGGCGCAGAGGGTGAGTGGGCGGGGAGGGGGCTGGGGGAGGGCGCGGAGAGGGCAGGGGGGGGGGGTAAAGGGGGTAAGGGCTTGTGAGGTCAGGGAGGACGCGGCGGGGCGTACGCTGCTGTCGCTCGTCACGATGCGCACCTTCACCTCACCCAGCCACCGACCCACACACTTCCCGGTCGGGTGTCCTTCCCCCCCCGGCCCGCAGGTTCTGTCCAGCTTCAAGACCGCCAGCAGTGTCGCGCCGCCCGCCATGTCCAAGGCCATGCTGGAGGTGTACAGCGCGGTGCGCGAGCGCTTCACGCCCAACGACTACCCGCACTACGAGTTCAACGCCCGTGACCTGACCGACTGGATGGCGGGGCTGCAGCGCTACAGCCTGGAGGGGGGGCTCACGCTGCTGCAGGTGGGGCGAGGGGAGGGAGGGGGGGGTCACGTAAAGGAACCGGTAACGCAACTGGGAAATTTAATGGGTGCATAGCCTTCGAACACCTGGACGCGCGCGGCGTGCTACAAGTGGAGGGAGGGGTTCTACGGTACATCCGCGAATCCACGGCCGACAAACCAAGGGAGGCGGTTCGCGGACGGCTCGGTGCGGAGTGGGAGAAGGGCCGGGGTACCAACAGGAGGGGGTCTGCGGCCTCGAGCTGTGTTGTGTCCTACCTAGACCTCCGCCGCCGCCGACTGCGCCGCCGCTGCCCTCAACGCCCTCGTGCCCGTCCTCCTCCCTCAACCCCCTCCCCTGTCCACGGATCTTCCTCGAAACCCTCTCCCCTGTCGCGAAAACGGTTTTCATGCCCCCCCCTCCAGGCCATCCACCACGAGGGCAACCGCGTCTTCCGCGACCGCCTTGTGGGCGACCACCAGGAGCAGTTCAGCTCGTTGCTGTCAGCCACGCTGCAGTCCATGCTCAACTACAAGCCCGAGACCACCGCCTGGTACGCCAGCACGCTGGGGGCGTCCGCGGAGGAGCGCATCAGCGGCGACCTGACCAAGATCAAGATGCTGCGCTGGGAGGCGGACACGTTCGCGGAGCTGGTGGCGGAGAAGCTCAAGGGCTACGAGCGCGAGCACAAGGAGCTCCACATGCTGCTGTTCCCCGAGGTGCTGGAGCGGGTGGCGAGATACGACCGGGTGCTGAGCCAGGAGGGCGGCTCCATCCTGCTGTGCGGTAACTCGGGCGTGGGGCGGCGGTCGCTGATGCTGCTGCTGGCGTACATGCACAACATGGACTTCTTCACGCCCAAGATGACAAAGTGAGTGCGAGGGGAGGGCGGGCGCTGGTGCAGCGGTCGCGGTAGCGGTAGCAGTAGGGGGGGTCTGTGCGGACGCATAGGGTCTGGCGGCAATCCGGCGGCCAATCGTGACATTGTGATGGGACCTGCAATCGCTGCTGCCTCCACTCCCTGATCTGCCTTACCCTACCACTCCCTGATCTGCCACTCCTCCCCCCTCCCCCCCCTCGCAGGACGTACGACCTCAAGTCCTTCCGCAACGACCTGAAGGAGGTGCTCCGCCGCGCCGGCGTGGAGGCCAAGCCCGTGATGCTGTTCCTGGAGGACCACCAGCTCGTGTCCGCGGCCTTCCTGGAGCTGGTCAACAGCCTGCTGTCGGGAGGGGAGGTGCCGGGGCTGTTCACGCCGGAGGAGCTGGCCAAGGTGGGACAACAACCCCCCCCCACACACACACGGACACACACACGGCTTCTTTGTCATGTTGCCAGCTCGTCTTGCCACAACCCCTCCTCCCCCTTTCACCCCCGCCCCCCGTCCGCTGCTGCCTCCCCTCAGGAGCTGGCCCCCCTGGATAAGGCCCGCGACGAGGACCCCCTCTACACCGGCCCCTCCAACTCGTACGCCTTCTTCTCCTACCGCGTGCGCCGCAACCTGCACATCGCCGTCTCCATGGACCCCACCAACGACCAGTTCCGGGCGCGCTGCGAGGCCAACCCCGCGCTGTTCACGCGCTGCAGCGTGCAGTGGATCGAGGGCTGGAGCCTCAAGGGGCTGCAGCAGATCGCAGGTGGGGTGGGGGCGGGGTGGGGTCGGGGCGGGGTGGGGGCGGGGCGGTGGGGCGTGCGGGGTGCGTTGTGGTGGTGGCTCGACTAGGTGGAGGGCCCGCCCCGTAACGCTGCTGCGCTGCGCTAATTGGGTTTACGGACCATTGACAACATGACCTCCACCGCCGCCAGGGCAACTCGCGACCTGCCCGCCTCAGCCATGAGGTAACGCCATAGCGCCAGCGCCGTCTTAATGTCCCTCCCCCTTCCCCCTTTTCCCCTTTCCGCCCCGGGTCCCTCCCTGCTGCTGCTGCTGCTGCAGGCGCGCGGCTGAACGAGCTGGTGGCCTCCAGCCCTGAGCTGACCAAGCTGGGGGCGGACAAGCTGATCGGGCACCTGGTGCACATGCATGTGAGCGACTGCGGGGCAGGGAGGGGGGCAGCAGGGGGGAAGAGAGGAAAGCGGGGATGGGCGGTCGGCACGGCTGGTTGGAACCTTTGTGGTTGCTCGGCAAGTGCTTCTGACGGCTGGGCTGGGCAGGGAGGGCTGTGGGGTTTAGGGGCTTAGGGTCCCGCAGTGGGCTGCCAGCGTCTTGCCCTGTCCGACTGACTGACTGACTGGCTGGCTGGCTGGCTCGCCTCCCGCACGCCCTGCCCTGCGCTGTCCCGGGCCGACAGACCAACAGCGGCAGCAACACCACCCGCGAGTACCTGGCGCTGGTGGCGCTGTACGGACAGATCTACACCCGCAAGCGCACGCAGGTGGGAGGGGGGGAAGAAGGGGCAGAATCACCCAACTAACACAGACCAACCCACGGCCGCCGTCTGTTGCGAGCGATCTGCCTCCACTGCCTCCACTGCCTCCACTGCCTCCACTGCCTCCACTGCCTCCACTGCCTCCACTGCCTCCACTGCCTCTTGACTCCCGCGGCGGCCCTGCCTTCGACCCCCTCCCCCTCCCACCCTCCTAGGTGCTGGAGCAGCAGAACTTCCTCAAGGGCGGCCTGGGCAAGCTGGCCGAGGCTGCCGTGACAGTGGACACCCTCAGCGTGGAGGCCGAGAAGCAGCGGGTGGTGCTAAAGGCCAAGCAGGCGGAGGCGGATGAGGCGCTGGTGCACATCCAGAACTCCATGCTCAAGGTGGGGCACGGCACGTAACCTCCCCTCACCTCGCGTCCCCGCCCCTCCCCTCCCCTGCCTTCACGTCAAGTCCCGGGTGCAGCCTCCGCCGGCTGCCCTCCACCCCGCCCCACGAGACCTGTGCTGACGTCCTACTCCCGCTCCTGGGCTCACCCCCCTCCCCCTCCCCCTCCATCGGTCTCACACCACCCCCTCCCCCTCCCCCGGCTTTCCTCTCATAACCCCGCCCCTCCCGCCCCTCCCGCCCCTCCCGCCCCTCCCGCCCCTCCCGCCCCTCCCGCCCCTCCCGCCCCTCCCGCCAGGCTGCCGACCGGCGCAAGGAGGTCGAGGTGCTGAAGAAGCGCACCGCTATCGAGGAGGTCGAGATGAAGGAGCGGCGTATCAAGGTGCGCCCGCCAGCAGCAGCAGCAGCAGGGGGCCCCTCCCGCATGGGAGGAGCACCCCCGGGCCTGCCCCCTTCCACCGGGACGGAAACACACGCCACTCGCTCGCTCGCCCCGCCACCCACCCCACCCCCAGTTCCCCATGTCGTGTAACCGGTTTTTATGCCCCACCACCCCACCCCACCCCTCCACCCGACCCCTCCACCCTGCCCCACCACCCCCTCCAGGTGGAGGAGGAGCTGTCCGAGGTGCAGCCCCTCATCGACAACGCGCGCAAGGCCGTGGGCAACATCAAGAAGGACAACATCGCCGAGATCCGGTCGCTCAAGATGCCGCCGGACGCCATCCGCGACGTGCTGGAGGGCGTGCTGCTGGTGCTGGGCCAGCAGGACACCAGCTGGAACAACATGAAGACCTTCCTGGGCAAGGGTAGCGTCAAGGACGACATCATCAACTACGACGCGCACAAGATCACGCCGGAGATCCGCGCAAAGGTGGGCGGGCGCCGCCGGGGGGCCCTGGGGGATGGGGGTTTACGAGGAAGACCCGTGGATGCGATGAACACCCGGGGGGGGGGTGCAGCACCGCCGTGAGGTCACACGCCGCCACATGCAGCGGGATGGAGAACGGCATGGAGGCCTCTCCCCCCCTGCTTCCCCCTTTTAGCCCACCGTCGTTTGACCCATTCAACCTGCCTGCGGCGCCGGCACTCTGGTTTCCGCGCCTCCCTCCTTCCCCCTCACCGCCCCTTCCTCCCCTCCCTCCGCCCGTCTCCTAACTGGGTCTTCTCCCCTCCCTCCCTCCCCTCCCCTCCCCTCCTCCCCCCCCCAGGCTGACAAGCTCCTTGCCGCCAAGGGCCACTCGTTCGAGGACGCCGTCATTCGCCGCGTGAGTGTGGCCGCTGCGCCCATGGCTCAGTGGTTCAAGGCCAACCTGGAGTTCAGCCGGGTGCTGCAGCGCGTGTCGCCGCTGGAGGCGGAGCTGCACCGCCTGCAGGCCAGTCTGGAGGAGAGCCAGAGGCTCATCAAGCTGTACGAGGAGGAGCTGGAGCAGCTGGACGCGGCGGTGAGGAGGCCGGGGGGGGAGGGGGTGGGGGGGCCGTGGATGCCAGAAAACACCGTGTGGAACAGACGATTTGAGATGCATGCTGGAGAACTGGGTCGGGGGGGAGGGGCCGGGGGGGCCGTGACGGCGTAGGAGGGAGGTCAGGAGGAGGGAGCTGGAGGGGTGGCTGGAAGGGGGGGCTCCAGGAGGGGTACCTGGGCGAGCTGGGAGTGGGGAGTTGCCGGCTTCGATGCCACCGCCACGAAGCTGCCCTAGGATAGATTCCTGCTCGGTCTAGGTCGCCGACCGCCGACCTCCTTTCCTCCATGAACCCCCCCCCCGCCCGCCCGCAGGTGTCCAAGCTGAAGAACGACTTCAGCAAGAAGACCAGCGAGGCTGAGAGCCTCAAGATGAAGGTGGAGAAGGCGGAGGCCACTCTGACGTCAGCCAGGCAGCTGCTGGACGGACTGCGCGGAGAGAAGGTTCGCTGGGAGCTGCAGGTGAGAGGGGGGGGGAGGCCGGGGGGGTAAATTATAATACGCGAATCCACGGTGGGGAAGGCGCTGGTAGCACTGGCCGCTTGGGCACAGGCGCCTGGCTCCATTCGTTTCGTGGGCGGAAAGAGACGTGTCTCTGTGTCCACCTCGCATCCCCCAACTGGACACCCCGCCCCACCCCCACCTCGCCGCCTCACCCCCACCTCGCCGCCTCACCCCCCCACCCCCCAGGTCGGCACCCTGGGCGAGCAGCTCAAGGAGCTGCCCCTCTCCTCGCTGATGGCCGCCGCCTTCATCACCTACCTGCCGGCGCACCCCGAGGAGCACCGCGGCAGGGTGATCAAGGTAGGCGGGGGCACTCGGGCGAGAGGAGCCCGGCAACTGTGGACCACGGCTTCTTAGACCACGGCTTCTTAGAAGCACGGCTTCTTAGACCACGGTCTCGGTCTACAGTAGCTCGGCCCCCTTGGTTGGCTGGCCCAGTTTCACGCTGTCCCTGCATGCCGCATGCCGCCTGCTGCACCACCTGCCGCCCCCCCCTCGCCGCCGCCGCCGTCTTGCTTCCCTCTCCCTCCTACGTCGTGTTCACTGGTTCCCTCCCTCCCCCCCCCACCCGCCCCGCCCCGCTCTTCCCCCCGGGCCCCCTTCTCAGGACTGGACCAGCTACCTGAGTGTGGGCGAGTTCGACGTGTGCCGCTTCCTGAGCTCCGAGTCCGAGATGCTCAAGTGGAAGGCGGAGGGGCTGCCCGCCGACGGGCTGTCCGCGCAGAACGCGGTGGTCATCCTGAACTCCACCTCGCGCTCGCCGCTCATCATCGACCCCTCCACTCAGGCCTCGGAGTGGCTCAATGCGCACCTGCGCGTCACGGGCGCTAACATCGACGTGAGCGGTCGGGGGGGGGGGTACAGAAAAGAACCGGTTATTGATTATTATAGCCTGCCTGCTTGCCCCACCAGCGGCCATAGACCCCCTCCTCCCCCCCCTCACTCCCGGGCACCCAGGTGACCACCATGGCCGACCAGCGCTTCACCACCACGCTCGAGCTGGCGGTGCGCTTCGGCAAGACGCTGGTGGTGGCGGAGGTGGACAAGGTGGAGCCCATCCTGTACCCGCTGCTGCGCAAGGACCTGGACAGGCAGGGGCCGCGGTTCGTGGTGCAGGTGGGCGCCGGGGGGGGCAGCTGTGTGGGTGCTGCGGTGTCGGGTGGTGTTGGGGGTGTTGGTGTATCGACCGGCACTCCCGGGCTGGTCGGGACGCGGTGCTGCTGGCTGAGCGACCTCGCACTGTGCTGCCGTGTCGACGTCACCAGTACATGGCACACAGACGAGTGAGCCACGGCCCCTCCCCCCCTCGCCCCCTCGCCCCCTCATCCCCCCACCCCCTCACCCCCCACCCCCTCACCCCCTCGTCGCGACCCCTGTCTTCGGCAGGTCGGTGACAAGGCCACCGACTACAACGACACGTTCCGGCTGTTCCTGGTGACCCGCAACCCGGACCCCTACCTGCCGCCCGACGCCCGCTCGCTGCTGGCCGTGACCAACTTCACCGTCACCCGGTCGGGTCTGGAGGGTCAGCTGCTGGGTCTGACGCTGCAGAAGGAGCGGCCGGAGCTGGAGGAGCAGAAGAGCACCCTGCTGCGCCAGGAGGACGAGTGCAAGGTGGGCAGGGGGAGAAGGGGGTCATCTGGAGGGGAGAGGGGGGGAGGCTGGGGAGGGGGGGAGGGGGTCAGCTGGCGCCAGTGCCATGTGGGGTTGGAGGTTGTAGGGAGGGCCCGGGGGAGGGCCGCGGGCAGTGCTGGGCTGCTGCCGCTCTGGCTCCGTCCTTCCTGCCCTCCGCATTCACGCATCCCCCTACCCCCCGCCCTGCCACCCCGCCCCTTCCCCGCCCCTGCCCCCCTAGGTTGCCCTGGCGGACCTCGAGCGCAACCTGCTTCAGACCCTGGCCACCAGCACCGGCAACATCCTGGAGAACAAGGACCTGCTGGACAAGCTGAACGAGACCAAGACCCGCTCCGCCACCGTGGAGAAGGCGCTCACGGAGTCCAAGTCGCTGCAGGGCAGCCTGGACCAGCAGCGGGAGGTCTACCGCCCCATAGCGGCCCGCGGGTCGGTCATGTACTTCCTGCTGTCGGACCTGCAGGTGGGGGCCGCGGGCGGGAGGGTATGAACCCTGTGAAGCAAACCCGTGGGCTAGGAGCGGGGTGGAGGAGGGGGGACAGAGGGGGGCCCACAGACCCTGACGTGGCAGTGCCCGTGCGCCGCATGCTGCTGGAGCCACCTGCCCATGCTGCTTCGCGATACCTGCGGGCTGCGGGTGTGCCGCCGGTGTGCCGCCGGTATACCTTCTGCCACCTCCGATGAATGTCCCCCCCGGTCCAACCCGACCCTTCCTCCCCCCACTCCCATGCGCCCAGGCCCTCAACCAGATGTACACCTTCAGCCTGAACGTCTTCCTGGGCCTCTTCCGCAAGGCCCTCCTGCGCGACACCCCCCCGGGCGGGGACGTCACCGCGCGCATCGCGCTGCTGGCGGAGTCGCTGCTGGAGCTGGTGTTCGCCTACGTCAGCCGCTCGCTCTTCAACGCCGACCGCCTCACCTTCGGCATGCACATGACGCGCCACCTGCAGCCCTCGCTGTTCCCCGAGGCGCAGTGGTCGTTCTTCCTGGGCAAGCCGGTGCCCGACTCGGCCTCACCGCCGCCCAAGCCGTCCTGGGTGCGCGAGGAGCAGGCCGGGGCCTTCTCGGCCCTGGCCGCCGCCTTCCCGCAGCTGGTGGCCGCCGCCGAGCTGTCGGACTCGGGGCTGTGGTCGCAGTGGGCCAGCGGCGCCACAGACGCCCTGCCGGGCAAGGTGGCTGGCGGCAAGGTGAACCCCTTCCAGCAGCTGCTGCTGGTCAAGGCCTTCCGGCCCGACCGGCTGCAGTCCGCCATGTCGTCGTTCATCTGCGGCACGCTGAACATCAAGTCGGTGTCGCCGCCGCCCTTCTCGCTCAAGACGCTCATCGAGGGCGAGAGCCGCGGAGACGAGCCCGTGCTGTTCATCACCACGCCGGGAGCGGACCCGTCGCAGGAGCTGTCGGAGCATGCGGCGGCGACCATGGGCAAGGAGAAGTACGTGCGGGCGGCGGCGCGGACGAGGGGGGTGCTGGTGGGGGAGGTTATGAGAGGATCCGCGAGTCCACGGGGGGTTTCGAGGAAGTCCACGGAGGGGGGCCGACACGTGGGAGGGATGAGGGGGATGGCGGAGAGCCCTGCGCCTCCTGTGGCTGACCACCTCACTCTACCCGTCCCCCGCCCTATGCGCCTCACTCACCGTTCTCCTCTGACCATGCCGCTTCGCCCCTCCACCGCCTGCGGCTGCCGTACACCAGGTACCATGAGGTTGCCATGGGCCAGGGCCAGGCGGAGAAGGCGGTGGTGCTGCTGCGCGAGTGCGCCAAGTCGGGCGACTGGCTGGTGCTGAAGAACGTGCACCTGGCGGTCAGCTGGCTGCCCTCCCTGGAGAAGGAGCTGCTCATGCTGGAGAAGCACGAGAACTTCCGCATCTTCCTCACCTCGGAGCCGCACCCCAAGTTCCCCTCCACGCTGCTGGAGATGAGCCTCAAGGTGGGTGGGGAGGCGGGGGCATAAGGGCCCGGTTACACGACATGGGAAGTGTAGTTGGCGCATAGACTTCGGGCACGTGGTTGCGGGCGCATGCTGGAGCACTTGGAGCAAATTGAGGGGGGAAAGGAAGTTGTTGGTGCGGCCCCTGCATCGTGCCCCTGCATCGTGGAACACCGCCTCACTACGAGGAAGAACGCCCATTGCGCCCCCGGGCCCCATGTGGCGGCTGTGACTGCTGTGACTAACCAATCACGGCCTCCCTAATGCCCGCGCCGGCCCCCTCCCCCCCCCACCAGATCACCTTCGAGGCCCCCCCCGGCATGAAGAAGAACCTGCAGCGCACCTACGAGGCCTGGTCGGCCGAGTACCTCACGTCCGGCTCCCCCATCCGGGCGCAGCTGTTGTTCGTTCTGGCCTGGTTCCACGCCGTGGTGCAGGAGAGGCGCACATACATCCCGCAGGTGGGGGGGCCAGGAGGAGCTACGCTGGGGGGTTGCAATGGGCGGCTGGGGCTGGGGCCCTGGGGGCTGGTGAGGAAAGCCCCCGTGTACTAGGCGGGGCGGGGCTTGTGGTGATGATGGCGCGTTGCTAAAGGCGCGAGAGCTGCAGCGGGGCCTTGTGAGCACCGCATGTCCCTTTCCCCCAGTTTGCATCACCCTGCTACAAGGCCACAGAGCGTTCTCCCCACGTTCTCATAATTTGCCTCACCATCAGATTCCTTTGTCCCGTCTGTTAACACCCACCTCCGCCTCCACCTCCGCCTCCACCGCATGCAGGGTTGGACCAAGTTCTACGAGTTCTCGTTCGCCGACTTGCGCTCGGGCATGGACGTCATCAGCCAGGCCACCCGCACCGGCACCGCGCCGCAGTGGCAGCTGCTGCTGGGCCTGCTGGACGACGCCATCTACGGCGGCCGCCTGGACAACCCCTTCGACTCGCAGGTGCTGGTCACCTTCCTGCGCCGCCTCTTCAGCCCCGAGACCGTGGGCGCCGCCGGCGGCAAGGTGCGGCCGCTGCCTGGCAGCAAGGTGGTTGTTCCAACCACCAACCACCGCGCCGACTACGTGTCCATCATCTCCGCGCTGCCCGACGTGGACACGCCGGGGCTGTTCTGCATGCCCGACAACATCGACCGCACGGCGCAGCAGGTCAACTCCAGCCGCGTCATCTCGCAGCTCAAGGCCATGAGCCTGCGCGCCGACGTGGCGGGTGGCTTCAACCGCACGCAGTGGCAGACACAGCTGGGCCCGCTGCTGCGGCTGTGGGACCAGCTCATGTCGGGCGCGGGCGCCCTCAAGGCCGCCATGAAGGACATCCGCGCGAGGGGCACCGCCGACAAGGGCGGCGCGCCCATCGAGAACTTCGTCGCGCTGGAGCGCTACAAGGGCGCCAGCCTGGTGGCGCTCATCGACCGCACGCTGGGCGCCATTGCGCGCGTGCTCAAGGGCACGGACACGCTGTCCTCGGGGGTGCAGTCCAGCGGCACGGCGCTGCTGGCGGACACGGTGCCCGGCTCCTGGGACGCGGCGTGGGAGGGGCCGGAGGCGCCCATGGACTACTGCCGCGCGGTGGTGGCCAAGGCGGTGGCGATCGAGGGGCACTGGCAGCGCTGCCAGCAGCCAGGAGGCGGCGGGCTGCTGGACGGCAGCGGCGGCGCGGGCCCACTGGAGCTGAGCTCCGTGTTCCACCCGGGCACCTTCCTCAACGCGCTGCGCCAGCAGTCGGCGCGCTCGCTGGGCTGCTCCATGGACATGCTCAAGCCGGTGACGAGCTGGGACGCGGGGAAGCTCAAGGCGGCTGCCGGCGCGGCGCCGGTGGTGCTGCTGGGCGGTATGATCATGCAGGGCGCCACCTTCGACGGCAGCCGGCTGAGCCCGGTGACGGCGGAGGCGCCCGCCTTCCGCGCCATCCCGCCCATGTGCATGGTGTGGCTGCCCAAGGACGCGCCGTTCGCCTACAGCAGCTACATGGAGGCGCCGCTGTACATGACCAGCGAGCGCAGCAAGCTGCTGTCGCGGGTGCAGCTGCCGGTCAGCGGGCCGGAGGAGATGGACAGCTGGACGCTGGCGGGGCTGTCGCTGTTCCTCAGCGTCTAGTTGGACGCAGTGGCTCGCGGTGAATGGATGAGGCCGGCGGCTGGGGACGCGCCCCAGAAGTGAGCTGGAAGTTTTGCTGGTGTATACGTCGCGCTCTGGGGTGTGTGCGTGTGTGTATGGAGGTAGTCGGACGCCGGCCAGGATAATGTGGTGCTGGTGATACCCTAATAAGGAGCGCAAGCTGGGCTCCAGGTAGGCGCCCAGTGCGGGGCACGGCGGGGGGCTGGTGGCGTGCGAGCGCTGCGACACCGTGCGCGAGGAAACGTGACGATAGCTTCGGTGCGGATCCTCTTATCAAAAACCTTCTCTATATGTGAATAACCGCCCGAGGCGGTCGTGATTGTACATACGAACGTGCAGGGGCCGACCGGCCGGCCAGGTGGGCCGCCAGGTGGGCGCATCCCTGCCGCTGGTGTCGGGGTCCGATCTAGTCCGATAAAATAAGCAGCCAGAGGCATCAATGCCGTGAAACCTGTAAGACTGCCGTGCCTTAGTATCAGGAGAACCTGCTCAACCACACCGAAAAGCAGCCCCGCGCTGCGATCGTTTAGTTGGTTGCAACAACAGCTGCGACAGTGGCCCCTGTTGGCGCCATGGCATGCAACAGGAACCCTTTTGCCTGTCATGGGCGTCTGTCGGACTGTAGGAACCGTGATCGGGACGTACAGCGTAGCCACACCATACCCTGTGAGCCCACAGATCAAAGAACATTGACGCGATCCATCCCGTGCACGTGCACACCGGCGTACCCACAATGTCAAAAATGTTGTACCTAAGGCAAACGCTAAAAACCTCCTTGAGAACCGAAATTCTTCCCCGACAGTTGGAGACACAGGCAGTTGACACAAGGGAGGTTACACATTTCTATAAGACTATAGACGCTAATGACTTGCCACTAGTGGCTCGCGGGCAAAATCGGATGTGGGTCCGGTTCTGCTGGTTTGTCGTACAGCGTGCCGCGGCGAAGGAGTGTCCTACACAATTCTCGTCTGCTTGGAGCTTAATCACTTCAATAGGATAGTATTCCAAAGGTTGTGCCTCACTTGGGCTTCCATAGGGCTCCGGAAGTTACTCTGGAACTAGAACTGAATTGCTCTACATCTCAACGCCCTAGTGATCCAGGTCTTACCAACAAAATGGTCCAAAATGGTACCCCTACTGCTGACAATGTTCTGGCAGAGTCTTCCATTTGCATTTTACATGGTGCTAGAAGTATCGCGGTGCAGAACTAGTGAAAGATAACAATGGCAGAGGAATTTGTCCTTTTATCTCGGAGTGTACAGCCACAACGTCAGCCTACATATGCCAAGAATCCCCTGTTTCAGCCCGAAGCTGGAGAGGTCGTTCGGGCAACGCTTGCTGCAGGCAAGGAGCTTGGCAAAATCCCGACTGGATTTGCAACGGGTTAAACCATTTTCGCCATTCTCAATCGAATCATGTCATGTCTGCAGGAATGGGCGACGAGTCGGGGCGCGACGAGGGCGTGTCGCAACGCAGCGACGCGGAGGCCGCAGCAGCGTTGTTTGGACACAGGCCTGAGGTATGAGGGGTATGACGGCGCGCGTTGTTGATGGCGGTGCGGTGTCTCCCGCCTTCCGCCCACCCGTCTCCCCGCCGTCACACTCCCATTAAGCGCACGTGAAGCCACGCCTCTATACATCAAAGCCTCATTCCCCCCCTCGCCTTCTCCGGCAGGACGCGCTGGCTCCTTACCTGGACAGCCTGCGGGCAAACCGAGGGGATCCAATGTACACCGCGTTTTCCGCCCAGATGAACAACCTCTACCAGGTAGCTGATGCACGTGGCAGCTCACGGGTCACCGCCCTGTCCCTGCACGATAACGTGTTTCGGAGCCCTATGGCTGCCTAGTTGCGCGCGGCCTTGTTACAGACTCGGCTGCGGCTGTGTCTCTTCCTTCCCGTCCCAAGTCCCCAGCCGTAGAGCGCTGCCGAGTGAGCTGCTGCTGCTGGTCCTCCCGCAGGTCTTCAAAGAGCTGTATGATCAGGACCAGGTGGAAATAAGGTACGGCAAGCGGAAGGCGGATCGCATTAGGGCTGTGCGGCGTTGGCGCCGTGGGTGCACCTGCCGGCTCCCATTCCTCGCCTCTGCCCCTTCAACTCCCCGTCGATGATCCATACAGCACCGCCCGACTCCCGTCATTCGTCTCCCTCCTCCCCACCCTCTTTGTCCCCCCTGGATCGTTATGCCACCCCCCTGCTCCCCACCCCTCCAGGAAGCTGCTCACCGCCCTGGAGTCCCAGAAGCAGCAGCTGCACCACTTGGCAGTGGAGAACACCAATGTACGGCAGCACGTGGTCAGGGAGCGGGAGCACGGCGCGGCGGCAGCAGCGGCAGCAGCGGCCGCACTGGCAGCCCACTCGGGGCGGGAGGCGGCTGGCCGGGCTGCGGCAGTGGCGGTGACTGCGGCAGCCACGCAGACAGAGGCCATGGACCGGCAGCGCGGCCAGCCGCTACAGGAGCGGCGGCCGGGGCCGCACCCCGGGGCACCGGACGACTGGCTCCTGGACGCCTCTCCGGACTCGGGACTGATGCCCGACCGCCGGGGCATGCGACCCGGGGGTGGCAGCAGAATGGGGGGTGGCATGCTGGACGCCTCCCGCCTGGGCGGCAGCCGGGGGGGGATCCAGGCGGGACGGCGGGGGCAGCGGCCGTTCTACATCGTCTTCCTGCCGTACATGCTGCACCCGGCTCACCAGTGCTGGAGGTGCGCGCGCGTAGCGGCTCTCGTCGCCATCAGCATGGACCCGCATCGCCATCAGCATGGACCCGCATCGTCGTTATCGCGGCCCTGCATGGCAGTAGGGGCTTACAGCCGGGGGCTGGCAGGCAGCGATGTCCCCGGCTGGCACCAGGGGCGGTGCGGGGCCGGGATGTTGAGACGTGCACTGCGGGCGAGGGGAGGTCCACTTGCCAGAGCCGGCTGCCGTCACCCCCTCCCCGCCGGTGGCTTGCGCTCGTCTCACCCGCAGCACCTCACACCACCCTCCCCCCATCTCGCTACCCCGCCCCTCCCCTCCCCGCTCCTCCCCGGCCCCCCCTCACTCCCCAGGTTCTACGCCGCGTGGCAGTACTCGTGGACTACCCGGCGCACCCTCTGGCTGGCGATGGCCTGGGTGCTTGTGTTCCTGCTGGCTGTGGGGCTGCTGGTAGGGCTGCTGGTGCCCTGGGGGCGCCTGTCCAACACGGACTTCACGGTGCGGCCGGAGGTGGTGGCGGTAGGCGCAGCGCAGGTCAGCCTGGTGATGCGGCTCAACAGGGACGCCATGGTGTTCTATGCGGTGGTGCCGGCGGCGTACACGGTGGGGGCGCCGGCGGGGGGCAGGTGAGGCTGGAGGGGAGCGGGGGAGGCGGGACGGGAGGGGGGCGGGTGCTTTGGTACGGTACGCGAGTAAGGCGGGGGATGGCACCGCAGGTCCTGAGCCGCGAACGAGGGAGAGCGGTGGGGAAGTGGGTTGGCTGCCGGGGCGCCGGGAGGTGGTTGGGCAGGTGGGCAGGTGCCGGGAGGTGGTTGGGCAGGTGCCGAGAGGTGCCGGGAGGTGGTTGGGCAGGTGGGCAGGTGCCGGGAGGCTGTCTTCTACCCCGCCGCCCCGGCCCCCTCCGCGCTGCTGATCCATGTGGCCCCCTACCCCACCCACCGGTGCGGCTCGCAGTCGCCGGCTGGCCCTCGCCACCGGCTCGGGCCCCCTCGCAGGCGATGACGTCAGCGGCGCGCCCTGGCTGCGGCCCTGGCGGGAGTGGCGGCGGCAGTGGCGGCTGCAGCCGGGGCAGCGGCGGCCCTGCAGGTACCGGCGCGGGCTCGCGGCGGAGATCCCTCAGGCGCTGCGGCTGGATTTGGTGGAGGACGACGACGTGCGGGGGGTGGCCTCGGGCTACAGCAGCGCTGTCAGCGGGCTGCTGTACCCCTACACAGTGGCGTGTGGGGTGCTGGACGTGGCCCCCCAGGCGGGGGAGGCCAACTACACCCTCACGCTGCGCAGCGTGCTGCCGCTGGTGCAGGCAGGTAGCGGCCCGGGAGCGGCTCCGGCCGCCCCGGACGAGTGCACCGGTAGCTACGGGCTGACGCTCAACTCGACGCTGCCGCTGTCCAACGGCCCCTTCAACCTGCAGCGGTGTCAGCGGTGTCCGCTGCTGCAGCCGGGCACGACGTACATCGTGTTGATACTGGGTGATGGGGGGCGCAGCACGGGGGTGGTGCAGGTGAACTTCACCACGACCGCGAACCCGGCGCCGGTCGCGGCAGCGGTGTAGTGCGGGGCTGCGCGCCTCGCCCCGCGTGTGTGCACCTGGTACACAGCTGGATCTGGATCCCGACTGCAATACGAGGATATGGTTGCGGGCGGCGTGGGCTCCTAGCAGCGCCGGGTGTGAGACCGTGTGATTCATCCAGCTGGTGTCTGCAACGACCGACCGCCTGCACGAGGAGGAGGAGGAGGAGGACGCACTTGGTATGTATGTGGTGGCATTGCCATGGCGGGTGTGCTGGGACTGTTGTAAGGCCGGAGGCGAGTCGAGGTATGGCCCGCGCGTGCGTGTCGGTGTGGTGGCACCTCGCTGAGGGGGGTCACCTGCTGGATATTGATTCGGGTGGCGTCCGAGTAACGCAGTTTGCGTGTTGTGAAATAAAAATAATACAAATACTCGGTAGCACTTTCAAAAATGGGTGACCCGAAGAGGCGCCGCTGTCGCTGCCGCCGTACACAGGCGCGGCGCGTGGCTTCTGACTTCAGCTTGGTTTATGTAGCCGTTGCTGTTGGCTGGGTTGCGTGTGGGATTTGCGATGAGGGGCCTTCGCGGGGTCAATGCGCAGGACGTTAAGGTAGCAGGCTGCGTTCCGAGCTCGCGACAGCTGGGAACGTCATCAGGTCTGGCTGTTCCTGTCCGCACCTGCTGGGTAGGTACATACCTGTTGTTATGAGGCGGGCAGGGAGGCTGGAAGCACGGCTGACGGCCGGTGATGGGAGCGCGCGATGATTGCTGCTGCTGCCGCACCCCCGACGAGGGTCTCTGCTGGCTCGTGCTTTTATTAGTTATTGCCTAAGCGTTACGAACCCTCCTCTCTTCCGCGAATGAGGTGTGGAGTTTTCTATGTATTTGTGTATTTGGCGGAGTTGCAGGGCAGGTACCCACGGCGATGACGGTCGGGTCGGCAGGGAGAGGTCGCCGGGTTATTCCCGGTCTGTTACACGATGTGGTCCGAGGCATCACCGCACCCCCAGGACCATGTCCGCACAGGCAGCCCTCCGCCGCTACATCGAACCGAGGAATGATCGTCACTGAGACAAAGCCATACGCTTTAGTTGGCGTTACTTCAAAAGGTGGAGGGAGGCCCAAATCAAAAAGCTAGACCCACGAGCTGCAACATCGCGGGTACAACACGGCGGGTTGACGTCAGCATCACGTGCCGGTATTCAACGAGACATTTGTTGTGTTCAATTCGCAGTGCTGCGCTATTCAGTCGAAACCATCCTCGGAGCATCCAAACTCATTGCGGCTGCATCACACAAAAGTGTAAGCATAAGAAAACATCACTCAGCGCCAGTCTGGCTCACATCCTGCAGCAAAAGCAGTATCGCAAGCGACCGCTGGCGATCACACACGCTCTTGACTCTCCGCGCCCACGTCCATACGCCTAGGGCTCGTAGTTCAGCATGGTCCCCAGCCACCGCTCCACGTCCTTGACGTCCATCTTTTTCCGCATCGCGTAGTCCTCGATCTGCTCGCGGGTGATCTTGCCGACCGCGAAGTACGACGAGCAGCGCCCGCCGAAGTACAGCCCGCTCACGCTGGCGGCGGGCAGCATGGCCAGCGACTCCGTCAGCGAGATGCCCGTGCTGGTCTCCGCGTCCAGCAGCTTCCACATGGTCTCCTTCTCGGTGTGGTCCGGCTGGGACGGGTAGCCGGGAGCGGGACGAATGCCCTGCGCAGCAGCGTCGCCACAGCCGCGGCTGTCACATGCTGCAGAGGCGACCAGGGCTGCAAGCGACCCACCCGCTCTCCGCAGCCAGCCGGCCGGCAGCCCCACCCACACAAGACGCAAAAGAGGTGCAGGAACCCAGTCCTCGCAAGCCCCGGTCTTCCTCCCCGCGCCCCGATGCCACCTCACCTGGTACTTGACCTTGAGCATGTCGTCCACAGTCAGCTTCTCGTCGGGCGCGTAGCCCCAGTACTCGCGGCGGACCAGCTCATGGACCTTCTCCGCCAGCGCCTCCGCCAGCCGGTCCGCCAGCGCCTCCGCCATAATGTAGCTATAGTCGTCACCAGCAGCCTTGTAGCCGGCAACCACGTCCTCCAAGCCGTGGCCTGTGACGCAGGGCCAGTTGACATGAGTAGCGAGAATAGAAACAAAGGGACTACTAGCACCGCGAGCTGCTCGCAAACGGACGCCGCATGCTCACTCAACAGTGGCAGTCTCGCACAGGACTCACCGGCAGAGCACGCAAACATGCCGATGTAGTCGTCCAGGCCGCTGCCCTTGGGTGCAACGAAGTCCGAGAGGCAGTAGTAGGGGTCGGTGCCCTCCTTCTCCGCCTGTTGACGCAGACCCGCAAAGCGCGCTGCCACCGTGGTCCTCGACTCGTCGGTGTACACCTCCATGTCGTCGCCCACCGCCGCCGCCGGGTACAGACCGACGACGGCATTCAGCTTGACGCGCTTGTGCTTCACGAAGTCGTTCAACATGGCCTGGCGACGGAGCGAGCAACACACGAAAGGTTAGCCCGTCAGGTCAAGCCAATAACCCGAGAAACCGGCACAATTTATAGCAATCCGGGGAACCCGTCGCCATGCAGGTGCCCACTGTGGTGTAGAAAACTGGCGTACTAGCGGTACCCCGACCACGCACCTGGGCCTCCTCAAACAGCTTCTTTGCTTCCCCACCGACGGTGGCATCGTTGAAGATGCGCGGGAAGCCGCGGTTCGGGTAGCGGCCTCGCAGCTGCCACACCTGTCATGTGGGCGGCAGGATGACGCGTCAATATGGGTCGCCGGATACGGTGGATATGTGGGGTTTAGGGTTATATGACGCTATATATGTATTATCTAGGTGGCGTCACTACATGTATGTAACATCGCTCTACTAGAGGGTGTCCCGGCTCCGGCCGCTCGCCCCCAGGAAAGCAACTGGCCTGGAAGAAGGGGTTCCAGTCGATGTAGTCCAGCACGTCCTCGATAGGGAAGTCCGACAGCACCGTGTTGCCGATCACCTGTTGACATGGGTGGGCAGGAGGGCGGCCGTGAGTACACACACCCGCAGGTAGCCTAATTAGTAACACGCCGGCAGGCGGCGCAAACACCGCCCTTGGACCAGGGCAGGGGCGGAGACACGACTTTTCCGTAATACCGACCCGACCCTCCCTCAGCCGTACCTTGGGCTTGACCGGCCTGTTGGCCTCGTCCTTCCAGTCCACCGCCAGCGCCCGCTTCCTGGCGTCCGGCAGGCTGAGGTACTTGCGGTCCTCCAGGGAGGCGTAGAACTCGTCTCGCAACTCTGCATACTGCTCCGACACCTCGCTGATGTAGTCCTGCGGGCAGCACACGCGGGCAAGCAGCGAATACGACCGTATGATGAGCGGCCATACGCGCAAGTTATTAATATGCCCATGTACACATGGGATATATCTCCAAAGCGGGTTTCGATTCTAGGACTGCTTAATCCACAGATGCAGGGCCTGCCCGAAGGTCGGCCCTGCAGATAGGCGCTGTCGGCTAGCATGGGCGTGCCTTCCCACTCGCGCTGCCAGCGCTACCGCCGGGCAGCCTGTGGCGCATTTCCCACCTGGCGCTGGGCCTTGTTCTTGTCTACGAAGGCCTGGCACACGGGCACCCCGCGTGATGCGTCCAGCACGTGCACCACGGGGCCGCTGTAGGCCGGAGCGATCTTGACCGCCGTGTGCATCTTGGAGGTGGTTGCACCGCCGATGAGGAGAGGCGTCTGGCGGCAGCAGCAGGCAGGGGAAGGGCAGCAGCAGGCAGCAGCAGGAAGGGGAAGGGCACAAACGGCGTTTCGGGTTATTAGCATGGCCTCCAGGAGATATCGATGTCGGTCAAATGGTTAGTGTTCCGCCAAGGGAGGTGCCCCACTGGTGGTGACCACCAGGCTGCCACTCGGCCACAAGTGGCCAGCCGCCTCCGGACGCACCTTCAAGCCTCGCTCCTCCATCTTCTTGGCCACGGTCACCATCTCATCGAGTGAGGGCGTGATGAGGCCCGACAGCCCGATGATGTCCGCGCGGTGCTTTACCGCCGCGTCCAGAATCGTGTCCCAGGGTGTCATCACACCCAAGTCAATCACCTGCGATGCGGCAGCATTCACGTCAACACATGCTAGCTACCTCGCGTACGCAAACAGGGCACACCGCTCTTTCGCAGCGCTTGCCCCGCCGTTTACAGGTCCCCTTGGGGCTCCGGGCAGCACAGCAGCGCAATCCGCGCGCGACACACACAGCCCCAGTGCGCCGCACAGCCGTGTTCCGACCTTGAAGTTGTTGCAGCCGAGCACCACCGACACGATGTTCTTGCCGATGTCGTGCACGTCGCCCTTCACGGTCGCAATCACCACCACGCCGGCGTTGGAGTCCTCGCCCACGGTGCCGTTCAGCCTCTTCTCCTCCTCGATGTAGGGGATCAGGTGCGCCACCGCCTTCTTCATGACGCGAGCCGACTTGATGACCTGCCAGGGGGCGCAGCCGGGGCGGGACAGCGGTGTCACGACAGCAGGTCACCATCGCTACTGCCAGCACCGTTAAATCATGCTATGGCCAGTCCGCAGCCAGAATGAATCGCGACGTACAGTGTTATGTAGACTACGCGCAGCGAGGCCCACGCCCGCCTACCTGAGGCAAAAACATCTTGCCCGCGCCAAAGAGGTCACCGACGACATTCATGCCGTCCATAAGCGGCACCTCGATGACGTTCAGTGGCTTCGGGTACCTGCGCGAAAACACGAAAAGGATCAACATCACCCGTAATGTACGCAGCCCAGCCAAACCACGTGGCACCACAATTTCGCCAGTGTCCTCAACGCAGCCGCAACTACTCGCCTCCCCACGAACCGTCGCCTCAAGCCCTGCAATGCCCTGCCCCGCATCAGCGCTTCGCTCACCTGCCGCACGTGCGCGCCTCCTCCGTGTCCACCACCGCGAACTCGTCGATGCCCTTGATGAGCGCGTACTCCAGCCGCTTCTCCACAGACAGGTCCCGCCACGAGTCGCCCTTCTTGGCAACAGCGCCCCCGGGGCCCGCCAACCCGCCCTTCTTCACGACAGCAGTGGGCTTGGACTTGGGGTCCAGCAGGGCGGCGTACTCCATCATGCGCTCAGTCGCGTTGTCGCACCTACGGGTGAGCGGAAGAGGCGGTCTCCCACCTTGGTACCCCTCGTACCACCGCGTGAGCCAATATACCCGCAGTTGTGGTCCCTGATAGGTGCAATTGTGGCTTCACATACATCATGCCACCGTGCGGCTTTGTAACATGCCATTTGCAGCATCAATTGTGTTCGTATTCGCGAATACGAACACCCAGCTAATAGGCTCGTGGCTACCCTGCCCGTTTGTGACCCACTCGTCTGGCAGGCAGGCATGCCCGCATGCGACATGCCGGTCGGTTAAGGAACACAACTTGCATTCCAGGCAACTAACACGACACAGATAACCAGATGGAGATCCGTCGAATCCCCTACTGCCCACCTATTCAGCAGCACGTCCTCCACGAACCCAAGCAGCTCCTTGTCAATCTTGCTGTACTCGTCCTCCTTGACCTGGGCCGTGTTCACAATGCCCATGTCCATGCCCGCTGCACAGGCGTGGTAGAGGAAGGCGCTGTGGAATGCGCGCCGCACTGCCTCGTTGCCGCGGAAGCTGAAGGCAATGTTGCTGACACCACCGCTGACCTTTGAGCCGGGGCAGAGCCGCTTGATCTCGCGTGTGGCACGAATAAAGTCAACGGCGTAGTTGTTGTGCTCAGCAAGGCCCGTGCCAACAGTCAGGATGTTGGGATCAAAGATGATGTCCTGAGGGTTGAAGCCAACTTCCTCCACAAGAATGCGGTAGGCGCGGCAGCAGATCCGGACCTTATCCTCGCAGGTAGCTGCCTGGCCCTGCTCGTCGAAAGCCATCACCACCACAGCCGCGCCATGACGCTTAACCAGCTTCGCATGGTGCCGGAAGGCCTCCTCACCCTCCTTCAGGCTGATGCTATTGACGATGCACTTGCCCTGGCTGCACTTGAGGCCAGCCTCCACGATGTGGAACTTGCTGCTGTCAATCATGAACGGCACGCGGCTGATCTCCGGGTCGCTGACAAGCAGGTTGACGAAGCGGGTCATAGCGCCAACACCCTCAATGAGGCCGTCGTCCATGTTGATATCCAGAACGTCAGCCCCCTGGTTCACCTGCTTCAGCGCGATAGATACGGCAGTGTCGTAGTCGTTGTTGACGATAGCCTTCTTGTAGAGGATGCTACCAGCCACATTGCAACGCTCGCCAATGTTCAGGAACGTGCGGCGCATGTTGGCAGGGTCTGGGCGGTAATTGAGCGGCTCAAGGCCGCTTAGGCGCATCAGCGGCTCCACCACCGGGCACTTGCGCGGCGGGTAAGCGGATGCCATGGCCTTGATGGCGGCAATGTGCTCAGGTCCCGTGCCGCAGCAGCCACCAATGGCGTTCACCAGGCCAGCCTCGCAGAAGGGACGGATCTCCTCCGCCATCTCCGGACCCTTC
Source organism: Yamagishiella unicocca (assembly GCA_003116995.1). Taxonomy (NCBI): domain Eukaryota; kingdom Viridiplantae; phylum Chlorophyta; class Chlorophyceae; order Chlamydomonadales; family Volvocaceae; genus Yamagishiella; species Yamagishiella unicocca. The sequence goes on along the minus strand of BDSL01000026.1, from coordinate 837,405 downwards.
TGGTCGTAACCGCCCATGGCATTGGGCAGGCCGGCGTTGGGGTAGCAGAAGACGTAGCAGTCGGCACAAGCGCTGAGGTTGGCAATGTACTGAAGCATGTCCTTGGCGCCTAGAGCACAGTTGAGGCCCACCGCCATGGGCTTGGCGTGGCAGATGCTGTTCCAGAAAGCCTCGTTGGTCTGGCCGCTCAGCGTGCGACCGCTGTTGTCCACGATGGTGCCGCTGATGAACACAGGCAGGCGGACGCCACGGTCGCTGAAAAACTGCTCCAAGGCGTAGATCGATGCCTTGGCATTCAACGTGTCAAAGATAGTCTCAACCAGGAACATGTCAACACCACCCTCGTACAGCGCCTCGATCTGCTTGTAGTACGCATCGACCACCTCATCGTACGTGATGCCACGGAACGCTGGGTTCTCCACGCTGGGCGATACACTGAGCGTCTTGTTGGTGGGCCCAACCGCGCCCGCAACGAAGCGGGGGCCGCTCTCTGGGTGAGCTGCCATGAAGTCCTTGACGCACTTCTTGGCAAGCTCGGCAGCTGTGCGGTTGATGAGCGCAACCTCCTCCTGCGCATACGCGGGTGGACGGGCAGGAGAACGACAGCGTGATACACGGAGCGTTGCAAATCGATCGAATCCCAAACCCAACATAGGTAATTGGCTAGAGGCTACATGCCTGTACATGCCTGAGCGCTGCACGACCTGCATTTTCTCCGCAACCCAATTTCAGATGGTATGTTGGTTACCCTCCACCGCGATGCAAGCACACGCCACCTACGTCAGCCTGCAGCTCGTAGTCCGACTGGCTGATCCACGTGCCGTTGAACGTGTTGGTCTCAATGATGTCGGCCCCGCCCTCCAGGTATGCCGTGTGGATCTGGCCGATGACGTCCGGGCGGGTGATGACCAGCAGGTCGTTGTTGCCCTTCAGCTCGTGGCCGTGCTTCACATACCGCTCACCACGGAAGTCCTCCTCCTCCAGCTTGTACTTCTGGATCTGCGTGCCCATCGCGCCATCAATGAAGATGACGCGCTCGCGAAGCAGCTCGTCCAGCTGCTCGAACACCGGCGACTTCTTCAGGGCGTCACCGGAAGGAATGTATACTGGAACTGGCGGCAAGTCAGTGGCCGGCGCGAGCGGGTCAAAACCGTCAGCGACAGCGTTCGCCCGGGGCGTGAAGGTGGGTCCTGCCTCAACTGATGCCAGCTTGGTCACGGCCGTGGGTTTGCAACCCGGAGTGAGCAGTGCTGCAAACTCCATCATCCGTTCTGTAGCGTTCTCACATCTGCAGTGCAACAGCAAGGAGGTGCTCCCTTAAAACGCAACTAACACACCTGACACGTTGCAACTAAAACTGCGTGGCTGCATATCAAGTTGTTTCCTGATGCCATTGGCAACCTATGTCAATCGGCAAAGACTAATCAGGTTTTTCTGGCCACGAACAGAAGACAGATAGAATTGAGATCCTCCCCAAACTCGCTGCATACCTGTTCAGCAGCACGTCCTCCACGTATCCGAGCAGCTCCTTGTCAATCTTGCTGTACTCGTCCTCCTTGACCTGGGCCGTGTTCACAATGCCCATGTCCATGCCCGCTGCACAGGCGTGGTAGAGGAAGGCGCTGTGGAATGCGCGCCGCACTGCCTCGTTGCCGCGGAAGCTGAAGGCAATGTTGCTGACACCACCGCTGACCTTTGAGCCGGGGCAGAGCCGCTTGATCTCGCGTGTGGCACGAATAAAGTCAACGGCGTAGTTGTTGTGCTCAGCAAGGCCCGTGCCAACAGTCAGGATGTTGGGATCAAAGATGATGTCCTGAGGGTTGAAGCCAACTTCCTCCACAAGAATGCGGTAGGCGCGGCAGCAGATCCGGACCTTATCCTCGCAGGTAGCTGCCTGGCCCTGCTCGTCGAAAGCCATCACCACCACAGCCGCGCCATGACGCTTAACCAGCTTCGCATGGTGCCGGAAGGCCTCCTCACCCTCCTTCAGGCTGATGCTATTGACGATGCACTTGCCCTGGCTGCACTTGAGGCCAGCCTCCACGATTTGGAACTTGCTGCTGTCAATCATGAACGGCACGCGGCTGATCTCCGGGTCGCTGACAAGCAGGTTGACGAAGCGGGTCATAGCGCCAACACCCTCAATGAGGCCGTCGTCCATGTTGATATCCAGAACGTCAGCCCCCTGGTTCACCTGCTTCAACGCGATAGACACGGCCGTGTCGTAGTCGTTGTTGACGATAGCCTTCTTGTAGAGGATGCTACCAGCCACATTGCAACGCTCGCCAATGTTGAGGAACGTGCGGCGCATGTTGGCAGGGTCTGGGCGGTAATTGAGGGGCTCCAGGCCGCTTAGGCGCATCAGCGGCTCCACCACCGGGCACTTGCGCGGCGGGTAGGCGGATGCCATGGCCTTGATGGCGGCAATGTGCTCAGGTCCCGTGCCGCAGCAGCCACCAATGGCGTTCACCAGGCCAGCCTCGCAGAAGGGACGGATCTCCTCCGCCATCTCCGGACCCTTCTGATCGTAACCGCCCATGGCATTGGGCAGGCCGGCGTTGGGGTAGCAGAAGACGTAGCAGTCGGCACAAGCGCTGAGGTTGGCAATGTACTGAAGCATGTCCTTGGCGCCTAGAGCACAGTTGAGGCCCACCGCCATGGGCTTGGCGTGGCAGATGCTGTTCCAGAAGGCCTCGTTGGTCTGGCCACTCAGCGTGCGACCGCTGTTGTCGACGATGGTGCCGCTGATGAACACAGGCAGGCGGACGCCACGGTCGCTGAAAAACTGCTCCAAGGCGTAGATCGATGCCTTGGCGTTCAACGTGTCAAAGATGGTCTCAACCAGGAACATGTCAACACCACCCTCGTACAGCGCCTCGATCTGCTTGTAGTACGCGTCGACCACCTCATCGTACGTGATGCCACGGAACGCCGGGTTCTCCACGCTGGGCGATACACTGAGCGTCTTGTTGGTGGGCCCAACCGCGCCCGCAACGAAGCGGGGGCCGCTCTCTGGGTGAGCTGCCATGAAGTCCTTGACGCACTTCTTGGCAAGCTCCGCAGCTGTGCGGTTGATGAGCGCAACCTCCTCCTGCTCATACGCGGGTGGACGGGCGCATGGTCACAGCAAACGAAGTTGGACACTGGGCATAGCGTGAGGGTACGAAATAGTCCATATTATGATCCAAGTGTTTGTCAGTCCGGACCCTGCGTCAATAAGCAATTTATGCCAGTCAGTTAAGAGGCTGCATGCCGAGTGTGGAAGCATACGGCCTATGCTTATGGCAAAAACCTGTTCCAAACCACACGTTCAGCTACCGCTACTCCCTCATCCCTTCACCTCCATGACCACTACATTTGTGACTCATTCCTGCAGCTCCACCCTTACACACGCCACCTACGTCAGCCTGCAGCTCGTAGTCCGACTGGCTGATCCACGTGCCGTTGAACGTGTTGGTCTCAATGATGTCGGCCCCGCCCTCCAGGTACGCCGTGTGGATCTGGCCGATGACGTCCGGGCGGGTGATGACCAGCAGGTCGTTGTTGCCCTTCAGCTCGTGGCCGTGCTTCACATACCGCTCACCACGGAAGTCCTCCTCCTCCAGCTTGTACTTCTGGATCTGCGTGCCCATCGCGCCGTCAATGAAGATGACGCGCTCGCGAAGCAGCTCGTCCAGCTGCTCGAACGCCGGCGACTTCTTCACGACGTCACCGGAAGGAACGTACACTGGAACTGGCGGCAAAACGGTGGCTGGCGCGAGCGGGTCGAAACCATCGGGGACAGGGTTCAGCCGCGGCGAGATCTTGGGTGCGGATGCCTGCTCCTCGTTGAGCCTGCGCAGTTTGGTCGGGGGGCACTTCGGGTCCAGCTGTGCTGCGAAGTCCATCATGCGCTCCGTGGCATCATCCCGCCTGCACGTCAGATCAGGGGAACGTGGGGTACAGGGGGAAAAGTGGGGCGGGGCAAGAGCGGGGCAAGTGCGGTGCGGGGCACGGTTTATTTCAACAGCCCTTGCATACGGTCGAGCATATGTAGGTGGAATGGTGTAAGACAGCCAGGATACAAATAACTGCCAAACGGTGATGGCATGAAACCATAGCAGGCAAGTAAGCTCTGAGTTGCAACGAAGCGGTTGATAGCCAGCGTGTTGTTTTCCATCTATACCATGATTTGTGGGTACCAGCAAATGGCGTATGTATGTTCTTTGCGCAACGCAATTACCGACGGCGGCTGCTGGTGCCCCTTCCATACAACCTTTACTCTGACTTGTTGCAATCTATCACTATTTAGGGCATCTCTCTAGGTAGGAACGTCAGCATGAATACCGAATGGTGCAGTGGTGCCTTGGAACTGGTCCTGTTTACTGGCCCGGAGTCCTAGAACTGCTGTCCTCCATAACCTCAGGTGGCACGGACGCAAAACCCACATGCCGGTGGATGCTGGCAGCGCCAACACATCAGGGTCATGCGAGTGCCCCACATCGCAAACGAAGTCAAGACCAGCATCCATACAGCAAAGCCTCCCGCATGTACATTAGTGTAGCAAATGACGTACACATCTTTTGTTATTCAGTTGTTGCTGGACGCCCCCCGTTCGTTGATGTGCAGGACAACCTCTTCGTATCGTGCGCGAATACCCCGCGTAAACCCGTAAACCATCCGTTTCATGTGCAGTGCTTTTGCCCTCTTGACGCCTTGCGCACCTGTTCAGCAGCACGTCCTCCACGTATCCGAGCAGCTCCTTGTCAATCTTGCTGTACTCGTCCTCCTTGACCTGGGCCGTGTTCACAATGCCCATGTCCATGCCCGCTGCACAGGCGTGGTAGAGGAAGGCGCTGTGGAATGCGCGCCGCACTGCCTCGTTGCCGCGGAAGCTGAAGGCAATGTTGCTGACACCACCGCTGATTTTTGAGCCGGGGCAGCGCCGCTTGATCTCACTGGTTGCGCGAATAAAGTCAACGGCATAGTTGTTGTGCTCAGCAAGCCCCGTGCCAACGGTCAGGATGTTGGGATCAAAGATGATGTCCTGAGGGTTGAAGCCAACTTCGTCTACGAGGATGCGGTAGGCGCGGCAGCAGATCCGGACCTTATCCTCGCAGGTAGCTGCCTGGCCCTGCTCGTCGAAAGCCATCACCACCACAGCCGCACCGTGACGCTTAACCAACTCGGCATGGTGCCGGAAGGCTTCCTCACCCTCCTTCAGGCTGATGCTATTGACGATGCACTTGCCCTGGCTGCACTTGAGGCCAGCCTCCACAATGTGGAACTTGCTGCTGTCAATCATGAACGGCACGCGGCTGATCTCCGGGTCGCTGACAAGCAGGTTGACGAAGCGGGTCATAGCGCCAACACCCTCAATGAGGCCGTCGTCCATGTTGATATCCAGAACGTCAGCCCCCTGGTTCACCTGCTTCAGCGCGATAGACACGGCAGTGTCGTAGTCGTTGTTGACGATAGCCTTCTTGTAGAGGATGCTACCAGCCACATTGCAACGCTCGCCAATGTTCAGGAACGTGCGGCGCATGTTGGCAGGGTCTGGGCGGTAATTGAGCGGCTCCAGGCCGCTTAGGCGCATCAGCGGCTCCACCACCGGGCACTTGCGCGGCGGGTAGGCGGACGCCATGGCCTTGATGGCGGCAATGTGCTCAGGTCCCGTACCGCAGCAGCCACCAATGGCGTTCACCAGGCCAGCCTCGCAGAAGGGACGGATCTCCTCCGCCATCTCCGGACCCTTCTGATCGTAACCGCCCATGGCATTGGGCAGGCCGGCGTTGGGGTAGCAGAAGACGTAGCAGTCGGCACAAGCACTGAGGTTGGCAATATACTGAAGCATGTCCTTGGCGCCTAGAGCACAGTTGAGGCCCACCGCCATGGGCTTGGCGTGGCAGATGCTGTTCCAGAAAGCCTCGTTGGTCTGGCCGCTCAGCGTGCGACCGCTGTTGTCCACGATGGTGCCGCTGATGAACACAGGCAGGCGGACGCCACGGTCGCTGAAAAACTGCTCCAAGGCGTAGATCGATGCCTTGGCATTCAACGTGTCAAAGATAGTCTCAACCAGGAACATGTCAACACCACCCTCGTACAGCGCCTCGATCTGCTTGTAGTACGCATCGACCACCTCATCGTACGTGATGCCACGGAACGCCGGGTTCTCCACGCTGGGCGATACACTGAGCGTCTTGTTGGTGGGCCCAACCGCGCCCGCAACGAAGCGGGGGCCGCTCTCTGGGTGAGCTGCCATGAAGTCCTTGACGCACTTCTTGGCAAGCTCGGCAGCTGTGCGGTTGATGAGCGCAACCTCCTCCTGCGCATACACGGGTGGACGGGCAGAAGAACGAGAGCGTGATACTCGGAGCGTTGCAAATCTATAGAACCCAAATTCAACACAAATAAGCGGCTAGAGGCTACATGCCTGTACATGCCTGACCGCTGAACGATCTGCGCACAGTGCGCAACCCAATTGCAGATGGTATGTTGGTTACCCTCCACCGCGATGCAAGCACACGCCACCTACGTCAGCCTGCAGCTCATAGTCCGACTGGCTGATCCACGTGCCGTTGAACGTGTTGGTCTCAATGATGTCGGCCCCGCCCTCCAGGTACGCCGTGTGGATCTGGCCGATGACGTCCGGGCGGGTGATGACCAGCAGGTCGTTGTTGCCCTTCAACTCGTGGCCGTGCTTCACATACCGCTCGCCACGGAAATCTTCCTCCTCCAGCTTGTACTTCTGGATCTGCGTGCCCATTGCGCCGTCAATGAAGATAATGCGCTCACGAAGGAGCTTCTCAAGTTGCTGGGTTACGTTCTCCGTGTTAAGCGCGGACTGGACAGGCACCGGCGTGGGTGCCAGCTCACGAGCCACTGCGACTTCCGCTGGCTGGGGTACATCCTCCAGTTCAGGGGTCGGTGCCAGCTCACGAGCCACTGCGACTTCCACTGGCTGGGGTACATCCTCCGGGCTAGCCACGGGCGGCGGTTGTGCCACGATAGGCGCCGACTGAGGCTCACGAGCCACCTGGCTTTGACCAGACCCAACAGCTTCAAAGGCAGCATCCGGCGATTCCAAGGGCTCGGGTTTGGTAACGGGGTTAGACGTGGCAGTCCCATGGACTGGCTCGTCCGTCTTGGGCTTCACATCAGGTGAGACTGCAACAACAGAACGACAGAGAGGCACAATATGAATACATGAATCGGCGAGAATAAACTAGTACACAGGTTTGCGTACCAGCGGAACTCCGCGTCGTAGCTCCCTTGCGACCGGACAAGGCGATCCCGACCTAGCGATCGCGGCAGCACATATTTGTTAAGAACATATAAAAGCCACGCTGATGAGGTACAGCTCCTTACCGCTGCAACAACTGCGGCAGGGACGGCAATTACAGCCAGTCCAGCAATCACTGCCGAGAATAATGGCAACGCTGCAGGTCCGCACGCGACCGCAGTCACAAGGGCTCCAACTACATAAATTGGATATTTTCGCACAGTGGCAAGTAAGTCTCTGGGCTTCATGTTGAACCGGCTGCCAATAGATACGCCAAAGAGGTTATTAGCAACACAGCGCTAGACCTTGTGTAATGTGCTCTAAAGGGGAATTGGGTAGGCGGAGTGATCCTGGAAATGGCACCTGTGTCACATAGTACGGTTTCGGAACACCGCCTCGGCCTGGCGGCCGAGCAAGCAAACGAGCTTGCTAATAGCTGGCTCCCCTGTAACACGCGCATTCTTGCTAATACAACGTCGGGATATTTAGGGCTGCAGTATATACTGTCGAGGCAATTCAGAAATGTTTGTGTAAAACACGGTGAAAGTTTTCGATCGGGTCCGCAGCCTAAGAACCTGGCGTGAATTTCCAGCAGTTCGAGTCTCTACATCAACGGTCGGATCAGCCTGCAGCTTTCTTATCCCTGATCAGTTATGGACTTCCCGAGCTTCTATGCATTAACCGACATGCACAGTGTACATACCCACGGCACCTAGAGTAATCTGCTATGGACACACCAAACTGCCGTTTCTGCTTGAGCGCCCGTAGGGCGTGCCAGCAGCATGGTCTAGAGCAACCGCCCTTCGCCACCCAGTGGTGGTGCGTGCGGTGGTACGAAACACGGGTATGAGCAGTGCCGGTCGGTCAGTCACATCAGTCGCGCGACTTAAAACCACAGAGAGGGCAATCTCTGTGCAGGATTTATCGTTACAATGGGGCCGCGTCCGACGGACGAGGGCCAGGGGTTCAAGCCAGGACACTGGGGATCTAGACATGACGCGGGCCATGCCAGCCCCAAATCCATGTTCGTGACGATTCCCGGCTCCAGGAGGCCACCTCACTTGCCCGGACGCATCGGCACTGCGGCCTACACGCCAGACATCGCGGCTCCATCAGCACAGCCTCCCTAATTCCAGCACAACCACATGCCCCATCGCAGGGGCTGCGTGCACTGCGGTAACCCGCACTTAGTCCTTGTGGAGGCAGCACAGCAGCTACCGAACCCTCCCCCGCAAGGTCGCTCTCTTGCACCGCAAGGTCGCAGTACCCACGCCTGCGTCCACCTGCCCGCTCCCCGTGTCGTCCATCTTGTAGTACAAGGGCTGCCTCCCCTGGAGCAGCGCCTCAAACGGTCTTGATCATACCCTGGTTGCGGGCAAACTCGAAGATGCCGCCGGCGTCGATGACCGGGCCAGCCTGCAGCGGCGGCAGGCGTGAGCGCAGCAGCCGATCCTCGTCAGTCATGGTCGCACATGTACTTGCACCTGGTAGTTCTGCCATCTTCATGTTCACGATGCATCAGCTATAGCTCAGCAGCCAAGCCGAATGATGCTCCTCGACCATTCAACCAAAGACCCCGACCAGGCACCTTCCTGCCACCCTTGGGTTGCCCGACGCCGTCCGAAGACCCAACCCCAGCAACGGAAGCCCCCCCCCCCGCTTTTGCACAACCCCAACAACGGAAGCCCTCCCGGTGTTCCCCACCGGTGGCCTGCACACGAGCAGCCCAGCCCGTGTCGCCCTGCAGTCAGGTCCAAATCCGCGTACCTCGCCGATCTCCAGCAGCTGGTAGGTCTTGCCGGTGCTGTGGTCCGTCAGCACGTTCTTGTCCATGTCGACAGTCACCTCCGAGCCTGGCACCGCAAGCCGGACGATGCAGGAACGGCAAAGTAAGTCCGTGTGGGAACGGCCCCCGCGGCAATCGGCGATGCAGGGGCTGCAAAGTAAGTCCGTGTGGGAACGCCCCCGCGACAACCGGGATGTGATCGCCGTGCATGTGCACGGGTAGCGAGCAGCGAGAGAAGCAGCGAAGGGAGCAGCAGCTGCAGCAAGAAACCTACCGAGCCCCCAGCACCCACTGCCACGCAGGGGCCCGTACCGGCGCCGTGCACACATCACACCAGGGTATCCAGTGGCTTTCTACTGCGGTATACCCACTGCCCCATCACTCCCACGTGCGCCCCTTTCCCCCCTGGGTTCGGCAAGACCCGGACTCCGTGTCACGCGCCAGCCCGTCCTTGCCGGAAGCCGCTGGGGTTCTGTAATGAGCTCCGCGCCCCTGCTGCCAGCGCATGGCATACGGGCCCTCCCGCCTGCCGCCCGCGGCCTGATCTAGCGGCGCCGCATGCCTGACTAGGCTATAGCGGCGCTGGCGAGCAGCTGTAGCACCCTGGCGGTGCTCCGCTGCAATGCTCACGGCTCTGGGGACCAGCTGGCTGCGACATGGTAAGCAGCGAGCCCACCGAGTCTGCTCGCTGGCGTACTGCCGGCCACTAGTCCCCCAGGAGTCAGTACCGTTGGTCGTGATGAATTGTGCTGAGCCAGCCGAAGAAGGCCCTGACCACTTTCGACTTTGATACGCGAGCACCCAGTCAGCACAAGCAGCCCATTTGAACCCCTTCCCCCGGTTTGTCAGCTAGCAAGTCCGTCCGGCCTCACCGGTCTTTAGCTCGTCGCACAGCCGCACCGTCGTCTCGCAGGGGTAGAGCTCTCCGCTGCAACACGGGTGGAGTCAGCGGCAGGGATGGCAACAGCAGTGGAGGTTACGGCTGGGGCGGGCAGGTGAGGCGATGGACTGTAAGCGCGCACGAGGGCAAGCGAGTGTGAAGCCTGTGGGGACGCGTCAAAGGGGCTTGCTGAGGGACAGGCGGGCAGGAGTACGGGAGGTACCGGTACGGCGATAAGATGTGAAGGACGGCATCGTCGGCCCGCAGATCAGCTTCCCTTTGCAGGCGGCGGCGGCGGCGCCATGTCTGCTGCTGCAGCGGCGCCATGGTGCAAAGTACTTACGTGGCGATGCAGTTGCGGAAGAAGATGCGGGCGTACGACTCGGACACGCACACCTTAGCGCCTGCGGAAGGAGCCAGTCAACCAGGCGATATGCAAGAGCGTGAGAGGGGTCATGCTAACCATGCAGTGGGGTGCACCACTTGTGGGAGGCATCCAACGGGGCAATCCACGACATCAAGGATCCGTCAGGGAACCGCGCCGCATGCCGGATCATCTCATCACAGCCCTCCGCACAGGACGATCACCCTTCAGCCCGCGTGCAATGTGCCATGCTCCTGGTTGGGTGTATTACCGGGCTTTCCTCCATCCCAGGACAGGCAGGGTGGACAGCTACCCACCGGAAGTGGTGCCTGGAAACGGGAAGTCCTGGAGTTCCTCGCAGCGCCCTCGTTCCTACCCCTTCATCCCTTTATCCCTTCTACCCCCAAACCGTTGCAGTGCCGTTCCGCCCTGCATCCCACGCCGCCACATTTATCCACGCCCATCCAATGCTTTTGCGACGCAAGGACGGCCCAACAGTGCCCACCCTTGTAAAGGCACGCCCTTCTTGCACGTTGCCTTCTTCCACTTGCAATGCTATGCACGCGTAAAGTTCGGAGTGCACGCGGCGGAGCGCGCGGACGACCCACCGGCAGCACCCAGGGCTACAGGAGCGTGCTCGCGAGACGACCCGCAGCCAAAGTTTTGACCGCCAATAATTACTGGGTACTCGGTCTTCATCTCATTATCTTTGACGTACCTGCAACAGCATGGGTGGCGTGCGATGGTGTTTAGGCGTGCTGCCCGTGCCGGGCTCACCCCTTCAGTAGGCGCACCTGGTCAGGTACTGATCGTCCGGAAGGCCGATCAACGCATAGCTACCCAGCTTCTCGTACTCATCAGGCTGTAAGGAGCATTTGCACGCGGAGGGGTCAGCGTTGTGACGCTAACGCTGCGCATGCGTGTTAATCACCTTTGAAGGCACCAGCGTAAGGTACTCGGCCGGAATAATTTGATCAGTGTCAATGTTCTGCGAACATGGAGTGGTCCAAATCATTAAGTCCAGTTTGGCCGGAAAGAACATGCGCGAAGGCGTGCGGCGCCTCCATCCAACTTACGTCGCGGGTCACATAACACTTCCCGCGGATGACGCGCGGCTCGCCCTCCTTCTTGCTGACCTTTGCGCACACGCGCACGCACGACCGACGAGCGGGTCGCCCCAGGGTGGCCGCCCGGCCCTGCTGGATTGTGGAAACTATCATTTTTTGGAACGGAAAGTCACGGAATGCAACAGGCGACAATTCCCAATGACAGCTTGGACACAATTTTGTGTATAAGGCGGTAAGTAACCATATGGGTTCGGCCTAGTACGGCGCACTCCTACTTTGCGATCACGCATTCCCATCATTTAGGACCTCCACAAAGTAATGACTTCATTCAGTTCTATTTTGCCAGGACGGTACGTTGCGACCTCTAGACCTCAACATCCGTCGTCTCAAACGAATTCAGGAAGCATGTCTACCCTATCGCTCAAGAGCAAAGCCGGTGAGCTTTGTCTACTGCCATTTTTTGCGTAAGACTAGTTACATTTTGACGAGGATGGACCACATGGATCAGAAGTGACTTCCTGGGCTCTTTTCTGACCCAATTCCTGTGGCGCAGGCTGCTACACGGGCTCGCGGCAAGCCAGAAAGGTCAGTTGTATTCCAGACCATTGAGTATGTATTGAATCATGGTGCTGGACGCTGTTTCCTGACATTTCTCTGGCTCGTGGTGGTCCCGTGTGTGTGGTCAGGGTGTTGTCGTTCGCGCAGCGGCTGACAACCAGCTGCTGAAAAAGCCCGACCTCAAGCGGCCCGAGTCTGAGCAGAAGCGGCTCTTCAATGAGCCCTCTGCTGCCGGTGCAGCTGCATCGTCGCCAGCCAGCGTGCCGGGCGGGTGGGTACATGCGTTATACTGCAATTTGAAATCCCCTTGCTCACTTAATGTTGGCTACGTAGGGTTGTAACTATTGAGTACCAGCGTCAGCGTGCGAAGGAGGTACGCCAATACTTCATAGACATGAAGACCGAAGAGCTCCGTGGAAAATCACAGTGAGTGCGGGGTGACGCACTCGCTTTCACACGCTCGCGCACGGAGTGATAACACTGTTTTTAACCACCCAGGGTGTTTGGCTGGACACCAAAGAACGAGATTTCGAACGGTCGCTGGGTGATGTTCGGCCTGCTGGTCGGCATGCTCACCGGTGGGTGCTTGGCATGGCGCTTCCCAACCATCTTACTGACGAAGCGTGACGGCATTCGTAGATTATCCTAGCTTTGATACTCGAGGCCGTAGTGGAAGTAGTTGCGTGCACAACCAACGGTCAGTGTTGCACCTCCCGCGGCTCCTTCCGCAACTGACGCCAGTGCTGCCCTGTCCCTGGCGCAGAGTATGCGACCGGCAAGAACTTCATCGACCAGCTGTCGCTTATGGTGTCGTACCTGGGCATTGTGGACCTCGATTAAACAGTTACGCACCTCGTTGTGTATGGGGCTTATGGAGGAGCCGGGAGGCAGCTTCGATGTACATTTTTGAGTGTGTCGGACGTCGCACAGTATCCTTTGACTGGCCGCAGCGGCTTTGTTCGTCCGTCTACAGGCCGTCTCATGCTTGGCTGAAACGGCGGCTATTTTTCCCGAATGCCCCTCTTAAACGGTGCATGGTGCGCAGTACGTTGTATTTTGATGAGGGGGTACTGCGGCTGGGCGGGATAGCAAGGGGTACTTTGGCTGCCCTCGACATAAGTACGTGGCAGATGTAGGACAGAGTTTGGCTTTCAACTAATGCAGCTTGGTGTATTGCAGGTTACAGCTAATTGCCAGGTGGATTCATGCTAGCAAGAGCAGTACACAAGCTAGTGCTTGGATTAATAGCGAAGGAGAGTGTTGAGACTGGCCAAGCATGCCTGTGCGGTTGTATAAGCCGGAGTCTCCTTTTGAATCCTATCGCTTTGAACGTGGATCGCACTGCGGCCCTGCGGACCTGTCAGGATCGCGATGGTCCATGCTGACGAGTATCGGGCGAGAAGCTTTGAAAATGCTTGCCGTGTCAATTACCTCGGAAGGTTGCTTTGGGTGGCACTGCTCGAAAGCGTCTGACCATGCAGGGATCAAACGTCTCATCTTGTTCATGTTAGGGATGTGGAGCACGGGTACATGAGACCTCCAGTGCGCACTGCGAAGGACGGGCTGTGTACTCTGTTTCCCCTTGGTCTGGCAGGGTCTTGTGTCACGGTATGACGGATGCCCGGGTATCTGAACTTGCTACGGACTGGACAGGAGACCTGTGGGCATGATGCGCAGCCCTGAGCACTATGTCGAGGGTAACAACGCTGCTACGGTGAAATTCCTCAGAACCCATAGCGAATGGTGCACGTTCAATCGTATCATTAGCACCGCAGCAGTACTCTTATCGTGGTATGCAGCGCGACGCGTTCAGTGCACCGTTGTGTCGGACAAGGTTCTGGGGCAGGCGGCAGCTTTCATCGCCTCGTCTGAGCATTTCTAGCGGCCGTGCGTCGTGACGAAGGCCAACCCACACCCAGCCACACCACAGGGTTCCAGCCATTTCCAGCTCCGTCTAGAGGAGCGGCAACCGTGGGAGCTGCAACTGTCATTATGCTCAGCCTTGCTACGCAGTCTATTAGGGGCTTTAGCCGTACCGCAGAACGGTTCTCAGTGTGGTGTGGTTGGGAGGCCTTCTGGTCTGCGACGGAAGGCGACGGTCACCGTGGCACACGCCACCGCGTACAGCTGGGGGATACTGCCCGTTGCTTGTACCTGACCCTACAGCATTTAAGATGCCTGTGTCGCCCACTCTCTGGAATCCCTCCTCTTTCTAAATAATATTTCCGTATTACACCCTGCCGGTGCGGAAGGGGCCATCGGAGCCGACGGCTACCGTCGGCTGCATACCGGCCCCGCACCGTAGCAGCCGTCCCACATGATGTGACTATTTTATGTGATGACAAGTGAAAGGTATGAGGCCAATTGCTGCAAGACGCTGCAAGGGCGATGACCCCCCCGACACCGCAAACGGTGAGACGGGTGAGACGCTGTGCGCAGACTCCGTCGCTCATTGTAGGGCAGCCGTCAGCCCATTTGTAAGTTTGTGAGGGTTTGTCGGTTAGTAGCGGATAGCCGGTAGGTTAGCTGGTGCTGTTCGTGTCGCTGCGTTCAGCTCAGGGACAAGGCCATTCGTCAAGAAACTGGTATCAAGGAATGCTATAGGTAGGCTCCTTCCAAGGAATTATTTTCTTCATCCAATGAGCAAGGGAGATGACGGCCGGCTTTAACGATTGCCGTACATGGGAACCGGCCTAGCTCTCAGTTCTCTGATTTCCGTCCACACAGATTGCTCCACAATCCTCCGACGGTTTCCCGACGGTTTCGTTAAAGTGCGCCGGCTAGTGTGCGCGTGGGAATTTTCGTACCGGCCGCATTTTTCCGGCACACCACAATTCTGCGAGACGGATAATCCCCATCATTGTCCTAGGACATAGTGCGCATAACGGCATCTCACTGCCGGTATGAAGTTTACGCATCAGCTCAAGTTCAACAGCGTCCCGGAATGGCGCGAGCATTACATTCAGTATGCGCATCTTAAGAAATACATCTATGCGCTCGCAAAAAGGGAGGCGGACTTGCAGGCCGGGGGCCACCTGCCCGATGAGGAGAGCATTCATGCGCCGCTTTTGCAGGACGGCACCCGCGCTGGACAGGTGGGAACGGGGTCTGCGTTACATTCCGCGGTGTACACGCATTGCCTTATCTCCAGCCAATTGCCCGCCCCCTTCGACGACAACGTCGCCTCCTACCCCCTCGCTCCAACCAACCGGCGCGCTCCGTGGCCCAGCCACCACCCGTTTGCGCTTGGCTGGCCCCCTTGGTCCTGTGCTCCTCCCACACACTCTCCCATTCCATATCGCGTTTCCATACGCGCTTGACTGTCGCAGCAAGCAGCTGAGTGCCCAGACTCCGCTGCCCGCGCCAACCCGATAATCAGGTCCCACCCGTACGGCCCCGCCACGCTGCAATGTCTGTAACTTAGCTTGGTTTGACTACAACGAATACTCCCACCCATTCACAGCAGCACCCCAGGCTAGGAATCAAATGCCCCAAAGCAAACTCCGAAGCCGTGCCTCCCTCACCGCCCCTCCGCCGCTGCTGTTGCATGTTGGACGCATCTTGGGTTTTCCACTTTGCGATTGTGCCACCACCTTGCCCTGCCGGACCATGTTTCCAAGGCTCATCGCCTAGGTGCCCACACCCACACCCGCATTCGCACCGCAACCCTCGCTCCCTCCCCCCTCTCCCCAGGGCGCCACCGAGGAGGGCTTCCAGCGGGAGCTCGACACCCAGCTGGCTTCGCTCCTGTCGTTCTTCGCGGTGAAGGAGGCGGAGCTGCTGGCCAAGGTTTCGGAGCTGGAGCTGGATGTGCAGAGGTGGGTGGGTGGCTGGGTGGGTGGGTGTGTGCGTCGCTGGTGGCTGCAAGAGGTGCCGACCGGCTAGGCAGGATGGGGCAGGTCGCATCTGGCAGCAAGCTAGAGCCCTACCTCACAGACACCGCGCGTACCGGTAGCCGTCCCGGCGATCTCCGGGCTTAATACGTGTTTGGGGGATGTCGCGATGCACGTGGCGGGGTTGGAAACAGTGCTTTCGGTACATACATGTGCCCAAGGTACATTAGTCATTAGAGCATTCTTCGGGGCATGGGTCGAACCTGGATCCTTACCCACCATCCCGCCCCAAAACCCCGCCACCTCAGCTTGGAGACCAAAATCCCCAACCGCCAGGAGGCGTCCTCCCTGTCTCGCCTGATGGGCAGCGGGGGGGGCGGCAGCCCGGCAAACAGCCCAGGTGCGGCTGCGGTGGCCGCTGCGGCGGTATCAGCAGTCTTCGCGAGTCCCTCCACCCTGGACCTAGCACGGATGGTGTCGTCCACGCCCCCAGAAGTACGGCGGAATTGGGAGGGGGAGAGGGGGAGCGTGACAGGGTGATAGCGTGACAGCGTGCGCGGCGCAGGGCTCCATCACGATTCCGGGTGCTTTTGTTTGAAGTGCTGGGGTTGAGGTTGGAGCCAATGTTTGTAGCCAAGGGAGCCAAACAACTCCAAGATTGTTCTTCGTCTCCAGGATCACTTGCCTTTCTGTTGGTCTTGTCGACCAACAGCTCGCCGTTCCGGCCTGCGACCTGCGCCACCCTCCCTCGCTGCGTGTTGCCGCAGGAGCACCGCAAGGTCCGCGTCAAGTTCTGGGAGAACCCCCCTCGCCACGTCTTCTCGCCCAACCTGCATTCCCGGCGGATAAAGCTCCAGGGGCGCTTCCAGGTACGGCCTAACCGCTGGAGCTGCGCCGCGTCGCGCCCGCAGTACGACGCGGCCTGCGACCTGCCCGCCCTGTCCTGCCTCCCCTGCCCTCTCCTTCCTCTCCCTCTTCCACACGGCTTTCGTTTCGTACACGGTGCTCCTTGCAACTCCCCCTTCTGGCGTCCTGCCCTGTCAGGACCTCTACATCGGGCTGCACGACCTGCGGGAGTACCTGCACATCAACAAGGAGGGCTTCCGCAAAATCATCAAGAAGCACGACAAGGTGGGCGGCGGCCCGGGGGGGGGGGGGGCGGCAGGGCAGGGCAGGGCAGCGGGGCGAGACGACCCACAGGGCGGGGGAGGGAAAGCAGGGCGGCCCTCCCTGCACCCGGCACCACACTGCACCGTGTGCTGGCGCCGCACCTGTGACGTACCTCCTCTCTTAACCGCCAACCGCCAACCTCTCGTCACCGCCAACCGCCCTCGCAGCTGACTCGCTCCGTGGACCTGCGGGCTCGCTGGTGGCCCAACGTGGAGGCGCACCTGGCGCCAATCGCCAAGCAGCAGGAGCTGGACGGCGCCATCGCGGCGCTGACGGACCACTACGCCGTGCTGTACATGGGGTGGGTTACGTCCGCGTATTCCAACCGCACCAGCGCGCTGTGTGTTGTGGCCGTGTGTCTGTGTGCTGAGTGTACTGCCTTGTCGTACGGCATGGCCGGCGCATCGCACGTGGGGTCGGCGTGTAAGCTGCGCCCCGCCGCTCCTTCCCCGCCGCCCCGCCTCTCCTCCGCTCCTGTCCCGTGGCGTAAAACGGTTTTTATATACCCCCCCAGCGGCGACGTGGTGCGGGCCGAGGAGCAGCTGGCCAGCGGGCTCCGCGAGCACATCACTGTGGAGCGCAACACCGTGTGGCGGGACATGGCGGCCATGGAGCGCAAGTACGCGGCGGTGTCGGTCAAGCAGGCGGCGGCGCCGGGGGGAACCAGGACCAGGTGCGGCAGCTCGGGGGGTGTCGAGAAAGACCCGTGGCAGCTCGCGGGGGGTACAATAAAGGAACCGGTAACGCGACTGGGAAATGTAGCGGGTGGAGCTCGCGGGGGGGGGAGTATATAAGAGGAGCCCCGGGGGAGGGGGGGGTTGATAAAAAAATCCGCCCCGCCCCGGGTGAGGGGGGTGAAGGGAAGCCCGTATGTCGGCACGTGGAAGAGGTAGAACCGAATAGGAAGGTTTGGGGCCCTGGGTTGGAACCATATGTAGTAGTGGCGGTGGTGGCGATGGTGACGCTAGGAAAGCAGCAGCACTGGATACACCGTGGGTGCCTCTTTAGCAAGCAACGATCTATGGGCGCACGCACACGTCCCTTCCCCTCGCCCCCTCCCTCCCTCCCCTCCCTTCCCCCCAGCTGGAACCGGTCCCACCTGCGGTGGATCAAGCTGGCTGCCAGCTGCGCCGTGTTCGCGGTGCTGCTCAACGTGGAGGTTTGGCCGGGGCCGGAGAACGAGCCGCGGAACTGCTGCCTGGCGCTGCTGGTGTTCGCGTCGCTGCTGTGGTCGCTGGAGGTGAGAGGGCGGGGGGGAGGGGGCGGGGAGGGAGGGGGCGGGGAGGGAGGGGGCGGGGGGAGGGTATGAGAGGAAACCCGTGGGTGGGGGGGGCGGGTGAAGGTCGTTGCTTGCTAAAGAGGCACCCACGGTGTACGATGGGGAGCGACAGAGCGAGGATGGAGGAGGTGGGGAGGGTGGTGCTTCTGTAGGTGCGCTGAGCCGCCGCCTGACGAGTGGCCAGTGGCCAGTGGTCGGGTTTCGAGGAAGACCCGACTGGGGTCGGGTCGGGTGGGGTCGGATCGGGTCAGATCGGGTCGGATCGGATCGGGTCGGGTCGGGGGTGCACTCACTGCCTGCCTGCCTGCCCCCCCCCCCCGCTCGCCCCCGTCTGCGGCCCCTCCAGGCCGTCCCGTTGTTCGTGACCAGCATGGCCCTCCCGCTGCTGATCGTGAGCCTGGGGGTGCTCACGGACCCGACCAAGGACCCCCCGCAGCGGCTCCCCCCGCAGCAGGCGGCACCCGCCATCTTCCACGCCATGTTCTCTCAGGTGGGGCGGAGGCAGGGGGGTGGCGTGTGAGCCCGGTTACAGGACCTGGGAGGTGTAGCTGGCGGAGGCAGGGGAGGGGTGGGGGCGGGGACTACCCGGATGGGCTGCTGTAGCCTGGGGTGACGCCTGGGGTGAAGCCCGGGGGGTGGGGTCGAAGGTGAGGGACGGAGGAGTGCAGGGGCGGGGGTAGGGCGGCGGCGTGGCAAGGAATGGTCGAAGCGAGGGGCCGGGGTGGAATGCCGGGGAGCCAACAGACCTGGGGGCACTCCACTCCGGCATCAAAGAGTCAGTTGCTTACTGCTGTCGTACTGCTGTCGTACTCCTGTCGTACTGCTGTCGTACTGCTGTCATGTTGCTGCCGTACTGCTGGTCTGAACATTTCTCGAAACGTGACCCGTGACGCCCCTCCCGTCCTCGCGGATCCGGATCTGGATTGGATCCCGCACTGTTGACCCGGCTGCAGACGATCATGCTGCTCCTGGGGGGCTTCTCCATTGCGGCGGCGCTGTCCAAGCACGCCATCGCCAAGCAGGTGTGTGGGGAGGGGGGAGAGGAAGGAGGGGGAGGAGGGGGAGGAGGCGTTGCCGCAGGGGCGCGCTCGCTGCCTGTGCCCCCTTAGCTCTCCCGGCACACCTCCTGGTGAGCTCTCCCGGCACACCTCCTGGTGTACACGATCCGGCCAGCCAGCTCACGTGTATTTCCTCATCCTGCTGGCTCTCGCCGCATCCTCTCGGCTCTGCTCCCACGGGTCCACCGCCTCCCCTCCCCCCCGCTGCTCCTGCCCTCCGTCTCCTATGCCGTGTAACCGGGCCTTCTCGGCCCCCCCCCCCGGGGCGTAAATCCTGTCCCGTTGCGTAAATCGGTTTTTATACACCCCCGGGCGTGTGAACCCAAGTGCTCGAGCATGCGCCCACGGCTATCTGTCCGAAGACAATGCGCCAGCTATTATGCCCATGTCGTGTAACCGTGTTCTCATGCCCCCCCTGGGTGTCCCCCTGGGTGCCCCCCGGTGTCCAGGTGGCTGTCGCCATCCTGTCACGGGTGGGCCGCAAGCCCCGCAACGTGCTCCTCGCCGCCATGTTCACGGCCACCTTCGCGTCCATGTGGATCTCGAACGTGGCGGCACCGGTGCTGTGTTTCGGTCTGATACAGCCCATCTTGCGGTGGGTGGAGGGGCCGCAGACGGGTTTTTTAATATGAGGATCCGGTCCGGAAGGGGGGCTGGGGTCAGAGGTCACAGCAGCCGGCGGCGGGGAGGAGAGGGGCGGGTAGCCGCCCTGGTAAAGCCCTCTATCAACTGCGTGGCAGCCCTTCAAACTGCGACAGCTCTGAATGATGGGCCCGACATCACACACGGCACACGTCCCGCTGGCCCCATCCTCGCCCCCCGCGCGTAACCGGGTCTATTCGCCACCCCCTCGTGTAACCGGGCCTCTACTCGCCACCCCCTCGTGTAACCGGGCCTCTACTCGCCACCCCCTCGTGTAACCGGGCCTCTACTCGCCCCCCCTCCCCGCAGCACCCTGGACCCCGGACACCCCTTCGCCAAGGCCCTGGTGATGGGCATCGCACTCGCGTCCAACGTAGGCGGCATGACGTCACCCATCTCGTCTCCGCAGGTGGGGTGGGGGGGTGGGGGCAAGTGGGGGAGGGGAGGGGTACCCGATCCACCACGCTCGGGTGCGGTCAGTTGGCTGGGAGGGAGGCGCCCGCTGGTCCCTGCGCCGCACACCTGCTGCCATGCAGCTGCCCTCCGGCCCGGCCCTCCGGCCCCCCGTTTCCTTCCCCTCCCGCTGCTCCTGTCCTCCGTCTCCTGTGTCGGTGGAACCCGGTCTTAGCGTCAACCCCCTCCCCCTCCACGGGGTTCCCTCGAACCCCCTCCCGCGCTGCACCCATGTCGTGTAACCGGGTCTTCTCGGCCCCCCCTGCTGCCCCCTGGCCCCCCCTGCTTCAGAACATCTTCGCAATCGAGCGCATGTCGCTTGACGGCCGCCCGCCCAGCTGGCTGTCCTGGTTCGCAGTGGCGCTGCCGGTGTCCGTCGCATGTGAGAGGGGGGGCCGGCTGGGGCGGAGATACGGACGAGTGTACGGAAGTACGACGCACATGGCTCCCGTACAGCAGATGCCAGTGCGGAGTATGGTCGAGGGCCTTGCGTATGGTCGGAGGACGTTTTTTGTTTTTGTTGGGGGAGGGGCACGTAAGGTCGCCGGGGCAGTCTACCTCACTACCGGCGCCACATCATTCCATATCGGCTCGGTATCTAGACTCGCCTCCCCCCTCCACCTCCTCGCTCCCCCCTCCGCCTCCTCGCTTCCCCCTACCCGCCTCCTCGCTCCCCCCTCTCGCATCCACGGGTCTTCCTCGCTCCCCCCTCCGCCCTCCGCCTCCTCGCTCCCCCCTCCGCCTCCTCGCTCCCCCCTCCGCCTCCTGGCGCAGGCAACCTCATCTGCTGGGCGGTGCTGCTGCTGGTGTACCAGCCGGGGAGAGCCATCGCGGAGGTGCGGCCCATCAAGCCCAACACGGACCCAATCAACGGCACGCAGGTGGGGCGGCGAGGGGGCCAGCAGCAGCACCGTGGAGGGCGCCATGGGGCACTACCAGGTCGGCGGAGACGGCAGGACGGGTGTCGGGCGCCTGGCTCCGGCCGCCCAACCCTAGCTATGCTGATCGGTCTCGCCCTTGCTGTGACGACCGCGCCCCACCCCGCCCCGCCCCGCCCCCGCCCCGCCGCCACCGGGCTTCCTCTCAGTCCCCGCCCCTGACCCCCCGCCGCCGGGCTTCCTCTCAGCCCCGCCCCTGCCCCCGCCGCTGCCGGGCTTCCTCTCAACACCTGCCCCGCCCCCGCCCCGCCCCCGCCCCGCCAGGTGTACATCATCGTGGTGTCGCTGCTGACCGTTGCGGCCTGGTGCGCGAACACCTTCTTGCAGAGGCACGTGCAGTGGGGGCGGGGGGGGCCGAGCGAGGAGGGGAGGGAGGGAGGGAGGGGGAAGGGAGGCTACGAGCAGAGAACGGCAGGCGTCCATAAAGCTACCTCCGAAATGCGGAAGGGCTCTTGTCGCCACACACACACACGCTGATGACACCCCTTCCTCGCTCACGTCCGCTCCCCTCCCCTCACCTCCCGGCCCCCTCCGGGCACCCCATTCCAGATACACCGGCGAGATGGGGGTCATTGCCATCATTCCGCTGGTGGCCTTCTTCGGCTTCGACGTGCTCAACAAGGACGACTTCAACTCCTTCCTCTGGAACGTGGTCATGCTTGCCATGGGGGGGCTGTCGCTGGGTGAGCAACAGGGCGGCCAGGACCGCGACACACCGCACGCACGCCAGCCAGCCAGACCCGAATGCACCGCCGGCTACCAGGGGAAGACACTGCGGCCGGTTGGGCCCTTCATCCTCCCATGGGCCCGGATGGCTTCGTTTGGCCTGAGTTTGTCTTGTCGTAATGACTGCAGGGGGTTTCGTGATGCACTACCCTTCCAGCACCACTAACTGACCACGTGCCCCACGTGTCCGCAGGTGAGGCCGTCAAGAGCAGCGGCCTGCTGGCGGCCCTGGCGCTGGACATCAGCGAGCTGGTGGAGGGGCTCAGCCTGTGGCAGGTGGCGCTGATATTCTGCGGAATGGTGAGGCAGTGCCGTGGTGCCACCCCCGTAGCGCTGACATGCGGCGGCCCGCATGTGCTGCTGCCACCCTAGCTGGCTGGTGCTGGCTGCCCAGGATGCACAGCCGGGTGGCGGGCCATTCCCCGCCCACCTGTCGCGCCGCTCCGAGAAACCCACTTGGGGCTCTGTCTCTCATCTCCCCCCTCCCCCCTGCCCATCCCCCTGCCTACCCGCCTGCCCGCCCGCCTGCGCTCCCCATATCCATGTCCATATCCCCTGCCTGCCCGCCCGCCTGCGCTCCGGCCTGCCCTCCAGGTGCTTGTGGCCACCACCTTCATCAGCCACACGGTGGGGGCCATGGTCATCCTGCCCATCGTGCAGTCCGTGGGCGAGGCGATGGCCGGTCAGCCGCACCCCAAGCTGCTGGTCATGGCGGCGGCGCTCATGTGCTCAGGTGGGCGGCGGAGGGGCAGCGGCCGCCAGGGGCCAGCGGCTCATCGCCCGGAGGGCCTTACGGCGGTGGCATTTGATATGGGCTGCCGAGTACGGTGCTTCGTGCTTGCGATGTTTTCTTCAGCTTTCACGTTCTCGAGGCACGGCTCGGAGGGCAGCTCATATCGCAGCTTCCGCGCTCCTTGCCTCTCCCATTCCACTACTACTTACTAATGTCTCCTGGCTGCTCCCCTCCTCCCCGCCAGGCGCCATGGGTCTACCTGTGAGTGGCTTCCCCAACATGAACGCCGTGAGCCTGGAGGACAGCACCGGCAACGCCATCGTCAACACGCAAGACTTCCTGCTCGTGGGGGTGCCCTCCTCGATCTTTGCGTACGGAGTAATTGTGACGCTGGGGTATGCGCTGATGCTGGTCATGGGGTTCTAGCGGGTGGGAAGGGTGTGGAATATCTGATCTTTTCGTGGCAATAAGCAGGTACCAGTAGGCACTGTGCGATAATACACGGACAAGTAACTAATATGCGAGGGAGCTGACCTGTTGGGCATGTGGACTGGCTGACGGCTGCGTTTCACGACGCTCCAGAGGGAGGGGCACAGTGCGGGAGTGTACTGGTTGTGGGGCGGCTGCATCGAAGGCAAAGATGGGTTTCGTCCTACTGTAAATTGGCGCAGTGCCGCAACGTCCTGGCGCCAGGCAACGAGCGACTCATCTGCACCCCGGCTGGGCAGTCGTCCAGATCGCGTCCCTACATACAGAGGCTTACAGGACCTGGGGATGAATCGAGAGCACCTCGAGAACCAGAACACTCCCGTCGAGGGCTCTACCGGGTCATCCCGGTGGCCTCGGATGGAAAATTGCGTTGGGACACGACCCCCGCATGGAGCCTGCCCCGGACGTCTGGCCGTGAAGACCCTTGCAGTCCATCACTAGCTTATTGCATCTGCATCCTGCATGGCCTCAGCTTGCCCTTCATGCTTGCCCTCAGACTCGCATCTGCACCTGGCCGTAACCCCACTGCTGCCACACTCGGCTGCGGTAGGCCACGTCCGCCGACTTGAACACCTGGCCGGGGTTGGTGGGCAGCGCCACCTCGCCTAGTGCCGACATGTCCGTCAGCATGTAGCCCAGGCACATGGCCACCGCCGCCAGGCCGCAGAACTCCAGTCGGGGAGCAGAGGTGGCCAGCTGCCGAGTGCGCTTGTGCTGCCAGCCCAGTACGGCTTCCTTGGCGGCCACAAGCGCACACACAGCTGGCGAGGGAGCGGGCGCATGGGGGCGGGGGTGCGGGGTGTTGCCGCTTCATAGCTGCATTCTGGCCACAAATGCATCCCTCGGGCGCTACCAGGCAACCCCAAGGCCGCGCCCGCAAAGCCTGTAACCCTGCACTTCCAAATCATTGCCCGCCCCCATACTCCGTGAACTTACCGAACGCGAGCTTGACCCCCAGCGCCCCCGGCAAGCTGGTCATGTCGCTCATGGTTGCACCGGCGATGGCCAGCAAGGCGGCGGCGCCCCACCCCAGCTGCAGTGGCTCCAGGTAGCCCGTCAGGAGAGTGGTCAGCAGCCCGCCGGCTGGCAGGAGGAATCCGGGGGGGGGACATCCACTCGAGTCAACGACTCCATGACAGCGGAAGTGTGGGCTTAGGACATTGGAGACACGTAGTGTGTGTCTAACGTGTGCGTTACTTCACCTTATACCTAACTCACTCCACGACCCCTCAACCCCTCCCGACGCGAAGAAGGTACTCCTGACTTGGTGGTGTGTTTTGAACAACGCCTATTCCGCGTTCCGCTATCTGTCGGCATCATCCAATGCAGCACCTCGCTGCGTGCACTCACCAGCTGCGGTTGCTGCGAAGACGAAAGTCCACCGGCGCATGGGGTGGTCATCGCTCTGGCGCAGCGGCCCGTACGGGTCGTCCTCATCTCCCCAGCCGTCCCCGTTGCCGCCTTGCCGCGGCCCGCCGCTGCCGCCTGCGTCCCCGCCTCCATCGCCACCGTCCAACGCCGCTTCCGAAGACGACTGCGTTGAGGAAAACGACGTTCACGGGAAGAAACGACCGAAAGGGCAGTGAGTCAGGCCATCCAGGTGCCATGGTACGCCAGCTGCTGTCAACCGACGCGCTCCGCAGCATGAGGTGCAGCCGGGCAAGCCCCTTGCTACAGCGCTCCCCAGAGTGCCAGTGCCAGGTGTCATCGACTGGCTGGAGAAGTGCCAAGCTGACCCTGCCGCCACACCCACCTCGCTCCGTGAGAATGCATTGATAGGCGCCTCCGCCGTGTGGAGCCAGGCGGGGTCGAACCAGCTGGGCATTTCACCCGCCACGTAGCGCTGAGCCGCGGTGACGCGCATCGCATCCCAAACTGCAGCCGTATACAGGGCCAGGAACGTCAGTATGGCATTCCCACCCAGACACTTGTAGTCAACTGTTGTGTGTTTCCTTCCCCTGCCAAGGCTAAGAAGCGGACCACCCCCTCGTGTGCATTTACCCTCAAGAAATACACAGCCTGCTTAAGTATTCGCTTAGAAGCCGCGACGAAGCGCACTGGCCACGGCGACTTTCGCAAGGTATGGCAGCCGTTGAGTAGTCAGTGGGCGGCGAGGGAGGTGCGTCAGGCCGAAAGCCAAAGCAGCTCCTGCTGGTGATATAGTTGACCGGCAGGCCGTGCAAAAATAACGATTGTGTTGCTACTAACGCGGTACCTCAGTCGCGAATGGCTGCGCCTACCCCAAATAACTTTAAAATCCATACTAGATAAAATATTAATTATTTCCGAACAGCCAAAACGCACAGCGGCCTACCAAAGCTGGCAAGCAGCAAAAGTCGGCTCTTACCGCGTTGCCGTTCCTCTTTGGTAATGCTCTCCATGCGCCGAGCAGTGCGGTCTCCTATCAGTTCCTGACTAAGGCTAATACTTGGCCCTTGCGGCGGCGACAAGGAGGGCCCTTGGATTCCGTGCTTGCGATTAAGGCCAGCCCACCAAGGCAAACTGCTACTGCTGCTTGAAGTACTTGGAGTGCTCTGGCCGTCCGAAGGAGATGATGAAGCCACGCAGAGCGGCAGCGAAAAGGGAGCTCTGCAGACAGGGATAGTGTCGTCTTGCGAATTGCGAGCAGGGCCAAAAGATGCCGCTGTGGACGAGGTACCTGAGCGTCCATCGAGCTTGAGGCGTACAACGCAGCCTTTGTTTAGACAGCCCTGACTCTGACATCGGTATGCAACTCATCCTAATATATTCTGCCAGTAAGCAATTACGTACATATGACCTCTACCGATCATTAAACTCTTATATTAGACACACCTGTTGACGTCAACGGCGAATGGAAGGCGGTTCTATATGCTGCTCGTCCATGGTTCCGGAGAGAGGAAAGAACCGTTTTCCGGATTTACGGAAATACCGATGTCCACGGCATCTGCCGCAAATTTAACACATGACACTAGTTCCTATTGCTGTCCTGTGCGCTGATCCAAAGAGCCGCCAATGGAAAATTGAAAACGAGCACCGACAGCAGCAATCACAAATAGGTAGACGCGGTGGCCGCTAACTGACAGGGGCGGCTGAGTCAGTGGCTGTCAGTGTAGAAATTAAGCCGGCAGACACGCCGAACCGACGCAGTTGTACGATGAAGTTCAGGATTATCAATGAAGGAGGTAATGCACTTGAAGGACAGGCAGGGGCGGGCAGGGACATGCTGTGCTCGCAGTGCTCTGCTTGGCTGCAGGGCGTCAGGCGGAGGGGCATCGCCGAGGAGCAAGTCCCCAGTCGCTGTACCCCAGCCCCACCTACTTCCATGATGAAGAGCACTGAGTCGCACACTCCACTATTACGCACGTCCCACATAATAGGAGGCTGGGGCCGAGTACAAACAAGGTCGGATATAATTGGCCCTGGACTTCACGTCCACTTACAACAGCGGAATTGAATCCAATGTTCCGACGGTTTCAGACCCTGATGGACCGCCGTCGCTTTTACGATGCAACAAATTTGCCCGTGCAGTACCAGGCAGTACACACTGTGCAGCATGGGATTGATGCAGGCAGCCAGGAGGAGCCAGGGCGCAGTGTCATGCAGCACAGCACGCCGCCAGTCCTTATCAGCCTTATAAGCTTAGCCTCATCACGGACTGAGCGCCGCGGTGCGTGCTACTGCAGCCCCACTGCTGGCTCGGCTTAATTTGTTCGATATCTTCAAACGAACGTAAAAAAAACTCGGATTACCAGACATCTGCAGTGGTCGAGAACTGGCGCCTAGATTTGGCAAGTGTATTGAGGTTGGCAACGAGGGGCGACGTGGTGTTGCTTGTGTCGGTGGCACAGGCATGTTTTCTTTTCAAACCTTTTCGAAGGCCTCCACACTGCTCCACCTTCGGGTAGCCAGTGACGCCTCGTGCGGCTCCACCTCTGTCCCTGTCCTCCTCCCGCGAACAGCTAAGCGCGCAAAACATGGAAGACGTGTACGTCGCACGCATAATGCAACTAGTGGAAGCGATGAGCTATTTGACAGCTCCACTTCGATCGTAAAGCCCGAAGGAATCGCACGGGCCATGCGCAGCACTTGTCGGGGGCTAAACGCTTCATATGGACGGCGGTTGCCTGTTTCGTCGATCGTGCGGCCGGGACGTTTGGCGATGTAACGTAACGATTTATACAACTGAGTGGATTGGGTGACAGCGTGACACACCCGCAATAAGCGTAATGTGAGTGTGGGGGTTCCAACTGTCTCCTGCGTCCGGGTCTTGGCTGGGTGGTCTGTAATCGAAGCCAGTAAGCTGATATACACAGAGTTGCATACATAATGCTCGATTAATTGCGGCATTGTAACGAATATGACCTTGACATAGGGGATGTGTAAACGGTTGCGGTGCGTTTCGACTGTCGCTCCTTCGGCGGCCACTTCCGATACCTGCCAGGTAGTGCATGCTGCCATAGCCTTGTCATAATGCAGTGTAAACCGACATTCGGAAGTGCAGATGTGACGCCTTTCCACAAGTTGAACATCGCTATGTTTGGAGCTTCAATAAGCGTTATGCTCAATTGTATGGAACTCAGGCGCATCACCATTTAGACACAACCCGCCGTGCCGCTTGCGGCGCTCCCGAGGTCGTGGTCGTCGCATGTCGTACATGCTCCGTGTAACGCTTATTGCTTTGATATGGACACATGATGTCAGAGCTATCAAGTAGTCGTTAGGCAACTCTCTAATATGCGTTCTACGTGCCTATCTACCGAGCAGCCCCTCGTGGCATCCACGACGAGGCCGGCGTTGCGCCCTGTTGTTATCAGGCCGGTCATCCGATATCACCCGAAGTCGTCTTTGATCTTGCCAAGGGAGCGCTTAGTTGGGTCGCGCGCCCAGACCGTATGCCGCAGCGCTTCCGTCCAAGCCGAGGAGGAGGTGGAGTTTGATGTGGTAATAAGCGAGTTCCCAGCCCCATCTTCTGCATCATTTCTGCCAGACAAACGCGCGTTTCGCGAGGAGCATAGGATCCGCGGCTATGAGGTCAGTCCGGATCAGCGGGCGACCATCGTCACCGTCGCGAACCTGCTTCAGGTGAGAGGCGTATGTAGTGGCCACTAGATTGATGAGGCTTTGGTACTCTGTTTCGCGACGTTCTGCGGCTGTGCTGAAAGCGCGCGCGACCCAAGGCATCGGACTGACAAGTCCATCGTGCAGGAAGTGGCGGGTAACCACGCCGTTGGCATGTGGGGACGGACAGACGAGGGCTTTGCCAGCCTCCCCAATATGAAGGACCTGCTGTTTGTGATGACCAGGCTACAAGTGCGCATGCACGAATACCCCAAGTGGTGAGGTTCTTGAAATGGGCTGGGAGGCGTTGCTATTTGCTAGTGCTTCACGTCAGGTGCCACGTGCGCCGTACACGTGCAGGGGTGACATGGTGGCAGTGGAGACACACTTCACCGAGGAGGGGCGGCTGGCGTTCCGCCGGGACTGGCGGGTCATCAACGTGGGCACTGGCCAGCTGTTGGGGGCTGCAACCAGGTACCTAGCCAGCAACAAATTGCTGCAGGAAAAGTTGTGTAACGTTGCTGGCACTGGCACGTGTGTGCAACTAGCGTTTGGGTAACAGCGTGAGGGTGCGTGGCAAAGGCTGGTGCGCATCTTTCCTAAACTTCTGCCCGGCTTGGCCTTGTGGCGGAGTCCGATACCCGCCCCCTCCCCCGGCTTTCATCTACCTGCAGTACCTGGGTCACGATCAACACAGCCACGCGTCGCCTCGCTAAGGTGCCAGACACACTCCGCAAGCGTTTCTTGCGGTTCGGCCCGCCAAGCAGCGCGTGAGTGTTGCGAAACCCAGTCGAGGCTGTGTTGGCTGCCGCAATGGGCCCATGATCAGTCGTTAACAGGATATACTCATGGCACGCAGGCACGTGCTTCCGCCGGAGGAGACGCGGAAGAAGCTGCCGGACATGGAAATGCCGGGACAGGTAGGGAGCGTTACGCATGTAGAAACGTGCATCGGCAGTAGACATTGCATATCATCTGTGTTGCTCTGACGTTGTCGTTCCCACGCACATGAGGGGGGGCTAGCGCGAACCACGTGGCCTGCGTTACAGTATGCTCTGGTTTTTTTAATGGTCTTTGTGTTCGTTTGGAAGCGAAGCAATCATGCAAGGACCCTCTGCAACTGTGTATGGCCTAACTGTTTCCTTGCGCCGCGCGGGGTCCTCGCTTCCGCTAGCCTAGAAGCCGCCGCCGATTTAGTTAGCCGCCGAAGGTCGACATACGACCTCCGGCTTTAGTTTCCTCAACCAAGTTCTCCAGCATGAGTTTCCTCAACCAAGTTCTCCAGTATGCATCTGGGAACGTCTGTTCTAAACGGTTTTCCTTCGTACACGTGTTTTCCTCGCAACCCCATACCTGGGGGCTTCATCGCGTGCAGGTCCAGGGCCCGCCGCAAGTGGCCCGCCGCAGCGACATGGACATGAACGGCCACATCAACAATGTAACATACCTGGCGTGGACGCTAGAAAGCGTGCCGGAAGACGTGTACGGCACGCACAAGCTGCATGAGGTGCGGTCAGTTGTGTGTTGTGCTATGCACGGCGGGTACACACCATCAGGGTGATTGCCAGGGGGCGTACAAGAGCTATACCGTCAGGTGGCAACCCCCTCGTTTATGATTGCCCTGCATCGGTGGGATGGGCTAAGACAGCCACACGTGCACTGCGATAAGGAAGCGGCGACGTGGTTCCTCTCGCAGATTGAGCTGGACTTCAAGGCGGAGTGCAAGGCCGGGAACACCATCGAGGCCCACTGCAACCCGCTGGAGATGCACGCGGCGCCGGACAGCCCAAGCACCATCTGCAGCGGGAGCCAGGCGGTGAAGCTGCTCCACATGCTGCAGAAGTGCGACGACTCCGGCTGCACCGAGCTGGTGCGAGCACGCACCACCTGGCGGCCGAAGGCATAAGGGGGTGTCTGCTAGGAGGCATGTTTTGAGTGCTGTGAGGAAGTTCGCATTGTTGCTGGTGTACTGTGTTTTAGGAGAGTCATTTTTCCTTTCGCCCCCTAGCGCAGTGCGTAGCCTGTTTTGGGTGCCACGCATAGATGGAGGTTGTAGTTGTCCTCCAGTTATGGAGGCGTCGAGTGTATTGGTCGCCTACAGCGATTTACTTACCTGGAGCAATCTAAGGTGGTGCTATGAGGGACGACTTGGTTTGTACCGGCGCCTTGTACCTCGCTGCATAAAACGAATGCCCTGACCTGGCAAGGAATGGTGGGGATGGTGTGCTGATGGAACGGGCCAAGACGTTCGCTTACCAGAAGAGGCTTAGTCGAATACTTACTAAGGTGGGGTGCGTCATGTTGAGCGTGATTGCTCGAGCAGGGCTGACCAAATACTGCTGAGGCCGCGTTGAGGTGGGCGCTTGGCTGACGTAATTGGAAGAGAGTTGAGATGGTATGTACGTTGACGGCGTGAGTTGTACTTGTTGTCTCGTCTGTTGAGCGTCGCTCGGATGGGGCCTTATTATAGGCACTGTCAGGTTTATACAAGACCCTAGCGGTCCAGGACTCCGTTTCACGGTCGCGCTTACTACTGCCGATCGCAAGGTTTCGATGATGGTTGCCACGGGTGGCTGTCGCCGTGGGGGTGGACTTGTTTTGGATTGCAGGATTGGCCTGCCCCACACTGTAAGCCCATAGGGTGCTCGATGGGCATACCTGGACCCGCGACGGACCATTACAACCACTCGCGGTGCTATGTGTCAAGTGTTGGCGCGACTCTCTGGCCAGTCAGGGAGTTCTGAGCATCTGGAATGAGCCATTATTCTGTTCGTTTACATGACATCGAGTACTGGCCGCTGAAGTGCGACTCAAGAATGTCAGAGGAGTGTCGATCTACGCACTCCACGCTCTCAATAAACACACACACCCTAAAACCCAACAGTCACCAAAGAGTTTAACACCGTAATCCTATGTTACAAACATGGCATCAAGGCCTGCTGGTGTATGGAGCTTGCCATGACGCTTAACGCGCGTTAGGAAAGGTGTAAAGAGTAGTTGCAACGACAACGAGGTTCCAAGCCAGTCTACACGCCCCCACATCGCCCCCCGTACCGTTCATACTAGTCGTAGTAGTCATAGCCCGCCCCCTCCTGTGTGACGGCCCTTGCGGTCCGGGAGCGCTTGCTGGACCGGCCAACAGCTTCTTCCTGTGCACCATCGCTGTTGTAGGCGTCGCCCCCGTCAGCACGTGCAACCCCCCTTCCACGGCCCTGCGCGGCCCCCCGCCTGGTGCCGCCGCCTCCCTCGTCTTCGTCGTCCTCGCTGTCGCCGTCCGGGTCGGAGCCCGCGAAAGCCTGCACCCTCCGCCTCCGCCGCTGGTGCTTGCCGTAGCCAGCAACGCTCAGCGCACTGCACTCCGTGTGCCACTGCGCAGAGGCCTGCTCTCCCAGCTTGTACACCCGGGAGCTCTTATTGTTATATATGCGGCAATTTTCCCAGATTTGCTCCACGTCAGCCATCAGCTCACCCAGATCCTGCATTGCGGGTTGAGCCGGACGGAAGTGAGGCGGCGGAGATGACACGTCACGGGGGAAAGGGCGGACCAGGTGGTGGCACGGCGTGGCTCCAGGTGTGCACGTGTGGTGACAGGGTGCAAACCGCGTGGGCGGCCCGTGCGCGAGAGCATGGGCAGCGGAGTTACTGCAGGTGATGTGTGTCAGGTACAGTGAGGAGGAGCCAGTAGCATGCGAATGCAACTGCTACCGGCTCACTTCGGCACCAGACGTACGCTCCACAACTTAAGAAAAACGTTCTTCGCGCTCGTCGTCCCCTCACCGTGTAGGCCCCGTTCCGCAGGTTGGTCAGCACGGTGGACAGGTCCATGGGTCGCGACACCACGTCCAGGTAGCCGGGGGCCTCCGAGGGGTCCACCGCCTGGCAGAACAACGCCGCGACCCGGTTGTTCATTAAGCGCTGGAGCGCCTCCTGTGCGCCCGCCTGCCACGATGCTGGCTGCGTGCCGCGACCTGCACCGCCGTCGCCACCTCGGCCCGAGTCAGGGCCTCCGGCCCCAGCAGCTGCGGCACGGCGCCGAGAACCCATCGTCGGCGCAGCCACGGCCACCGCCATCGGCGCCCGCTGCTCGTACGGGGCTGTGGTGGCCGCCGCTGCCTGCGCCGCCAGCTTGGCCGCGCCAGCTGTGGCCGCTGGCAGGCCCGCAGGCACTGCGAGCCGCTGCCAATTACGGTTGAAAGCGGAGCGGCAGTGCTCTGCATCTGCCACGATGGACGAACCCGGCTGGTTGTACCGGCGGCAGTTGGACCAGACCAGCCTGATATCGTCGAGCAGCGCGTTAGGCCCCGAGTCTGGGCCCGAGTACCGGCCCGCCTCAAGATCCCGGAAGATAGTGCCCAGGTCAATGGGGCGAGAGACAATCTGCGGGGGCAGCGGCAGTGGCGGCGCGGGGTGCATGTGTTACGCCTGGCGAGTACCGGGCAGCACAGGCTGGGCGGCGCATAGCGAGGGAGGGAGGAACACACCCCGCCAGCAGGCGCGCGCGCCACTTATCCCCGCGCTTGCCCTTGCCTCGCTCCACCCTCACCTCGCTGTAGCCAGGCAGTGTGTCGGGGTCCACGGGCTCGGAGAAGGCCGAAGCGCGCGAGTCCGCCAGCATCGTGCGCAGGATGCTCGCAGCCAGCGGCTCCCAAGAGCCCGAAGGCATGGCAGCCGATGACGGCGCCATGGGGCCGCCGGGGGAGCCGCCCCTGGCCGCCACCGCCTTGCTCGTCTGCATGCGCCGAGACTGCACAACTGCCCCACGCGGGCCCTGGCCGGGGTCCCCACCGCCGCCGTCCCCGCCGCCGCCCTCCTGGCCCCACATCGGCCGCCGCTGTCGCCGCAGCTGGTCCATGGACAGCCTCGCGGCGCCGCCCTCCCCGCCAGCAGCGCCATCGTCGGCCGCCTCCTCCACAGCACCCCCAACCGGGATGCTGCCCACGCCGGCCGGCAGCGGCAGACCCGCCATGCGCCACGCCGATGCGAAGGAGGCCACCAGCTGGTCCGCCAGCTTCACGATGGCCGACCCTGGCTGGTTGTAGCGCCGGCAGTTTGTTGCGATGAGGAAGACGTCCGCGGCCACAGTCGTGCAGGTGGCGTAGGCCCCTTTGCGCAAGTTGTTCAGCACGGTGGAGAGGTCCATGGGCTTGGACACCACGTCCATGTAGCCGGGGGCCTGGGCGCGAGTGGGAGCGGAGGAGCGGCAGCAGCGGAGTGAGCTTGGCGTGGATGCGAGCAGCATGGTGGATCTCATGCCATGTGGGCGCAGGGTGGGTGGGCCGGGATTGCTAGCCTGCACCTGGGCCCCTGCCAGCGCCACATGGAAGGCCCCTGCTCCCCGGGGCCTGGTCTCGCACCTGTTCTATGTCCACCGGCGCGGTGAAGGCCTTCGCAGACGGCTCCAGCAGCAATGTGCGAAGGATGGTCAGGGCTGCCGGCCGCCACGTGACGGGCTCACTGTCCTTGACGCCCGACGAGCCGTGCGCGTCGCCCTCAGCATCAGCGCCGACGCCTCCGCCCTGCATCGAAGTCCGGCCGCCCGCAGCTGCTTCCCAGTCCCCCGCTGCGGCGGCGTCTCCCAGTCCGCCTCGGGGGGCGAAGGTACCTGCCATCGCCATCGCCCCCTCCGCCTCGGCCGCACCGGGGGCTGGGCGACGCGCGCGGTCGGGCCGTGCAGCCGCTGCCGCTGCCGCCGCGGCCTGATGCGCCTCCTGCTCCCGACCGCTGACACCGACCTGAACCCGCTGCTGCCGAGCCGGCCCGCCCTGCCTGCCGCCGCTTGCCCTGGGCGGGGCCCTGCCGTACCCCTCGTCGGAGAGGTCCGAGTCCTCGGGCTCCTCCTCCTCCTCGCCATCCATATCGTTGCCATCGCCGTCATCGTCGTCGTCCGAGCCGCGTGCGGCACGGTGGCGGTCCGAGCCGCCCTTCCGGGACCTGCCACCGCCGGCGCCTCTTCCGCTGCCCGGCCCCGGCCCGGCACCCCGGGAGCGCCCCCGGCCCCGGCCTCGTCCCCGCCAGCCGCCCCCGCGCCAGACTCGCTCCACGCCGCCCATATCGGTGACGCCCTGGCGCACGCGGGACAGCATAGCTGCCGTACAGCGACAGGCCGTTACGGAGGGCTTCGGCTCGGATGCGGGTGCGAGCTCCGGGTCGCCATCCTGCCTCGGCCTCTTGGAGGGCTGGGGCTGCGACTGGTCCTGCGGCGCCTTCGCGCCGCCTTCGGCACACGCCGGGCATGACCAGCCATCCTGGTTCTGTGTAGGGAAGCGGACGATGGAGGGAGCCCGTGGGTCGGGGATGCAGACCGGTCGTGTGCGCCATGAAGGCGAGGCTCGTTTGGTGGGCAAACATTGCTGACGCGGCGTGGGACCCTCATGGGATGTATTCCCCGCGTTGGTTCACGGATCATTGGCCCAGAGGCACGCCAGCCCTAGCACCCGCCTTGGCACCTACCGCCGCCTGGTCCGCGGTGACTCCACAGCATGTGGGGTGGAACCAGCCCTCGCACGTGTCGCAGCAGAGCGTCTCCTGTGCGAGGAGGGCGGCAGTGTACGCAGGGCGGCATACAGCTCATTAAGGACGACGCAACGCGAGCAGATGCGAATACTGTGTTATTGAGGTGAGATTCTTGGCGCCACTAAACACGTTGCGAGAGGTCGCTTGCCGCTGTACACACTCGGATTTCCTGACTCGCCAAAAGAGAAATTCAGCGCCGCCAGCAAGAGCACCGGCTTCCCCCTACCGTGTTGGGCTCCCACATCGTGCGACAGATGCAGTAGAACTCGCCGCCATCGCCGCCTCCTTCAGCAGGTCCCCGCCGCTGCTCCACCTGCACACCGCCACCCCCGCCATGCACGGGGTAGCCCTCGTCGCCGTCGTTGCGCAGCTTCGCCAGGGCCGCCGCTCCCCGGCCTCGCCCACGTCCGCGACCACGCCCGCGGCCGCGCCCCCTGACCGGCTCGCCGCCCGGCTCCCCGTCGTCATCCGAGTCAGCCGGGCCAGCGGCCACAGCCGCGCCCTCGCCGCCATCGGGATTGATGCCCGCTGCCACCGCCGCGGCGTCTGACAAGGCCTGCTCCAGCAGCTGCTGCGGGGTGAGTACAACTGCCATGGCGCCGCGCGCTGCCCTGCGGGCCACGTACTTGTCTACTGCCGCCTGTCTCCGGACCAGCACCTCATCCCCGCAACGCCTGCACGCGATAAAAGGGGAGCAGCCGGGACAGGAGAGGTGCGATAAAGCCCAGTCGGTGCGCCTACCTCGGTGCGCCGGCAGGGGAGTAAATCAGGAAGGGGCGGCGCGGCAGCCCGAGTAGCTACGATGCGGGCCGGCATCGTAGCTACACCACCCTGGACGCAGGCTCGGCCGGCAGCAAGGACCTCGCAAACCAGCGACGCGCGACTTACTGGCACATCCACTTGAATCGGCCCTGCTCCAGCTCACGCTGCGACACCCCCAGGCATGCCGCGTGGCAGCCCACGGGGCACGACCCGTATGCCGACGTGCACGCGACCCAGCCGCCGATGGCCATGGCAGCGCCCTCCGCCATTGTGAGCCCGCACACCAGGCAAGGGCCGGGGGCCGAAGACCCCTCCGCATCCGCTCCGGCACCTATAAAACAGGGATCAATTCCAATGGTCAGGTTAGGGTCCGAGGTAACCTTTTTTGGGTCCTGGCGGGGCTACACATCTTGCTGCACCAAGCGCCCACTCCGCCGGGAGCGAGATCGGCATGTGCGGCCGCCCTACGTAAGGTACAGGCAGTGATGTCAAGCTCACCGCTGATAACGCTGGTGCCTGCTCCTCGCCGGGCGCCTCCACTGGGGGCCTTTCCCTGCTGGGACTCCTCATTCCGGAGCTTCTCCTCGTATGCCCCCACCAGCCACAGCGGCACGCAGTCCTCAGGCACCCAGCTGGACACACCTGCAGGCACGCCACGGACCAGAAGACGCGGTGATGGAACAGGGCCCGCGCGCACCGACGGTTAGCGCTGGTGGACCTCGCGCGCCTGGCGCATGCGAGCAGTGATCGCGGCCACATAGACAACATGCACTACGACCGGGGTGCTGTCCAATCGCCCAAGGCGCCAAACGGCTTCACTGACCTGCGTCAGCGGACAGGAGCCTGTACCCGCCCTGCTCCCGGTGGTCCCGCCCGTGCTGGGCGGCGTCGGTTGCCAGCAGGTACTCGACCCTGGGTGCGGAGGCGGACATCGAAAGGGCGCAAAGATAGGAGAAGCGTCACGTCCCATTTGAAGTGCATGCAGTCCGCAGCACCTTGACCAAATGACAACAAACTTGCGCTTTGTTTTTACAGTGATGTTTATAATCAACATCGAAAGTTTGGCGCTGTGTCCTTCTGCCCTGCGTCAATGGGGCCAAGCAGTTGCCAAGCCGTTGCCCGCTCCTGCCATCTGCGCTGCTCACCTGCCGTCGGGTCCCGCCGGGCGCTTGGCCAGCACGGCGCTGTTCACGTAGGGAGCGTACTCGACAGGCAGCGCGGACGCAGCGTCGATGGCGTCCACACCGCCAGCAGTAGCGGCAGGCGGTCGCCGGACGAGCTCCCACTGGATGGCGTCGTCCAGCAGCCGCGCCTGCAGCGCGACGCGTAGAGAGTCATAGACAGCTGTCAGAGAAGTTGGACAGTGGAAGACCGAGATCCTCGCTAACGCTGAACATGCCGCAGGCGTCAGCTGCTCAGTGCCCGCGTACGTTTGCGCTCTCCGCCCCCGCTGAAGGCCGACCCGGCATCAGCTCCTGCCGTCCGCCACTGGCCCCTGCGCTGCCTGCTGAGCGATACCCCGCGCACGGCTCACCTGCACGGCCAGCTGCGCGATGGAGGAGGCGTGTTCCGTGGTGGCGATCCAGTTCAGGCGCCGCGACAGGTTGTGCCGCAGAGTCGTGTGGTATATCACGCCCTGCGCCACAAGAGGTGCAGCAAAGGGAAGAAGAGGGCGCCCGGCAGCGTGGCAGGGATGAGTACGCGTACTGGCATGGCAACGCGCACGTGCAGGACACCAAGCGCAGAGGAGGGTTATGAGAGGAAACCCGTGGAAGAAGAGGGACGGGAGGCAGCAGCTGTTCGAGGGAATGCCGCAGACTATAAGAACAAGACACACGCACCACGCCGGCCAGCGCGAACCTCGACAGGTCCAAAGCACTGCAGGCAAATAATCATGTTGTGCAGCACCGATGGCAAGTTTTGACGGCTTGGTGTCTGAGCCCAGCCGCCCCCATGCGGCACCTATCCGTAGGCACACTGCACGGTAGCGCACCTGCTGCAGCGGCGCCAGCCCACCCTTGCGAGCCAAGACCTTGGCCTTGTCGCGCGGCAGCATCTGGTGCGCCTCAGCCCGCAGCACAGGCGGCCGCCACCACGACCAGCCGGTGCGCGCCTTGCGCAGCGCCGCCCGGCGTTCAGGCCCCTCGAGGAGCTCCCCGCTCATCGCCGCAGCCGCCCCCAGCAAGTCCACGGCGTCCACCTCGCCGTAGGACGCCAGCAGCTCGCGCCACCTGGGGCGGCAGCGGCAGCGGCAGCAGCAGAGGGAGTGCGGGGTAAAAACGCAGTGTCTTCCAACGGAAAAGGCCAGTGTAGCCGCAACTTGCAAGCTAGCAACATCCTTGTCAGCCCATGGGCTTCCTGGGCCAACCCCCTGGGGCTCCGTTCGCTTACCACTTGTCCAGAACCAGCTCCTCCACACCGAGGGGGCGCGGCTCCTGCTCCAGAGGTGCCCCTGCGGCTGCACCACGGGAGCAAAAGGAATGTCGTCAAACGCAAGGCATAAACCCTGACCCAATGCTGCGCTATGACTCGGTGTCCACTGCATGGCCACAGCACTGAGTCGTCCAAGCGCTTTAGCGCTCTTCTTTCCTGGTACACATCCATACCTGCGCGACTGCCCCCCGCCAGCGCCGCGCTCCCGCCGCCGGCTGTCCCGCGTGTGTCAGGCACTGCTCGTGACCGCCGCCTGGAACTCCGTCCCCCCGCTCCAGGTTCGCCCTCGCCGCCGCCGAAGTTGGGCGCGTCAGCGCCCTCCTGGGCCTCGGTTTCGCTGTCCGCCCGCTGCCGCTGGCTGCCCTGCTGCTGCTCCGCCGCTGCGGCCTCCTCTCCCGGCTGCGGAGTAACGGCGACGCTCCCGAGACGAGAACCGCCACTGGTGCCAGCAGGTCCCTCCTCCTCCGCACCTGGGGTGGCGTCAAGGAAAAGGGGTGCATTGCCTCTTTTCACGTGTCGGCGCAGGCTTCACTGCAGGCTACTACCGTGCTGGCCACAGGGCTCAGTCGCATCAACGATAACAGAAAGCC
This sequence comes from Yamagishiella unicocca, assembly GCA_003116995.1. NCBI lineage: Eukaryota > Viridiplantae > Chlorophyta > Chlorophyceae > Chlamydomonadales > Volvocaceae > Yamagishiella > Yamagishiella unicocca. The sequence goes on along the minus strand of BDSL01000026.1, from coordinate 798,830 downwards.
TTCAAGAAGTTTCTATATACAAGGCTGACACAGCCTTGGCTCCCAGGATGAAGAATCGCATGCCAGAGGCGACCCCCGACCTACCGTCCGGGTAGGTGTCCCGCTGCCTGCCTCCAGGCTGAGCCCCCGCGTCGTCGCCGTCCTCGGGAAGCTCACTGACGGCGTCGCCAGGGGCCGCGTCCTGGTCCGCGCCGTCAGCGGGGTTGGCAGGTGTGCGCGCCGCAGCCGCCTGGGCCGACCGCAAGTCGTTCCACGCCTGAGAGGACGCAGGAAGGGACAGGGGCGGCTTCGCTAGGACGCCGGGTCGGATTGGATTTGTGGTTACCAACAGAGCATTGGCTAATCGGCTGATAGGTTTCGACGTCACGTCGTTTTTAGGGGCAGTGAACCTGGCGGTTTTAGCGCCGTGAATGTACCCACGACTACAGCCTCCATATGAGCACGGTCGGCCGACCCGTGAAGGCCGTTTATTTTGCCTCGAAACCGCATGGGTGCCAAACAAACCTGCAGGTGCGGAGGAATCTTCTTCCTGGGGGGCCGACCCGGGCCCTTCTTTGGTTGCGGCAGCAGGCTCGTGATTCTGCGGCGGCGGTAGGAGTCCGCGTCCCTTTGCCGGTCGGCCGCCATCATCTCCAGGGTGGTTAGCTCGGCTGGGTCCCGCTGGTACGGATCCCACTGCGGCGTGAATATTGGCAGCGACCTGCGGGTTCGGGTGGCGGCAAGTTCGAGTCCATCCGGCGTCTTTGGCGCCCTTCTCAAAGGCTACTTGGGAGCTGCGTCTGCTACGACACGCATTTGGAGGACTATGGACTGTGGAAAGCATAAAGGGAAATGCCTCGCCCAGCTAATCCAAGGCATCCATGCTTATTGGGCGTCATTTCGCACCTGCGCAGGGCTGCTTCCAGCTCCAGAAACCTAGGTGACAGCTGCGAGGGTGTCTCTGCCTCCGTAACAGCCCGGACCCACTGCCGCCGGTACTCCAGACCGCGACCGCCGCTCAGCGCCCAGCCGCCATCCAGCAGGCCAAACAACTCCCGCTCCATGCTCCGCAGGTAATGCTGCGGGCCAGGGCCAGGGGGAGTGGGTTGTTGGCGGCTTCCGAGGCTTATCATGAGTGCCGTACCCCGTACCGCTGCCGTACCGCTGCCGTGCCGCTGCCGTGCACCGTCCAGCTAACAGTCCCGTGGAGAGCCACCCAGCTCCCTGCAAGTCCGCACCTTCAGCACCGCAAGGCGGCCCTCCTGCATAGCCTCGGCAGCTTCTTCCGCCTCGTCGCGGGTCGGCGGGGTCAGGCAGGGCTTCGTGGGCTGTACGGACTGCACGCAGTGGCGACACTTCCCGCACCGGGGCTTGTCCTGGAGCAGCAGCAGCAGCGCGGCAAACCACCAGGGGACAAAGGGGATGATCACAAGATGCACGGCCTAAGCGGAGCTCCCGAAACTAATGTAATGGAGGGTTGCGATACGAGGCATGGACAGATATCGGTTGCGTGCAGCGCAGGCGCGGTTATCCGCACGTTTTCTTACTACCAATCATACCTGGAGCACGGGCCAAGAGAAGGTCGGCAACGGCAGCGGCACCGACAAGGCGGATGCCGGGGTTGCGCCCGCGCGCTTGGACTTCTTGTACTCCACATCGTGTGCAACCTGCAGGACGTGAATTAAGGTCGTGTGCGCTCACCGGAAAGCAGCACCGCTGAGAGCTTGCTGAGGTCGATTGCGCTAACGATGCAACAGGAGCTCTTCGGCCTCTTAAGCGTTCGGATAGGTACGCGGTGCGCAACACCGAGGCGGCCATCTAAGCTCAAATTCATACATGCGGCGTTTTCCTTCCTAATACGCATGACTACGTGCAGCGGGAACAAGCTGTGCTGGTTGTACAGTCTCAATGCCAACCCTTCCACGAAACCTCACGACCTACGGTTGAGCAAAAGGTCACGCCCTACGTACCTTCATGGCATGGACGTAGTGCGGCCACGCCGCGCGGTACCTACGCACATTGCGCGGAACTCATTTCAGCCTGCTCAGCGAATCCGTTGGTGCACGACAGTGAGGTACAATTCTCGCCTTGGGTGCTGCTAGTGCTGCGCGCGCTGCTCGTTCGTTCATACCTGTTCTTGTACACGACCGACTGCGTGGGGCCTGGGTGCCCCCCTGAGCGAGGCCCCGCCAGGAGGTCAAGCTGCGAGGTGGGGTGCGGCATATCGTCGGGCCAACGCCGCGGTCTGCAAAAACAAGGCACGGTTTGGAGTTAGTTGGCGCATGGGAGGGCGGTGGCACGCGCAATCCCAGCTCGCTGATAGGAAACCGCACCTTCGTAGCGACGCTACTTGCCGCTGCGCCTCCTCTCCGACGAGCATTCGGAAGCCTCGGAACTCCCCGTCCTCGATGGGGCTGTTGCCAGCCGGGGCAGGCTGCGGCTCGCACTGCGCAACGAAGCAGCAGCCATAAGCCACCCAGGCGGGGTAGCCTGTAGAGACGCTGACCCCGGCTATCGGCACGCGCAAACCCGCAGCCTCGCCTGCAAAGGCACATTGAAGCGTTTCAACCTGGGACGAAGGCCTGCTTTAGCCAGGTCAGCTTTAACGAATTCACTGCGCTACTTGATCTTCGCATGCACGTCGGCCTCAGCACGTTTGCAGTGAGCCTGTCGCATCTGGTTTGTTGGTGACAAGCTGTGCATGCTGGCCTGTAAGCTGCTTTACGCCTCTTACGATAAGGTAGGCCTTCTATCACGCCTGGACCTAAACTGCCGCACCTCTGCTGCCCACAGCACATTCGGGACACCGCCATTCGCCATCCGGGATGCTGTGCGCCGTCTCGCCAATGCAGCGCAGGTGGTACGCTGCGGGGCAGCGGTCGCAGCACAGCAGGCTGCCGCCCACGCCGCAAAGGACGCAGATTTCCGTATTGCCGTCGTCGAAAGCGCCCGCCTGGCAGCAAGGAGAGGGGTTGATTGGCTAGGGGTGTAGGCGAACAACGTATAGATCGGCGGGTCACTTGCGCAACAGGGCGAATTCTTTGCCCCATACAGGAACGTGTAAAAGTTCTGCGTCCACGTGGGAGTAATTGCCGCTGTCGTCCCGCGTTGTATGGGGCTCCTTCTATGGGGCTCCTTCACCCTTTGGCAATGGTCCTCGGCACGATAAATTTTGGTACGTCCCTCCAGCAGCTTCTCGACCCCATTCGCTAAATGGACCCATGGAACCCTTGCACAGAACATCCTGTTCATCACGTGGTCCCGTACACCCCGGAGACAACCCGTCCTGACCTCCAGCGGCGTACCTGCAGTCGCCGCTCCCGCGCATGCAGATCGGCAGCCGTGAACTGGGGCCAAGCACCGCCCTCCCCGCCTTTGCCGGCATGCATCTGGCCAGCGGCCTCGCGCCTGTGGGAAGTGGGTCAGCCTGTTACACATGCCGTACAGGTGTCCCTCGCTGCGACGGCCCCAGCTCTGATTCACCCTCGTGCGCATGCATCCATGGTTCATCGCCTCCTCATGACCCAGGACCGCCCACCCTTCATCCAAAGCCCCCCTGCCAACCATACCCACCTGTTGATCTCTGCACGGATTGAAGGCACTTCCAACAGGTCGTCACAGAGCCGAGCCAGGATGGCTGCTTTGCGCTCCAGCGTCATGTTGTAGGACTCCGCCCGTAGGACGCTGCGGTGCACGCGGCGCTCCCGAAGGGCTTCAGCCAGCCACCGTGGGGACTGCGGCGCGGTGGTTCGGAACAAATCAGTCAGCGCGGCAGCATCCCGGAGCCGCAGCTTTCCAGAGCCTCTCGACGCAGGAGCCTACATCCCCGCCCAACGCCCCGCCATAGCCGTTGTCTTATCCCCGTCCGCAGCCCAGCCGTCAGTCATCCATTACAAAAACCACCACGCGAACACCAGGTCTCAGACCCCTCTCAATCCCACTTACGTAGTGCGGTCCGTTAGGCGTCCGGGCCCCATCCCCACGCTCGTTCCATTGCACGCTGTAATGATCAGCGGTGGAAAGCCTGGCATTGAGCTGTGCTACGGCTGGGTCGACGTCTGTCGAAGATGAGGGTCCAGCTTCAAGCTTTCTCCGCTTCCCTTGCGGCACGCCCACCGCGCTGCTGTCGTTGTCTTCCATTTTTACATCACCCCCGCCGCCGCAATTGCCGCTGTCCGGGTCCAATGGACGCCCGTCGACCGGCCCAACCGCAGCGCGCGTCTGCTCTGATGCCGTCGGCCCAGCCAGTAGCTGCGAGGGCTGAACACCTGCAGTGCTGCTGCCAGGTCCAGCAAAGCCAGTCCCCTGCTGGTGATCATCCGTCTGCCGTTGCAGCGCTGTTGCCGCCTGGGCCCTGGGGTTGGAACAGACACAGACAGTAACTTAAAAGGCCGTGCTGGGGATGCGGCAAACCCTTATGAACTGTGGTAGGCGACTTACTACACCCTTGCAGGGGTCAGGCTTCTTTCCCAATATAAATGCACCATTCAAAGTAAAACCTGTAATCATTACTACGCTCAGAAGGATCACGAAGCGCCTTGGCGTGGAGGCAACACGTCAGCTTCCCGTCCTAGTGGTGCATAGGGTATTACTTTCGATGGCGGCCGATGAATTGGCCCCCAGTGCGGGTGCAGCGACGTACCGGTACTTTTTCAACACTCGATCCCCGGAGAGCTCAAGCCACTCCCAGACAAACTCGGGCCACGTCACCTGCAGGCCAACCGGACAGGTAGAAGGCACAAGTCAAGGCAAGTGGCTTGTATCCTGCCACGAGCCCACAGGATTGGTAACACGCATTTCCCCTCGCCCACCGGAGTTGCCTGTGGACGTGCCCCGATCACTGCTGCACACGTCGTCTTGCCTCCAATGCGAGCGAAATAAGACACGAGGATGTGCGGTAGCCAAGCACACCGGTACACAATCCAACTCAAGCGCAATCGCGATGGCCCCCCTGACGCGGATGGACGCTGCCGTCCTCAATTGAACAATACAACACCATAGCGACGGTGGCCCTGGAGGCGATGGTTATGCAGCCGTCGCGTGGGGGCCCGTAGCAGCGAGGATACGGCGTCTCACCAATCGTGCGACTGTCCTGTTTGACGTTGCAACATTTTGCAACAGGTACGCTTCCTAACAACTGCCTTAATGCAGATACCTGGTCCAGATGCTCCAATTCCAGACGACGACGACGGCGCGCTGCTGACGTCTCATTACTGGCTAACGTCCGTAACACGCAGACGTGCAGTTCGTCCAGCAGATCACACGGCTGTCCTGAGCACAAGGCGCTGCACAAGTCCTGGTAGGTGATTATGAAGGGGTTCCGCCGAGGAGGCATAGGTTAGTGGCTGAGCCCGCTGAGGTTGGGGGGGTGGGTCCCGGCCAGGCTTTTCGAGTGTACTGGATACTCCCGTGGAAAGCTTTTCCCCCACCAGCTGCCATCCCGCCAGACAGCCTTCGGAGGGTCAACTTATGCATCCACCCGCCGCCCGCTGCGCATACAGCTGTAAGCTCCTTACCGAGAGAGTGAAGGGGCTAAGCTTCAGCTGCCAGGAGAAGGAACGCAAGATGTTGTACGCTGCCACTATGTCGGCAAACGCGACACCAGGCAGCTGGAGAAGCGGGCCCTCGTTGTACTGCTGGATCGCAGTTAGGGTCTGTATGCTGGCGTCCGTGCGCGGCTCCGCAAGCAGATCGTTGGCTCCACAAGCGTCAGTGGTGTCATCCCAGTCATCCTCTCCAACGTCAACAAGCCACCCAGTCTCGTCAACAGACGTACGAGGCTGGCTTTTCCTTAGCCCACCTCTGGGAGCACGGCCACCACCGCCGCGGTCATGACTGCGACCCCGGCCTCGGCCTCGACCCCGGCCCCGGCGTGGTATAATCGCTGCACCTTTAGCATCAGGGTCATCGCTGTTCTTATCTGAACTGTCGCTTGTGGCACTGCTTGTTGGGTGGGCGATGCCCGCCTGAGGACGTACTGTGGCAAGCTCCCTACGGGGCCGGTACATGCAAGTTCCCTGAGCATCTTCACCGGCGCTGTTGACGCCACCGGTAGCTACTTGCATCAGGGTTTCGGGTCGCCTCCGTGCAGTAACCGTGGTTTCAAGCAGACTACGCGCATGGCCTGCACTGAAAAGGCTGGTCAATCTAAGAAGACCTCATGGATTCCGTGTTTATGCGGTGCACTTTGTAATGCCAAGCCATCCCAAAACATGACAAAAGAGGCATCGGGCCCATATGACCGCAAGAGCTGTTTCGTTCATACAATTTGAAAGCCCAGAGCAAACATCTTTAGGAGCACTCCACTCAAGGAGGAAACATACTTATGTTCGCGCCGTATTCCAATTTATTTTTTCGCCAGCCAGGTTCAGGTACTGGCAAGTGGCAACCTCAAACTACGCGGCCTAAGCCACCTTTTCGGCCGACTAGGCGTTGTCAGGTTGCAGAGGCTGTTGAAATTTAGCATAACGAGGACACCAGCGACCGTAATGGAGCGGTTGGAAAGCATTTGCTTGACTGGGCAAACCTTTTGGCATATAACAAATGTTATAGAAGGACGGAAAGTAAAACTTTTGGACATAATGGGTTGGGTGATGAGACCACTTCTGGTAACAAGGCGTCCTGTGAACATAGCAGGCTGTGGGTTACGGTGGTTAGGGCTGCTTGGGCTGCTGAACACACCCACGAGCCTTTTTTACCAGACCGGAGCGAAATCAATCCGAGCTGAACGTAGGCGCCTGGGGCTTGCGTCCACTGGACATATACATTTATTGGCTAGCGCAGTAGAATACCGAAAAGCAGCTGCGGTCTCAGGCTGGGAGCCACGGCTGACTCTTAACGGCTATGCTTTGGGGCCACTAAACACAGGCTGTTTGGGCTGGCCCCGTAGCTCCCGGGACCCAAGGCCGTTTAGGGCCGGGCAGGCCCCCGAAAAGAATTTACTGACATGTTGCAGTTTGCTGCCAGACGTGCTGCGATTGCACATTTTTGCCCGCATGTTGCCCGCGAGAGCCCTCGTGGCTGTGTGTTGTGTATTGGCCTTGCACCAACAGCCTCCCACTTCGTCCTGCGCTTTTAAATAAAGTCATGCTTACAACGCAGTACACTGGAATGGGGAAAAGCTGGCTGCAACCTGCTGCAATGAAGTGGCTCGTCAGAAACGGATACGACTACTAGCCTTTTGCCTGTAGAATGTTGGGGACCTAGCGAATGAAGCTCTCGGCGCGGTGTGTCCTGCTTTTCGCCTGTGTCTGTTATTGCCCGCCCTGTGCGCACGGATGACAACTATGGGGTGAATACCCACGCGTATTACCCTCGCCACGTGAACTCTGCGGCGCATAACAACGTCCAAATCCCTGTATACGTACATGGCTGCTGCCCAGGCCAAGGCTAAAGGTGTTAAGTGTCTTACACGCCATATCCTATCTGGACTATGGCCCAAGGGACTGCACGCAGTTTCCCTTAAGTCTCCTGCAGTTTGACAGTCCAAGCATTCCCACAGCAAAGCCACAGGCTATCGCTTTCCCTCGGCCGGCGACGGCTGGGTCGCCGCGGCTGTCCTCGGCCTTGCTGTGGGGAGCCGAACGAAGCATTCAGTGTGGATGCAGGGATTTCATATTATCAAGCATGGTTCATATCTTGTCATGGAAGCGCTCAGTAAACGGGAATGAGTATGGGAGTAAGGGGTCTGGAATGTACGGTTACCCGACCGTGCGTGGAGGACAACATTAGGCGCTTTGGCACGACCTTCTGATAATTGCTCTATTTTCGCAATACTCAATACAAGCTGTTCGAGCTCTTAACAAGGCATCTGATACTCGCACACAGTGTAACAGCGGAACGTCTTTGGATGCAGCTTTACTTTCGAAGCCATCGCACAGCTCTTAAGGACTCGTGGCCTACCTGTGCCGTTAACAGTGCACGAGAGAAATGCAGAACATCGGCGCCGCCAACGCGGACGATGCCTTCTACAGGTACAAAATGCCAAAGCTCCAGGCCAAGGTAAGGCCAGTGTCTTGCAGAAGCTCAGAGTGAACTATTTTGAGGTGGTTAAGTTCCTGGAGGATTACGCGGACCACGCAATTTTTCACCACCAGATTGAGGGTCGGGGCAACGGGATTAAAACCAACGTCGTGAACAACGTGGAGATTGCAAAGGCTCTGGAGCGACCCCCGGAGTGTAAGTCTGGCGTAGGCCTGCGGATACAGGAGTACCCGGCGTTGCGATTGGCCGACCGTGTGCGACGTCGTTCATAAGTTCGCCACCTGCTCCCTTCCACAGACGTGCTGAAGTACTACGGATGTGAGCTTGGTGCCCAGACTAATTTTGACAAGGCCAGCGGTACCTCGATTGTGAACGGCGCTCATGACACGCGTAAGCTTTCCGAGCTGCTTGAGGCCTTCATCAAGAAGTACGTCTGCTGCTATAGCTGCAATAACCCCGAGACGCTGATGAAGATTAAGAGGGAGAACATCACCCTCAAGTGCAAGGCGTGCGGCTTCGTGTCTGACATCGACCCTCGCCACAAGCTTAACACATTCATTTTGAAGAACCCTCCGGAGTACAAGCTCAAGAAGGAGGAGCAGAAGTGGGTATACTCTGGTAACACCGAACTTGCAGTTGGAGTTGTGGCTTACCGTATTCCTATTGGACAGGCTCAAGAAGGCAGAGGAGGAGCGTGTCAAGGACGCGGAGGCGTTGGGCGAGAAAGAGAAGAAGGAGAAGGAGAAGAAGAAGAAGGACAAGGACAAGAAGGAGAAGAAGTGCGTGTGTTTTGGCAAGAGTAGCAGTATAGTAGTAGGTTAGGTTTCATTGGTCCAGTTTCATTGGTCATAGTAGTCATTTGCCACCTTATTGAACTCCCACTAACGCACCGCCGTCCTCTGCATAAGGTTACCTTGTGACTAGTTGCAATCATATACTGCCAGCCTGGGATTTTCTGTCCTTCACTCCCATGACCCACGGTTCCGTTCAGGGACAAGAAGAAGAAGAAGGAGGGCGAGGAAGGCGAGGATGGCAAGGAGGAGGTAAGCTTCAGCGAATCATTCATGTATGACTAAGTCGCACTTGAATTGAAGAATGTCGTTCGACTGACGAGGCTGCAGCAGGCTCGGCGGCGTTTTTGTACGGAGTAGGGTACGCACATCGCACATGGCTGTCTGTATTCCTTCCCTTGTCGGCGTTGTCAGCATCCAAAGGGGTCTCCTGAATGGGGTGTGAGTAAAATAACTCCCCACGCCCGCGTTGTGCGCCCCAGGGGTAATGTAACTGCCCATGCCCGCATCGTGCACCCCTGGGCCAGCCAGACTCTCCCAACTTCTCCAGTTGTGGATACTGTATGTTTGCATGCTCATACCGTGCGCACTCACGCGGCTGACCTGGTTCATCCAACCATCCTAGCATACATGTGACGGACAACTAAAAACTGACAAGGATCCAGGAACTCATTCCTGGGGCTACAGCGCTGGGATCCCTAGCGTATGTCCCTTCCGAGATTCGCATCTTCGGTGACCAGTAACGAATGTTCGCGGAGGGGATTCGTCGGGTGCTGGTGCCCCGATTAGACCGACAGTTCGCAACGTATGCACGTGTCCACACGTTAGGTGCAAACATCCAACGTAAATGAGATGCCAATGCACCGCCATGGATCGATATGCTCTTCGTCAATAGCGGGGTTGATCGTCCAGCGTATGATTGATGATTGTACTCCCCCGACAACAGGATTCCGATGACGGCAGCGGCGCGGAGGACGATGACGGTGTAGTGTGGATGACGGACACCAGCACTGAGGCGGCGAAGCGCCGCGCGCAGGAGCAGCTGACCGCAGCCACCGCCGCACTGGTGACGCTGGGGAACCTCGAGGCGGAACAGGAGGCCGCGAGGCGCCGACTAGAGCGTGAGGCTAAGAAAGCGGCGGAAGAGGAGGCACGGAAAAAGGTGATTTGGGCACAGGATGGGGGAGCGTGAATGGCCTTCAGCCCTGGATTGTGTGCCTGTAATACTGCCCGTCCATGCTGCCTGCTCAACGGAAGATTCGAAAGACACGCGGGTATCACTGAATGCTGCGTTCCGTCGGGGGTCAGGGGTCAGGAGGCAAACCGTTGCAACGCCGCTGGCGCGATTAGGATTCCAAATAGCCAATTCCCGTAGTCTATACTATTGCAACGTATCCTTGTGTATCGTGTCGCTGTTGCCATGCGAAGGGGTGCGGGACAGGCCATCAAGTAGTGCGCTCGGCACCGTGACATGGGCTTTCTAGGGTTTTTGGTGCTGTAGGGCATCATACAGACATTTTGCGGATTAACTTACAACGTGTGGGAAATTCCAAAATGCGAAGTAGTCGCTACAACCTGCAGGAATGTGGCATTGGCGCGGCAGGGCTTGTTGCAGCGTCATGGGAACGCTTACAAATGCGGCTTATCACCACTTCTCCATTTCGTTTGTGCAGGCCGAAGATGAGAAGCGCATCGCAGAAGAGCTTGCCGCCAAGGCAGTGGCGGAAGCTCAGGCGGCGGCACTGGCCAGCGCGGACCCTGTCGTGCGGCTCCGGGCGCTGCTGGCCGATAAGGACGCGCCAACCATTGTGAAGGAAATAAAGGCTATGACCGGCGTGGAGGGAGGCATGGCGGGTGCGTACCATATACAGGACAGCACGCATTGTTTACAGGAGGGGAATTTTGCAGGCGCGGAAACGAGTTGTTTGCAAGGAATGCGCGCCTTCACCAATGCATACTGGGCCGCTTTGCCATGAAACTGTATTCAGGCGTGGCTGGTTCAACGTCTCATGCTTTGTGACCATTGCGCGGATGTGCTGTTCCCTAACAGGCAAAATGCGGGTTCTGTACGAAGCTGCCCTGGGTGGCAGCGATGCGCGGATGGACACTGTCCTGAAGGCGCGCAAGAACGTGTTTGCGCAGTTCGCGCAGGATGCCCAGAGCCAGCTCGCGCAGCTCATTGCTGTCGAGTATCTTTTTGCGGTCGCCGCGCCAGGTGAGCAGGGGGGTGCACCACACATACTGCAGTATCTCATCGTTATGTCTACAGCGAATAACTACCAACCACATTTCAGCAGCCGATGGGCGTTCAAAATAATCCACGGTTATAACTTACTCTGCCGCAGTCTAACGGTTGGAAGATTTCATTCTTGGAGGTTTCGTTGCTTGAAGGCGGCTTGGTTGAACGAATGCTGCTCCGAGCATTCCGTTCGGGAAGGCCATACATTTGTTGGCGGGGTTCTGTCTACGTAGTTTTCGTTGGCGTGGTGTGCCTGCTTTCGTGATTAGGTATGCGTTCCATATGCCCTGCCCTGGCCCGCAGACCGTGTGAAGGAGGCACCGTACGTGCTGAAGATGCTCTACGAGCTGGATTTGGTGGAAGAGGACGTCATCCTGGCCTGGGCTCAGAAACCGGACGCGGGCAAGCTTCTCGGAGTGCCCTCTGAGGAGGGTAAGGCCGTGCGCAAGGCAGTGGAGCAAGTTGTGGAGTGGCTCAAGCAGCAGGAGGAAGAAGAGGAGGAGGAGGAGGACGAGGATGCTGAGTAGACCAAGGTCAATATCATGACATACATTTAACACATTCAAAACGGGGATGGGAAGAACAATGTCCTAAGTTTTCTCCATTTTATGGATGTACAGGATGTGTAATCATAGGCGGTGAGCGATGGGTCGTACAGGTGATGAGTCCGAGCAAGCTATGTCGTCTGCAATGTCTTTACCCTCCTACCTGATCAACTTTTTGCGAGATTTGAGGTTACAGTTGCTGTTGGGTGATGGTGCGGACAGACATGGGGATACGTCCCGTAACTACACATGCCAGGGCGATGCAATGACATTGATGGTAACATGCCGGGTACACGTGCAGTACAGTTGACCTGGTGAGCCAAACGGTCCAGCACACGTTCAAGGAATGAAGGGAGACATTTCTTACAAACGTGCACAGTGATGTCCGCCAGCGTGTTTGTCTACTATCACCTGGGCTTTCGTCCGAAGTTTTCTTGGGTTCCGCACTGGCCAAAGGGCCGGCTGGCTTAGCACCTAGTGACGAACTTATCAGTTCTGCAGCATTGTGAGCCTTTGAAGACCTCATCTGCGGACCGGTACCAAACAGTGTGGTGGTAGCTGCGCGCCGGGCCCAAACCCCAAACCACAATCCTGCATACCGGTAATCACTATCATCCGTAATATGGTAACATTCCCATGCTGCACAATTTGAGGTTATAAATAAGCATAGAACACCGCGAATCCGTCCATCAGTATTGAGGGTCAAATTCGGTTAACCTGGAATGCCACCGAGCACTGCAGGACCGAGTGGGTCACAGTGAGGGGCGTTAGCGCCCTTGCCCAATTGAACGGACACCAACCTACCGGTAATTATAAGCACAGCTTTGCTCATAGCGTAATATCTTAACAAACGTTATGAAGTTTGGCTCTTACGCGCTTTTGCACTCCAGGGGGGCTTGGCCCGTCACGGCACAAGAGTCGTAGTAATTGGCTGGGACTTTTAATTGTTTAGATTGGCGGATAATGCAGAGCAAGTACGGTTGTCCGGATGGGTAGTACTGCACTGGCGTCGCTCGGTGCTCGCTGCCGTGAGGCCGCTGTCTGTTTTCGACGGTTACATGTCTCTGCACAATTACAGCAACGCGCAGAATTCTCGCTGAACACTGTGCGGGCTGAGAGCTTCTATGATTCGACGGTCGAGAAGGTGCGGCGGGTCGGCGTTGCACGGTACCCCCGTACGTTTTCCCTGGCCGACAGCGTAGGGCCCACCTGAAGTTCCCCTATTATCATATGACTTCATTCCCCAGTATGCGGGTCAAGATGTCGAAGTGCTTTCGTTGCGCCAGATGCTGACTTTTGGGCGCAACGCGTGGGATGACCCGGACAAGATCCTGAAAAGCGCCAGATACGTGCAGCGCGAGGTACAGAACTATAATTTTGCTACAAGGGGAGGGGGAGGGTGAAGGTGGGAGGGTGAACTCCGGGGCAGCGGGCGCCCACCGGGGAGGGCGGTGCGGAGTCCAGGAAATCGGGTTTTCCTTGCCAAGCATTACAAGGGAGGCATGCACGTGGGACATTGGGCCGCAGCAGCCATTCTCTGCGCGGAATGCGCCCAACCCCCGCCCACTCGCAGCTGCTCCGCCCACGCTGTCCGCTCCATGTGCTGCTGCGCCTGCCCTCCCAGCTGCCCAAGCGCCTGGCACGGCGGCTCATGGACCTGCAGCTCCTCCCGTGAGTCCATGCGGCGACCATGTTATGCGGGGTCATGCCTGGGAGGCTCCGCTATCCAACGTGGGGGCTCGGGGGTAACTTGTCAAAGGCTATGGGTTGCGAGGCAATACCTCCGGTTTGGACAGTTCCTGGCACCAGAGCTACCGTACACGATACCCCGTAAACTGAGCCGTGCGTGCAGCTACGGGGTGCAGACGTTGGTGTTTACGCGGATGGTCACCAGGAATTGCAATTGAACCAATCTGGGGTAGGACGGCGATCGCCGCCGGAGGGCAGCATGCGCACGGCCCGCCAGTCGTGATGACCCCGCCGGCCTGGGGCGCCATTCTTCTCTCCAGGCGGGCGTCCAGTTGGTTACTGCAGATGCAACGACGCACAGAAAACGCGCCAGCATAGCGCAGCGCAGGCGTGATCCGTCTGCGTGCACCGCATGGCGAGTGCCGTTAGGAGGCTGCCTGAACACACCGTGTCTGTGCCCTCCCTGCAGCTACATCGTGGTGACCAACCCGCACATCAAAAAGGTCTACAACCAGTACTACGTGTCCTTCGGTAAGCTCCAGGAGTGGCCTTGCAGACTTAACACCGGTGGAATAGCCGCCGCTCGGCCGCCGGGTTCTGGGCTTAGCAGCTGCCACCAGCCCTGCTGTCCTATCCTCGTGTGGGTATGGCGTGAGCCTGATGAGCCCCCCTTTTCCGTTTCAGAAACGCTACGCCGGGTGCCTACCATCCGCACCCTGGAAGACAACCAGGACTTCTGCCAGCTGCTGCGCCAGCACCTCGACCAACACGGTGGGTGGGTGGGTGGGCGGGCAGCTGTTCGATGGGCTTCGTCAATCGCTGAGAGTACGTCGCGCCCTTAATTGAACCATTGCTCACCCACAACGCCGCTCCTGTTGCAGCCCCCATGCTTGACTCTCTGGCAACTGGTTTGCGCGAATGCAAGAGCAAGGAGCTGGTAGGGCAGTGCCTCCAAATGGACTCGTTTTTCGACTCCATGTTGCGCTCGCGCATCAGCCGCCGAGTCATCGCGGAGCAGCACCAGTACATCGGCAGCAAGAGGTGCGGGAACTGAAGGCAGACAGCGGCGGACTACAGCCCCTGTAGTGGTGTGTGGCGGGCCAGGAAGGGCGGTAGGACAGTGGCGCGGCAGGGTAGGTCCGGGAGGGCAACACGGGGAGTGGTCTGGCGCGTAAGTGCACCAAGCTGCTTGCCGTGTGCTGTTGCCCGCGATAAACCCCGATGCACTCCATGGACTAGACGTCCGCCACTGGCTTCTTTCCTGTCAGGTCCTTATCGGGCATTACGCCGCGCCCTTGACTGGCAAACGCAAGGAAACACCTCTTCCTCTTTCATTGCCTAACCTTCTTGCAGGCCCGCATTCATCGGTATCATTTGCACCGACCTAGATGTGCACGAGTCTATAGACTTCGCGGTGCAGAAGACCAAGCAGGTGCGGACTGCAGCAACGGAAAAGGGGCTTGCGTGGTGGGCAGGCCGGCAAGGGGGTTCCGTGAGCTGATTTGGGTGGCCAGGGCCTGGGCATTGGTCGATGTTGCGGCGGACGGGTACAGAAACAAGCGATGCTCGGACACCACCCGTGAGGTTCCCTGCCAACCTGCCTGCCCTCCGCCCGCCGAGCTGTGCCTTCATTCGGTTCGAATCGAATCGAGTCGTCATCTCATCATAACTGCCACCACAACCTTCCCCAGGTGTGCATGGAGACGTACGGTACGGCACCGGACGTGGTAGTCAGCGGCGACCCCAAGGTGTCCATCCCGTACATCCCTGCACATCTGGACTACATGCTATACGAACTGCTCAAAAATGCCATGCGGTACGGCACACGTTGAGGACGTGACCCCGTGTCGTGGGGTTTGCAGGGTTCAAGCAGTTGTGGGACAGGGCTGGAGGGTTTGGAGCGGTTCCGTGGCCCTGCATCGACTTACCACAAGCACGTACCACAAGCATCGTACCTTAATACCAGCATCGAAGGACAGCATGACACACGCTCCGTCAGCAGTAGCCCTCCTGCATCTCCCACTTGACGCAACGACGCAGCCACGGTTTCCCGCCGGCACCTACGGCTGGTACTCGTCGCCCTTGCCGCCATCTGCCACATCGTACAACACAACACGACACAAACGACTGTCGCTGTGCCCTTGCCTGCCCGCAGGGCCGTCGTGGAGTCGAGTCGTGTCGCCAGCTCTCGCGTGCTTCATCCGCACCACAGCACCAGCCCGCCGCCGAAGCTGCCTCCCGTCCACGTGCGGGTGTGCGAGGGCACGGGGGGCACCCTGACCATCAAGATCTCGGACCAGGGAGGGGGCGTGGCGGACCACTTGATCGACAAGGTGGGTTGTCGGGGTTAGGAACTGGGCGAGAGACTGTGCGGCTGGGGGGTGGATGCGTGTGGACAGGCGCCGCAAATGATGGGGTAGCGTGCGCCATGCGGCAGTAACGATGCGAGAGCTGGTGATAAGGTGTCGATGTGATATGTTTTCAACGGCCAGTGCGTGCAAGGAAGAAGGGGTAAAGCGAAGCCTCAGACACATGTCTGTATTTTGGCCCCACGTGCCGTAGGTCTGGTCATATGGCTTCACGACTACTGGGCGACAGGCAGGTGCCGCCGGCACCGCGGCACCACCGGGGTCCAGTGCCGACGGGGCAGGCGCGGGCTTGAGCTCGGCGCCGCCTTCAACGTTTGGGGCGGCGAGCGGCCCAGCCGTAGTGGAGGGGCTGGGCAGCGCAGGGCAGGGCGGCGGCCTGCAGGGCCTTATGCGCGGCACTGGAGGCAGCCGATACCAGATGGCCGGACTGGGCTTCGGGTTGCCGCTGTCCCGGCTGTACGCCAGATACTTTGGTAAGCGCGGGTGTCAATGTCTGGCAGGTAGGGGTACGGCAGTCGTACAGTACGTGGCACGGTCAAGGCGGCAGGTGACACGTTGCAAGGGCTTGGTGGAAGAGCGCCATCTGGCCAGATGTGAAGTTGAATGTGTAGCGTCAAGCGTATGTCCGGCAACGCGGTGTAGGGTGTGCGGTGCGGGGCAGCGGTAGAGGCGTGCCATGGAAAGCCACCCATGTATTAACATGGAAAGCCACCCATGTATTAACATGGAAAGCCACCCATGTATTAGCATGGAAAGCCACCCATGTATTAACATGGAAAGCCACCCTTGTATTAAAATGGAAAGCCACCCATGTATTAACATGGAAAGCCACCCATGTATAGGGCAGCTTCACGTCGTGCAGGGCTCCTTCCCCAACCCCTCCGGACCTCTTCACCCGCCCTGCCTCCTGCTCCAGGCGGTGACCTGCGGCTGCAGTCCATACCCGGGTACGGAGTGGACGCCTACCTGACCCTGCGGCGACTGGAGGAGCACGAGTGGCAGTGGCAGGAGCACGTGGACCAGCCGGGCACGCTGCCGATCAACATGGCACCCTACTGAATACGCACACACATTGCCCTCCGACAGCCTGGGATAGGAGCGCGTGTGCTGCATCGATCATGTACTTTGTAAGACGTCGTTGGAGAGGGCTTATTTTATGGCTTCAACAGCCTTACGGTGGGGTGAACGGGCTTTAGCCGGCAGTTGTGCGGGGAGATGAGATTTTGGCACTGTTGACGTCCGTTATCTTCGCCATCGCAACTACCCGAGTTTCGGAGGCGGGATGTGGCGGTTGTGGCGGGGGTGTCCGGGTGGTCGCCGTAGGCTATGGCATCGGCAGTAGCAGGTATGATAATGAGTTCTGGTGTATTTGATTGGCCTAGCAACGGGAATTGACCTGGCCACCCTATCGGCCCGGAAGGCCGGGGTACGCAATGCGGCAGGACACCTCGTGCCGGCGCCGAACGATGCAGACATCGTGGTGATGGTGCATCAAAGTGGTTGGGTATCTGAAGTTGTTACCGAGGTTGGTTCCCGCACGCAGGACCACATCCCTAATGACGCAATAGGAGCCTGTCGAAAGCGGTGGCGCTACGCGCGTAAAGGACACGAAAGCAATTTGCCGCGCAGCTACAGCGCAGTTCAGTGTGGGACCCTATGTCGCAAGCAGACTTTGCCACCGTAGTCGCAATAATCCAATTTACTGACCGATCCCGCAAAGAATTTGAGGGCCAGATGGCATTGCGAGATAGGGTTGTGGATCAGGCGGCAAACCTGGTCGCCTTGATTACACAGTCCTCGCGCGTCATTGCGTCATCGGTTGCTGTTGAGTACTCCGGAGCAGTCAACGAGGTCCCGCTCGCTCGCTCGTCCCCAGACCATGACATGTGCGGCGCCCACTCAAGTGGGCACTCGGATGCAATTGGCAGCCGAAACAGGCCAGTACCACACCACCACCTCCTGGATTGAATTTCGCTAGGTTGGCACCAAGGACATGCGCACCCACGTGGGCGAGGAGCCCAGTCGAGCCAGCACATGTTCGACAAGTTATACACACGACAAAACTCGGACGAACCCGCATTCACGCGTCATATTGGACGCCTCGCGGCGCAGGCCACTCTGTGCTGCCATACAACCCACAACAATTGGGACATTCAGTCCGTGGGTGCACGACCTCAGCCATCCCTACAATACCTTGCGGTCCCAGCCGATGTTAGCAATTGCCTGCATGTGCGTTCGGGAGTCATCCTTTGTACAATTCTTTCATGTGATGTCATGTCCCCGGCATCCAGCTCGATTTCTTTCCTGGTGCACGGCTGGCTTGGATGGGAGGCAACTGCCTGCCGATGCCGTCTGTCGGCATGTATGCATGACCTCCATGCGGGGACTGACTGGGCGATGCAGGGGGGCCCGACTGCTGCGACGCCTGCTGCCCCCGAGCTCCGGAAGCACCGCCCCCGCGGACTCCCGGCCCCGCGGCTCCACCTTGCCCGTTGCGGGCCGGAGACCGGAAGCGAGTCGGGTCCTGGAGCCTCCTGCGCGGAGAAGGCGGCGCACACAGCGGTGGCAATACATGAAGGTACTTACACATCTGCGCTCTGTGCGAAACATGTAGTCGCATTTGCCTTTTTTAGCCAGGCAGAGGAGACTCCAGGCATTGCGCGCAATGAGCTCACCTGTCCATCACACCATTGAGGTTCGAATTGCCGCTGGCTCCGGCTCCGCCCCCTAGTGTCGGCAAAAGCGCTCCACCACGTGCCTTCCCGTTCCCCTGGTTCTGGCCGTGTAAGTTACCGCCCCCAGCCGTCGACACGCCGCCCATGCTCCGACTGCTGGCGGCCACACGGGACGAGGACGCGGACGCAGGTGTGGGGTCGCGGCGCCCGCCGCCGGGCGCCCCGCCCCCCGTGCTTGCGCCCCCCATGCCGTACGACTGCGAGCTGTGCTGCACGTGCAGGTCGCCGTCCTCCCCGTCATCCACCCCACTGCGAGACGACGGCTGCGAAGCCGCGTCGCCGCCCACGTGCGCATGGCTGCGGAGGATGGCTGCGAGGACCGGGTCGTCTGCGGCAGCGGGCGCGATGGCAGCGGGCAATCAAAGGGCACACAGGCTTTCTTTTCTTCGCCAGTTAAGACGATGATGAGGGGTACCTTCAACGGACCCTTGCATGGCTAGCCACCTCGCTTTACATCAGGTATGGATGCGCGACCAACGGAAGAAGCGGCCCAGGCCAAAGCCAATATGTTCGTGTATATCGGGCGAACAGGGCAACTGCATCACCCACCTCGATCAGACGACTGAGACGGTATGACAAGCTTCACCGAGTCGTGGAGGCCACCGGGAGGAGGCGCTTGCGACCCCGCCGGTGACTGGGGGCCTTGCCCCTGGCCCATCGCGCCCGTGGGACTGGCGCTGGTAGGACGCGACGATGAGGAGTGGGGGCCTGCGGGGAAGCCCGCTTGCTGGCCTGCACTGTCGCTGATCCGCGACAGACCTCCACCTCTTGACCCGGAACCAGGGCCTGCGCCGCTGGCCCCCCGCCACGCCGCCGAGCCGGGCCTGCTGTCATCGCCGCCATCGCCGCTGCTGCCAGTCTGGAATGAAGTGCTGGGGCTGCCCGACCCAGCAGCGTTGCCACCGCCAGATGTCCGCAGCGGGTCTGGAATATTAGGCACGGCGTGGGGAAAAAGGTGGGGGAGCACAGGAATGGAGCATCAGCGGAACGCATTGCGTGGGTAAAGAAACATGGGTAAAGACACAATGAGTAAAGACACAATGAGTGCATGGGTAAAGACACGACGAGCCGGGCTGCTAATCAAGGGCATAATCAATGCCTCACGTTCTCCAGGTGAACCGCGGGAGGGATCCTTGCCGTCAGGGAGGGCGGTATCGAAGGCGCACGGGGTCAAGCACGATGCGGAGCACAGCCCCACACGCGCACCTGAGCCTCCGAGCGTACCGTTTGCGGTCGAGCTGGACTTGGCCAAGCCAGAGAGCCTGGCGGCCGACGCGGCGCTGGCGTTTGCCTTGATCACCCATGGATGTCGCAGGATCTCGTCCATGTTGATGCGCGACGACGCGTCCACCACCATCATGCGCCGCACCAGGTCCTTGCAGTCAGCGCTGATGTGCGCGGGCAGCGGGTCGAACACGCCCCTGCAGCCCAGCAGGCCATCGCAACCCGATCCGGCAGCCGGGGCCAAGGTGGAGGCAGGGGGGATGCGAACTTGCCTAACCTCCGGTAAGAGGCTAGCAGGCCAGCGTCGGAATGTATGCAGCGGCGGCCAAGAACGTCCACCAAGTCATGCTCACTGGTCAAGTCCACCAAGTGCAACGTGACACCCAAGGAAACCCAAAACCCTTTCAACCACGCACCGCTGGATGGCCTTGAACAGAGCAGCCTGGTTGGGGCCCTTGAAGGGAAGGTTGCCGCAGAGCGCCTCATACAAGATGACACCCATGCTCCAGATGTCCACGCTGGGCCCGTCGTATTCGCGACCCACTGTTATCTCCGGGGCAGTGAACTCCGGTGTGCCGCACTGCACGCCAGCAGAGCAGAGGCAAGTTAAGACATCCCGCCCATGGCGCTGGCAACTATCGCCTAATCAGGAACGATGCAAGGTTGCGCGGCTTAGCGAACGAAGTTGCACAGCTGCATGTTCGATGAAAACTGCCTTGAGGAATGTGTCCACCAGCGGATGTGCCCACCTGCAGGGTGAGCCCACCGCTGAAGGGCGCCGCTACAGCCGCCAGACCGAAGTCCGCGATTTTGAGGTTATTGTGCTCGTCCATTAGGATGTTTTCCGGCTTTAGGTCGCGGTGGACCACTCGCCTGCAGGGTGCAAATGTAGTTGTGTGGTGTGATACTTCAGCGCGGATGCACACGGTACCAGGGGCGACAGCGGCGGATTGCTTGATGGGCACAAACAGCTCAACAGGCGAGCCATGAGGCAAACAAGCACGGCTCGAGCGGCTCCAGCCTGCTGCTCCGCGACTCAATCCATGCGAAACACGGCACTACGGCTTGATCGCAGGTTGTCAGGCCGTTAGGCAATTCGCCCCCGTATGCGCCCAATCGTAACCCTCACCTTCGATGGCAGTAGTCCAGTGCTGACACCATTTGCACAAACACACGGCCCGCCGTGCTCTCATCCAGGCAGTGGCGCACCGTGTCCCCATGGCTGCGCGTGAACTGAACCAGCGAGCCGCCACCCGCGAACTCCATGACAAGAAAGAACGTGTTGGACTGGAAATGCACGTCGTACAGCCTGATAATATTCGGGTGTTTCAGGGACGACAGCACGGACATCTCCTCTTGGATCTGCTCAATTTCGGCAATGCTGCGGAAGCGAGTGGCGTCCACACCTTTGACCGCAACCAGCTCGTCTGTTGGGTTAAGACCGGGTAAGAGCACAACACAACATAACAAACGACTTCCGTCAGTAAGACGGAACGTAGCCTTCGTTCGCATAACCCATGGCGGGAACGATACCGATCGCGGCATCAGTTACGGCGGGCACAGTGAGTTTGACGTGGCGACAGCGCGCGGCGATGTGGATAGACTATGACGTACAGCAGCAAGCAGAATGCAGGCTCACGCTCTGCACGTTCACCACCTGCGGCAACCATAGTCCTTTTAAGCCTCCCACAATCGTCGCATGCAACCTCTGCCCAAGCCCCAAACCAAGGCTCCGCTTCTTACCTGTCGCGACGTTCTTCCCGATTCGCACGAGGCCAAAGGCTCCTGCGCCGATCGCCTTGCCCAGCACGTACTTGCCCCCAACCACTTTCTTCAGCCGCTGCAGAGTGATGTCGACGACGCAGCACAAGCAGTACTTAACCACTGGTGTCGAAACGCTGCCGCCGACGGCCGGTGCAGCCGCGGCGGCCAATCCACTCAGCACCCCAACTGCCCCCCCTCCAGATGCCACTCCTGCGAGCAGCCCGCCAAAGCCCAGCCCCAACCCGCCAGCTCTGCCTTGGGCGCCCTGCCCCTGCCCTTGCCGCGTGGCGGCGGATATGCCCAGATTCCCCGCAGCAGCCCGGCTACCGGAGCCAGGCAGCACTGCGCCCGATCCCGCCCCCGCCCCCGGCGCTGCTGCGCCGGGGGCCGGGCTTGCAGGTGTACTGGTGATTGGATAGCTGAGAATCAGAGCCCAGAACGGCGTCCCGTCGCGTTTGTAGCACAGCAACTTGACCACCGTTGGCGTGTGCGCCCACTGCGCGGTGATGAGCTTGCGCATGTCCCGTTCGGAGGTTTCCGGGCCGCACAAGCACAGCAGGTTCCAGCCCATGACGTCGGACTGGCTGTACCCCGTCATCGAGGAAAACCCCGGTGACACGGCACAGACAGCGGCGGCTGACGGTGCGGACGTGGGAGGGCTGGCAGCGGCACTGCCTGTGCCAGCGCCTGCACTGCTTCGAGAGGCGTAAGCTGGGCTGCTGCTGGGGGCCCCGCTCCCGCCTGTGCCAGTGCCGCTAGCTGTCGCCCCACCGCTGACGTCGACGAGCGCGAAGGCGGTGAGGCAGTGTTTAATTTGCTCCTGCCATTTGGCTAAGAAAGAGTCGTCCACAACTTCGCCACGCCGCCGCCGCTCGTCAAGATCGCATTGTACGCCAACGAAGTGCAACAGCGTCGTGCCATCTCCGCCAAGGACCGGCATTAAGCTGAGCAGGTTCTGGAAGGGTCGCCCATCCTTGCGGCAATTTGTGAGCTCCACAGTCGTAAAGCGCCGCTCGGACAAGCTAGCACGCAGCGTTTCGTGCGTAGCTGGTTCAAGTTTGCCAGCCTGGAATCGGGGAAGTGGCCAATACTCAGATCGGCGGGAGCTTATCAGGGGTGAATCACGTTTGTCATCCAACACCGCGAACGAGCAGGAGCCTAGGTTCTGGCCAGGTATACGCTGATGTGGGGGAATTGCCTGAGACAGCAAAACCCCTTGTCGCAACGTTAACATATAAGTACATTGTTAATAGGAAAATGGACCCCCCGTCACCCCAATTCCACAGACGCCCCAACTCTCCTGACCCAACCCCATGGATAGAGGGGTGTCCCTCCCATGACAAATCCATCGTTACTGCACGACCGAACGGTGGCGCCCAACGGTACTGACAGTCGGCATGGGATGTCCTAAGAAAGGCATTCCCACCCCATCCTGCATTATTGGCGGTGGCGGCGAGAATGGTCCAAGGTTTGTGCTGCCTCCCACCCACCTGCAAAAACTTGCAGTTCCTCCCAAGGCATTCCTGTTCACTGTAGCCCGTCAGCGAGAGGAAACCTGGGCTGACATAGCATAAAGGGTTACCCTCCTCGTTGGGGTCTGAGACCGTGAACGACGACAAGACGTTCTCGACAGCGGCCGACGTAACTTCGTCCTGGAATATAGTTCAGGAAAAGAATTCAGCTATTCAGCTAGCAAACTCAAGTAAACGGCTGCAATTCGCTTGCCCTGCGGCGCCCGGCGAGTCCTCACATCGAGCGTGAAGCTGTTGTCCTTTGGCGGCTGGGCGCAAGTTGGGCGGAATATGTTCTTCCATGGCTGGGCATCCTCGTCAATGGGTTCCTGCGTCGAAGACGGCAAGATGGGGCACGCCCAGGGACGCCACCACAACATATGCTTCAAGGAGCGCACCTCAACAACATTCTCCCGCTTGTCGTCTTTCTTGTCATTTTTCTTTACTTTTGTTATCGGTCTTTGCTTCTGGGACATTGGGCATGTTTTGCTTGGTTGGACTCGCGCGCTAACGTCAGTTTAAAGGAAGTGGAAGTCAGATGTCAGGTTATCTTCCTATGACAAGTTATTGCGCAGCAACCGTCTTCGAACGTGATAAGCGGCATATACCATGTAACAACGAAAAGGTGAGAGAGAGGCACTGGTAGACGCAATCTATCCTAAGCCATCCTCATGTTCAAGGAGCATAAATGTGTTGGTGTAACTGGTCTGCGTGTTGCTCCTGTCGTGGTTTCGGAGAGAGTCGTAATCGTCATCCGTATCCCTGGCCTAAGCGAAGTTGTAGTGGATCATATGATTGATGGACAGGTTACACAGTTCAACTGAATTGCTGGCGCATCCTTCTCAGCGGTTACCTACCAAGAGGTATGTACGGTGACCTATGGACTTCCTGCTCCACGGTCATCCGGCACCGAGGCTTTGGATTTAAAAATAAGCAATGAAATACTTGGAATGCTGTATCCACGCCCGCATGGCGCGTCTCTACCCGGATATCATATTAGTCCCCCTTGCGGGGAAAGCTGGACACCGGTACCTAAATGGCCATGTAGGGGAAAGCGGCACGTAGTGGGAGAACTGGACTTATCAGCTCATCCCGCACGTCGACGGCGCCTCTGACGACCGGAGGACGGTCACTCCAATTAGTTTCAACACAACGGGAGAGCGGGCGGGCCGCAGCTCCGTCCCCACAGTTACGGACTGCTCAGGCCGATGCTGCCCCGTGCTGACAGTGCGTGTGGGGTAACCACGGGGGTTGCGGGGACGGGGTATGGGGTAAACCGTGCCTAACCGTGTTAGCCTAACATGTATATTCCTGCATGTTTCGGTGCGACTGTCAAGGGATCCCAACACAAGCCAACATAAGCCCTAGCATGGTGCACAGGATAGCGAAGTCATGTCTAAAGGATGCAGCAAAGAATGGTGTGGTGGGAAAGTTGAGGCCGTTACAGCACTAGACAAGTTTGTGGGGAAAGCAACCAAGGAATGGAGGAGGGACTCCGAAGAGCGACGGTAGGTATCCCAGAGGAGATATCTACCGGGCGGCAACACTTGCAGGTGCATGCTGACGCGTAGGCTCACGCGTTAATTAGCACCACGAGGTTTTCACGCACCCAAAACCTGCGCAACGCATCCTTCGTACCATCCAAGCCGCGCGAAGTCGCTAACGTTTATCCCTGTTTGCCACGTAGCGGCAATTTCCTTCCGTCCGCCAGCTTATGGGGCCGAATTTGATCTACAGGTAGCGTCCACTCGGTTCAGACGCGTCATAATCCCGTTTTAACGTTTGTGAAAACCTTCACCCGCACCGTCTTTTTTCATATCTTGCGACGCGCTGCCATCCGGCTGGACCACACTCGCCTCTTTATGCCGTCCTCCCCCACAGGTTGCCCATATGCCGTCCCCCACAGGTTGCCCACATGCCGTCCCCCACAGGTTGCCCATATGCCGTCCCCACATATTTCAATTGGTTAGTTCTCTGTCGTATAGCATTCCCCCTCATTCATGGTCCAGGCATCCGCTGGAGTGCAACCCCGTCATCTTCTACACAGTCCGTGTTGGCTCCTGCAGACAGCATGAACCGCGTTTGGCACCGACGTTGCAGCATTCCCTTAACAAGGGGAGACAGATGGAAATGGTTACATCTTCTGAGGTTGTGCATGCAAAGGCGTGGTGGGAAAGCTTGAGGATTATCTAGAAGTCCATTTGTTTAGGATTGCCACGTTCTGCAGCCGGTAAGGAAGCGCATTCGTGTCATTTACGGAAATATGCGTACGATGATTGAATAAATTAAATACTTGGGGTAAGTTACATTGTGCATGGAACCCTCCCTGGAGGCTGGGATGCAGGGCCCTAACACCATTTGTTCACTTTGGCGCGCACAGCACATACAAGGTCGTTGTTAATTCTAGTCTGATAGGTTACAGCTGACGTTACCCATTTTAGGGCGCTTTGCCTTCGGCGTGTACTGGAAAGTTCGCTGTTGCGCACTATGCAATCTGTTCGCGCTCTGCCACTGCTGCTCTTGGCAGTGGCAGCTGCCCGCTGCCTAGCGCAGTATGAATACGATTACGGATACGGGTATGACTTTTATGACACGGAGGACGACTTCTATTACGATGAGTATGGTTACTATGGGGACGAGGACGAGGCCTACTACGAGTATTACGGCTATTACGCTGATGACTTTGCTGGCTACGAAGATTACTACGCGGAGGAGTATGATTTCTTCGAGGAGTGCTTTTTCGACACGAATGGCCAGCCTGTGCTCGCCAATGGCACAGCTTCCTGCGATATCAAGATCCAGAAGGTTGACAAGCAAGCTGACAAGTTGACTGGTGGTTTGGACGGTGTATACCAGCTTACTTCT
The DNA here is from genome assembly GCA_003116995.1 of Yamagishiella unicocca. Lineage (NCBI taxonomy): Eukaryota > Viridiplantae > Chlorophyta > Chlorophyceae > Chlamydomonadales > Volvocaceae > Yamagishiella > Yamagishiella unicocca. The sequence continues at coordinate 773,136 of BDSL01000026.1, read as the reverse complement.
TGCTACAATGGGAAGCCAATGTACAAGCGCAAGAACAGCAAGGCTGGAGAGGACCGCGTTCTTTGGTATTCGAGCACTTTCGGCGACTGGGATGTCTCCAAGGGCGCTGACCCCAACGAGGCGGAAATCCTCATGTACGGTGGCGAAATGGAGCACGCCTCGGTTCCCCTCTTTGTCGGCAGCTGGCATTTGGGTGGCGACCTGAAGTCAGACACCGCTTTGGGCGAGGACGATTACTTGCCCATCAATGTGGATGTCTCATGTGCCGATGGAAAGGTGTACAAGCCGGAAGAGGTCAGCACGTACAAGCAGATGGTCGGGCCAGTCCTCACTGACGAGGAGATTGAGGCCAAGTATCAATACATCTATGACAAATACAGCCGCGCAGATCCCAGTCCAACTATTAATTTCACGTTCGTCGTTCTGCTAGTCATGACGGGTCTCACAATAGTTCTCGCGATCCCCTACTTTTTGCTTCGGAAGAAGGGCGGTAAGGGCGCATCGATTTCCATGAGCTTTGCTCAGATGCTGAGCCAAAGCAAGAAGAAAAGCACCGGCCACATCAATTAAATGACGCTGTGCTGCGATCTTGCGTCAATGGACACCAGCAATGTTTCTCTGGTCGGTCGCTATGTTCAAGTTCATGTGAACGCTTTCAAATTTTAGTCGCTGACTCTGGTAGCGGGCAGGCCAGGTATGCAAATCGTGACTGCACTTTTGCTGTTCATCAGCAAGCAGTTAGGGAACTGTATTGTAGCGGGTTAAAGTAGAATATATGTGATGTCAACGCAATCAATGCAACGCATTCGCTATGTCTGTAACAATCAGGCTGGCCTTCCTGAGCACTATGAGACATGATCCTTCAGCTCCCGTTGTCGTCTTGACTGCCGACACGAAATGGCTTATGCCTCCTTAGTAAGTTAACAATGGGGAACGTATGGTTACGATCATGCAACGGTGTCGTTTGGTTCGATTCGGCGGGAAGGATCCGGGTTGGGAAATGTTTAGGCCGAGGGCAGGGAAGGAATACGAGTGCTGGAAGGGGCGGTCCTGGGCGAGGGATCAAATTGGCTGAAGGGCCGGATTAAACTTCCCGACGGTAGGGGTCAAAAATTTCCTCAGCGGGGGTTAGATTGGCCAAGGGCAGGGAGTAGTGCAGCAACTTTGGGCGTTGGAACCCTGCGATACGCTCGTGTTCCTGTGTGCCTTCGTGTTGAGTCTTGCCAACCAGTTGTCATGCTGCCGTACGGGATACGTGTCATCGGTTGGAAATGGCGTGAAGGTGGGGTAGGCGCGCTACTGGGAGGGGGGGCCGCACCATCAGGTCACCTGAGTCCGTAGTGTCATAGGGCTGGCCACAACCGGCTACACCAGTAAGGATGGGAATAAAAATTAACATGGATAGCTGGCCTGCGCGACACGTGTATGGGCGACGATGATATTCATGGCATATAGGGTAAACTTGGCCATAGTCGAGCGCTCTCCACTCACATATGCCGTTGAATTGGGATCTAGGCTAATGTGCTGATTGAATCAGAGCTGCTCCTACCGTTGTCTATGGTGAAATCATTACGTCCAAAAGTGAAACTAGGAGATAAATCACGTAGCATTAGGTTCGCAGGGTATGCCTTGGCGGAAGAGATGGACCAAGGATTACTGCACTGGGCCCTTTAAGGTGTGGCGGGGAACAATCATAAAAGCATGAATGCAAACATGGGGGAGAGAGATGCGGCAATTGCATGATATTTTCCCGTTAAGTATTTACCTGACCACCCTCTACGTATGGAACCGTCTTATGTGTTCGGAGCCTTCAAAGCCGAAGGAGCATGCACGCACGGAACAATATCTTACATACCCCTGCACACCCAAGCTAACGTAACCCGCCATTCCGAAGCTGCACCTTGGCATCTCTGGGAAATGATATGCACGTACCGGTGCTTCGCGCACCCGTTATGAATGGTACCATCCCAATGGCGCCAGGCATGCCTGGGCATTACCATTGACTCCCCCCAGGCATGCCTAGGCATGCCTGACAACTTGCTTTTTGCACAGCCCACTTTGTGTTGTATTTTCTTATTACGAAATAAGCCTGCAGGCAAAGGTCATAGACCCGCCTCTGAGGACGGGCAAGTTAGGCTTGGGCCTGTCCATCTCAATGGGCACAGGCATGCCTGAGCATGCCTAGGCATGTGATATCGCGCCCGGGGGTTTCATCAACTTGGCACTGGGCCAGTCGGACATACCAGGGGCCTTCAAAGGCTCCCTGGTCGCTCCGGCAGGCGCAGAAGCAGGTGCGTGCAGCCCCCAGGCGTGGTTGTACACGTGCAGGCATGCCCAGGCACGCCTGGGGCCATTGGGATGGATAGGCCCAGGCACGCTCCCCAGAAACCGTGCAGGCATACCCATGCCTTTTCGGAAACCCTTCAAAGGCTCCCTGGTTACATTGGTAGGCACAGAAGCAGGTGCATGCAGCCCCCGTGCGCGATGTCACATGCCTAGGCATGCTCAGGCATGCCTGTGCCCATTGAGATGGACAGGCCCAGTTTGCCCGTTCTCAGGGGCGGGGCTATGGCCTTTGCCTGTAGGCGTATTCCGTAATAAGAAATACAGCGTAAAGTGGGCTGTGGCATCCCGTGCAGAAAGCAAGTTGTCAGGCATGCCTAGGCATGCCTGGGGGCGGTCAATGGTAATTGCGCCAGGCATGCCTGGCCATGGTACCCTTGCTTACTGCGCACCCTGCACCAAAGAGCAATGTCACGAGCGGGGTGAAGGCATTGCCCATATGCTTTGCGGTCCGACAGTGCATTTCGTACAAAAATACACCAAAACATTGGTTTTGATGATGATGATGATGATGATGGTGATGATGATTACAAGTGACTTGTACGATTCAGACGAGCCAGGAGGCTCATGAATCGCTTAAAAGTTGCCGTCCAAGATTGGTTTTGTTCTGGGTAGCAGCGTAGCACCCTTTAGCATGGTAAAGACGTACGGCATCGGAGCTGCCTTTCTGACATAATCGCTTCGGACGAAAAGTTCGTTTGCAACCCTACGCAAATGCCCGTCATTGTCACTACATGAACTAATTTCGAATCACGGCTGTTCTTATTACCTCCTGCAACTTTGACCCGAGATACGATCAGCTCAGCTTACCCATTTTGGGGCAGTATGCGAGTTTCAATATTGTTGCTTGCTATAGATTTCCAACATTGTGCGGTTTCGTTGTAGCGACTTGGTACTAGATCGCGTGTGACCATAGCTTAGCACTATAGAATCCAATGCCAGGTCATTGACTACCATTACCGGTACTGATGGTGTTTACATTTAAAGCGCCACCTTCCTGCCGCGCTTGTCGGGTCCCGCGGCAGGCGGTTCCTGCCTACCCTGGAAGGTTGCCCCATGTACAAAGCTCTCCTGGCGATGGCATACGTGGAGTTCAGCTGGAGGCTTTGTGGCGCGTAAACGTTGTCGGCGTGGCCGCCAGCGCAGCCATCCTATATGGGGCAGCCGGGCTATGTTCGTCTCCTGCCCAGGCAATCCCTGTTCCAAATTTTTCGAACCTGGTGTAAGTCATGTAGCCTTCCACAGTTTGTGTATGTGTGGTCCGAACAGAGGATTGCCTTTGCAGGACCCTTTCCGACGACCGCTCCAAGTATGTAATGCTTGAGCGCGAACGCGTGGAGAAGCTTGTCATGCGGGAGTTCGCTGAGGGGTAAGACTCATACAGCATCGCCTTGCTTCGTTGTTGTTATCGAAATGATCATCGCTTCACCCACAGGTTAGCTGAGCTGACTGATGAGGAGCTGACTGACCTCCTAGAGGACGTCGTTCGCAGCCGGCGCACCAGTAGCCCTTCATGGCTGTGGAACAAAGTCGGGCGCCAGACGTCGCAACGCCCTGCAGGCACGGGTATGGCTACTGCTGAAAGGCAGGCTCCGGACCCCCCCAAGCCAACAGCAGAGTCAGAGGCGCGCGCCATGCCGCCTAAGCCGACAGCAGAGTCAGAGACGCGCGCCGTGCCGCCTAAGCCGACAGTAGAGTCGGAGGTGCGCGCTGTCGCCCCTAAGCCGACAGCAGAGTCAGGCGAGCGCGCTGCCGCTGTGCTTGCCAGTTCAACCGTCAAAAAGGGCGGCAGTGGCGCAAAGGCCCAGCTAGGAACCTGCAACGGCCCCAGCGTCTCTCCGCATGCTCAAGATGGGAGTGCCGCAGGACCCAGCGATTGCGAGCCGGGAGACCTTACTCCCGCCACCAGCCCCGCCACCAGCTTGAAAACGCCAGCCTCCAACTCGTCCGCGGCTCCTCTCGAAGGAGACATAAGCGTCGGGGATGATGGGGAAGATCAGGACTACACCCGTCAACTATTTCTGCAGCTGCTGTCTCCGCCGTCGTCAAGTGGCGCAGAGATCGGTGTTGGCCCTGGAACTCCTCAGCTTGCCGAAAGACGAGGAGGAGCGGAGACACTCTCTGGCACAGAAAAGGGGACGAATACGGGCACGCAAGCCGGCTCTGGCATCGAGGGGGCAATCACCTCCTTCACGTCAAGGCTACGCGAGCTCACCCCTGCGCTGGGGAGCTGGGCTGGTCAGAATCGGGAAGGACAACAGTCGGATCTATCTGCTCCAACACCGTCCATCTGGTCTCTGAGCTTGCCCACAATACGGTTCCCCGCATTACAAGCGGGTGCAGGATTGGCATCGGCGTTGTCGGACAGGTTCCAGGGTCTGGTCACCACGCTGGGGAGTAGTGACGCTATGGAGACTGCTGAAGTGGTGCTAGTGCCTGTGGGCCTGGTAGCGTTGGGCACGGCGGGCGCAGTGGCCATCAGCACCCTGGTGGACGCATCCTCCGAGACTGCGGAGGCCCTAACGCCGCCCGGGGTGCAACCGGCAACGAGTGAGCTGCAGCCTGAGGGCAGGAGCAACGATGAAAAGGTCAAGTCAGGCGGTAACGCAACTTCCACTACGGGTGGGCAGCTTCCTGTCGAAGTACCCGCAGTGAGTGCGGGATCCCATGGAGGTCCCGCTCAGGTGCTCGACGCGCCCGCACGGGCTGTACTGCAGCAGCTGGCGGGTATGAAGGATCGGCTGGACGGACTCATGAGGACCTGGCAAGACAGCAGTGCTGCGACGGATAAAAACGGGACGCCGCAGGTGCTTGATCCCAGCGATGGCACTGCTAGTGAGGCCACCCCAGCCATACAAGATGTCTGGAAACTACCTTCTTCCAGCCGTGATCCACCTGTCGTCGGGGCAGCTGGTGCCAAGGCGCAGGACCCTCGGTTGCAAAGGCTAATGGACAACGGTCCAAGCGTACAGTTGCAGGTGCCTTTACCTACTGAAAGTGTTACGACGGCTTTCCAGTCAGGAGTTGTTGGGGTATCCACTTCACTCCGGGAAGAGCACAAACGGGATGACGAACCCGCTGCGCTGGGCTCAGGGCCGATACTGTGGCAGAGAGCGGAAGACCCCGGCGATAACACTCGCCAGCGTCAAGGCGAGCGGCCACTGCGCACACCGCCTGCGGCTCAGCGAGAAACTTCCTCAAGCAGAGGTTCAGCAGCAAGCCTCCCTTCCACCGCGCCAGCGGCTAAGAATGCCGCTGGTTCTAGTGCAGGACGGGGCACCTACAGCAGCCTCCCAGATCCATGGACTGGAGCCGGTGGCTCGAGTTCGAGTACGACACGCGCTCAGCCGCAAGGATCTGACAGCGTGGACAGGGTGGGCGGAGCCTCACAGTTTCCCGGTAATGGCGGCTATTCAGCTGGCGTTCAGGACCTTTCTCCATGGGATTTACCTAGGTAGCACTAGGGCACGCATAACACTGGGTTTGCCGTTGACAGACCAGGCGCTTAGGCAGACTGCAAGGCTTGAAGAATTTGAAGACTAGATCCGCATGGTTAATGTGGTTCCCGGTACAGCCCAGCGTCGATGTTGCAGGGGCATGGTATGTGCGTCGTAGGTGTGCATGTTTTTCATGGTGGGAGCGGGCAGGTTTCTGTATCGGACTTTGTCACTAAAAAGGGCCGTGGGAACTTCTGGAAGCCATGGGACCCTACCTAAATGGTATCTAGTACTGAAATGTAGTAGGTGCATCTCTGCTACTGGCTTTCGGACGGAACGCCTCCTTCCATAAGTTATGTACACGAAAGTAGTGGCGTGACTCGCTTATATACATGTCCGCCGTGCTGTCTAGCAGTATTGCAAACGTTTAAAGTTGCGTGGCTTCAAGCGCGGGATTGAATTGAACCATATGAGCTCCTGCAGCGCAAGCACCGCTGGAGCTAATAAGGGAGTCTAATAGGATAGTCAGATGTGTGTATACGCTTTTAAGTTGCCTGGGCTGCCCTTCTCTCAAAATAACAGTTAAAATAGTCTGGTTGCTGCAGCCGAGGTACTATGAGGCGTGTGCCGAACGTGCACCAGCCGGAAGACAGAATTTTTAGGACGTGTGGTGATGGCAGTGCGTGAGGTGTTAACGGCCAGGGTGTAAGCACTGCTGGAAGATATGAATCCTTTTCCATCAAGAGCCAAAGGAACCTTTTGTACGACCGGTAGCATCGGCGCACTTAACCCTGCATTGTAGGGAGGTGAAGGACAGACTGCCCTGTGCAGATGTCGCCGTGGTATCGGCGATGTGCAGTCGATCCAAACGTTCGCCATTTGACAGGAAAGTGTTTGCTATTGAGAGGGTTTTGCAGACCCTCTGCTCGTGTGGGCTCTTGATAGGGTTTTGCTGAGGCACCAGTCCGCGCCTGGGTTGATGAGGGGTCTGGGGTTCATCAATAGTAGCACCACCGTCTTACCGCATGCTCTCTGATACGTAAGCAGCACAGAATGCGGGCGGGCAGTCAGCCTGTAGCTGGTGTCGTCGTCATCGAGGAAAACAATCGCACTGAACGGGCCGCGTTTGGTATGTGGGGAAGTACTTGTGGGTAGCATGGGTAACACGAGTATCTTCCTTTGCCAACGCGTCCGGCGTTACGTGCCCACAAACGTGCATGCCGACAGAAATCGTGCCGGATACCTCGGCGCCACATCGACACGCCCAGACCCCGCTGCTATAGGAGGCAGAGAGCATGCTCTCGAACCGCAAACGTAACGTCGGTTGGCAATTCCGCACATAGCAACAACTCTGCCTTAGATTATCGCATCCACGCCACCGGCGCTCGTGCAGTCTCAGGCAGAGATCGCGTGGACGCGATGATGCCTTACCTGAAATAGTTAAGCAGACTCACCGCCTCAACAACACGAGCTTTTGATACCGCGAGCGGTGCCGCGGGAGCGGTTAAAGTGCGAGGGCTGATGTAAACCGTGACTGCCTTTCTACAAACCTCTTTCTCCGTAATCAAGACCATGGCAACGAACTTCATGGCCAGGCATGATTGTCGGACGTATGCATAAATGTCGTAATCATATGGCACGCACCGGCAGCCTTCACCAACATACCGGAGCACAACCCCTTACTCTCCTAACGCAAAGTCTACTGATAGCGACTGTCGCTTTCCTACCAACCAGTTTCACATTCGTTACAGTCCTGCATCGGCTAAAAACAAGACGACAGCAAGAAGCTTCCACGACAGCGCCGTCGACAGAGGAGGTATTTCACCGAAATTGCATGCATGTAGGTGTATCTGTATGTGTTGTATAGTAGGGATTGTTGGTGATGATGCCAAGTACTGGACCATTGGACCAACAAGGCGGTACGACGACCTGAGTGGGGCCATCAGGACGCTTTGCGCACATTGCAAGCGGTTGTCCACAGATGTGAATTGTAGAGACACGGATGATGTTTACTGCCCTTATATGAGTGTTACCATCGAACAAGTGATAAACTCCAGCTCAACGCATCCTTGAGCTTCACTCTTGTTGGCGATACTACTATGGCCGCGCCTTTTTCTGGATGTAGAAACTCCTCGTTTACAGGGTTGTGCAACTCCCACGAAGCATTGAAAACTTTAAAGCCTGGGGTGCTGCTGGTTCACTCTGTCGGCCTCAAGCGCAGCCTGTCATCGCCTAGTCTAACGGCTAAGCCTGCAAATAGTTGCCATGGTCCATCTGGATTGCAACGGACATCGGCAGCGCGTACTGAGGCATGTGCTGAGGAGGATCTTCATGCGAGCCGAAGCAAGCCCGTTGAGGCAGCTTATCGCCAGCAAGGGCATCGAGAGGAGCTTTGCGACGTGGTGACCGCAACTCGAGCGGATGCAGCTGTACAGAGCAGGTTCGGCGCAAAGTCGCCAATCACTGCTGACGGGCGGTTTGCTTCGCTATCCCGCGTTTTGCTGGTGGGACAGCCTGGCTCCATGTTCAGGACTCTAGCAAACCGCAAGTGGCCTTCAGCGATTGGCCCCATTTCGCTCCTCGTTTTCCTTTTCGGCACGGTGCTGGCTCTTTTCGCAGCCGTTCGCGGTGCCCTGGTCCGCAAGGTTAAGTCTTGCAAGTGCTGCAAGGGCTTCGGCGTTGTTCGCTGCCGGCTTTGCGATGGACGCGGGACCGTCGACTGGCGTGCCAAGTTTTCATACTCGGAGACGTGTCCGCTGTGCGCGGCCAAGCGCTTCGTGGTTTGCCCCGACTGCGGCGGGCACTACCACCGGCGATTGTTCAGCCATGCCAAGGGCTCTAATGGTACACTCGAAACGTTTTTCCCTGGGACGGGTTCAGCAGGCGTCGAAACCAGGTCTAACCCCTTGGATTAAGCAGCGATAAGTTATTCGAGGCGTTGCCTACCCTCGGGTTTGTGACAGCGCAATGTTCCGCTGCCATAGGCCCTGTCTGGTGGGCGGCAGCTGCATTTTTCATGCATTGCCTAAGGACGCCTATCTAAAAGGATGAGGGCACGCCCCAATCGCTTCGTGGAGTCACTGGTTGGAACAGAGACGAGAGAAATCCGCATTCCTTGGTATTGCACTGACTGAATGCATGGCACCGAGGGCGTCTCTAGCAGGAGAGCAAGTTTTCAAGACATCATGGTAGTTGACATGTATGGAACGGTTTAGGCGCGCATGACTGGTGTAGAAGAATTTCTGACGTTTGATTGGACAGGGCTGGTAGTGCAGTATGTGAGCGGTGGTGTCATGGAGGGACGTTTCATTCTGGTTTTTGTGGCTGAGATTATGCTTACTTGCTGGGGACACAAGTATAAGTTACCAGCGCTTCGCTTGGAAACCCGGTCAGACCTAGTCCAGTTACATAGTTTTCCCGTGAATGTGGTGACGACCTAACACAAGGGGTGCCGTCGAGAGCTTAATCAACTAACGATATTGTATGCAACACATGCATGCAGTACAGGAACGCTGTGATGAGCACGGCGTTTGGTTGAAGACCTCTATTTAATTGAAGACGATTAACTGCTTTACCGTATGCATTGCACGTGGCAGACGGTGTCCCAACAGCAAAGATGGTGTGCGCCATTGCCTGCAGTTATCTGGTTGATTGGGGTACAACTCCGTGTATTGATCTTCGTCGCCTTGAACTACACCTCCGCCAGGCTCCAATGCTCTCGTTCTGGGGGGGCTTAATCTCAAGTCGAGTGCTGTCTACCATCCGAAAAGGAACCTGCGGGCTGGCGATAAATTGCATGGTTGGATTGCTGTCTACACTGGCCATGTCCTGCCCGTGAGGATGCCTCAAAGAAGTCCCAATCCCCTGAGGCAAACATAAGAAGTCGGAAGCACGAGGAAGGGTTCGTCTTAAGGAACAATGATGAAACCCTTCACTCTAGGCCGTTTCCAGTGAAGAACTCTTCGTGCCAGAGGCTACCAATTCATATGATCGCCGTAAACGACCCCAATCCGTGTCACACTTTACACCAGGCTCTCGGTTGAGGTGTGTGGACGGGTGGTTTGCCTTTTAAGAGCCGTCGAGGTTCCTTTCTTCCTTTGTCTCTTTCAGTCACGCGATGCGCCCAATGGCTGTACCTCATCAGTTCCGGAGCCCACTGCAACGATTACTACTACATCAATAGGCCAGAGCGGCTCGTTTTATCAAGACGGGACCGCTTTCGTAGGTTTTTTCAACGGCCTCAAGCTGCCTGGGCTGCAGTGCATCAGCTGCGGCGTTGGCCTGGTGTGCCAATGTCCCTATTACGACGATTTATAGAAACATGTGAATGGGACTGGGATACCAGTGCTGTGCGATGAACCTGGTGACTGCCAGTACTGCGCTCTTGGAGGTTTTGCGGGCGCCCGTGCACTTTACAATGCGCGTATGTACACGCTTCCCATACACGCCCTAAAGACACAGACCCGGACAATGCAATTGCCAGAAGCCAAAGCACAGCTGTATTCAGCTCAACATTCTGCCAGATCTGTGCTTGCGATGCATGCCACCCTGCTCTCTTTCCTTTGCACAACCTCCACTTTTTTCCTGGCCAAATCTACCGCAAGTGACCACCGTCCCCATGCACGAACCATTCAGCACCTTCACACAAGTTCCGGCATGCGGCGGATGCGGCCCATGTAGTACGGCAGCCGCGGGCGCGCGGCCCGACGCTCCTGGAAGACCTGCGGGCGAGAATACATAGGAATGAGGGCTAGCAATTGTCGGCAGAAATACGGCTGATCCCAATGGTTTGCCTGCGTAGCCTAAGATGCAGCCTGCACAGGCCGCCATGATGTTTCCCTGCACTCAGTACAGCATGTGAGGTGACTAAAACTCTGTCATTGTCTCTCCCCATGTGCCCCACATCGCAACCTCAATCTAACTCATTCACCTGTTCCTGCTCGTTGAGGGGCCGCTTCTTGCCATCGGCAGTCGCCACGTACAGAGGCGGGTACTGGGTGGCATCGTCGGCGCTTATTCCGTACACTACAACCGGCCGCTGCAATTCAGTGCGGAGGTTGGCGGGCCAGGGCAGCTGGCCAGCTGTGCTGTCACGCAGCTTCTCGCCACGCTGCGAGCAGAGGGGTTCGGTGGCAGCGATTGCGAAAAGGACATAGGCCGTGGCAGCGGAACAAATGACGCCGCCAACGCTTTACGCGGGCCCTGTCTCCTCGGTCCAAGCCTCAAAATCTAAAAATACTCATGCGGTACTCAGAACTGGGTGACATTTGCGCTACACAGATTGGGTCTCACCAAGCCGAGGTTGTAGAGGAGGTCGACCTGGAACCTGCCGAACATCTCTGCATCGGTGCGCTCGGCCACCTTGCGGTTCAGGCTGCTAAGCTCGCTCTCGTTGGCCTGGTCGAACTCCTCCAGACTGTAACCCTGAGGAACGCGAGTTGCCAATAAGGCGGTCTTGTTTGTCAACCTCCGCTTCTTACCGGTATCCCGCGCACATGCTTGAGAGCAAGGTCCGGAAAAGTGAGCAGATGCAAACAGTGGCAGGCAGGCGGGCAACACGACGGGTTGCTTGATCGATGTGCCCTTAGGCGGCAACTGCATTTCAGGCGCCACATCGACCTGGCATGCAAACCTCGACAAAATCGCGCTCCAATCCCCAGTATCTACGCGGCATCGGGCACAGGGCACACAGGGCACTAGCCCTGGCCAACTCGTTTCCACATGACGCCATAACACGCACGCCAGAAGACCACACCTACCTCGAAGGCTGGGAAGCTGGGCAGCCGGGTCACGTGCCTCTCTCCGCTTCCCATGCTGTACACCTTGCCCGCGACCTTGACGTCCAAGTACGCTGCCAGCGCGTCCCAGCTAGCCCGGTCGCCGGGGCGCGCCGGGGGCACCGCCCCCCGGCTCGCACCAGCAGCTGCGGCTGCCGCGCCGACTCCCGCCATCAGCGCGTCAGCTTCCGCAAAGGCCCTCCGCGTACGTAGCTGCATTGCGGCCTCCACTTGCAGCGCGCGCGTCACGGCGCCCGGGTCGGCCTCGGCCAGCACCTAAGTGGAGGGGCGTTACATGGAGGGATGGAAGGCGAGGTTGGAAGGGGTGAGCACCGAGCGCGCCGGCAAGGCGACGATGGGCGCTGGCCATCACGTCACACCACGACAAGCGCGTTTTTCGGTTTGGCGACAGAAGGCAGCCATGTTGGTTGCAGCGCTACAGCACACCGCACAGCGCCTGCGATCCCACCTCCAGCATGCGGCGCTTCTTGACCGGGTCCGTGGGCCCCTGTTGCGCGCGCGACTCGCCGGTACTCTGCGGCACCAACAACTCGGCCCACATGGCATCCGCCGCCACGTACCGCCGAACGAACGACCGCACCAACTTCATGTCGGCGACCGACGAAACCGCGGCGCCTGGCAGGATCCATGAGCGATGACAGGGTTGGAGGGAAGGGCGGCTTACTCATAAAACTTTGCCAAGGCTTCTCGGCACCTGGAGAGATTTGGTGCGCTGCGATGGCACAGGAAGTAAGCTTCGGCGCAGCCCGTATATCCATGAGAATACCGCACGGCTGCAAATAGCGCTGCTTCTTACTCGAGTCCTGCATATGGCTGGCCTCGAACTCAAGTACCCCGAACCCGGACGCACTTTTCCGGACGTTCGCAGCCGCGGGATCCAGCGCCTCAATCTTCGCGGTCAGGGCGGCCTGCGCCTCCCCGAGCGACTCTACAGCCGCCGTTAGCGTCTCCAGCCGCTGATCGGGTACAGGCACAAACCCAAAGACGTCAACAGGTAGCCGCTTCAGCGAGCCGCCTGCTGCCTCCGCCTCTGCGGCGCTGGAGGCAGGGCCGGCCGGTGCTGAATGCGGCGCCTTCTTGGTTGCACGGACCAGGTCGACTCCGGCTGCGTTGAGGCGTATGGAGAGCTCCGGCAGGAGGCGCAGCAGCAACCCCCGAGTCCCAGGCGGCAGACTGAAGAAGAGCCGCAGCAGCTCGCCGTCGTCACATGTCTGGCCAGGTGGCGGCGGTCAAGCAACGGCCAGATAGGTGTCAACAAAGGAGGATGGCCGGATGGCAGGACTGCAGGATCGACGTAAAGGATGACAAGGCAGCCCAGGCGCCAATCCCCCCGGGGCAATCCACATCTCGGTCGTGGAGCACGGCCCTGCAGCCATACGCACCACCGGGCCTACCTTCATCACGGGCTCCAGAACCACGGACACCGCCAGCTGCAGCTCCTGCAGGCCCGCGCTCGGCACAGCGCCGGTGCCAGCGGCGGGGTCCGAGCTGCTGGCGGTGCCAGCATCAGCACGAGGAGCAGCGGCCGCTCCTCCCCGGGCCGCCGCGTTAGCGGTGCCGTCTGCGCCGGGCCTCGCGCCGGTTGCGTACGACATCGGCAGGCCGAGGGCCTCCTTGCTGACCTCCTGTGACGCCGCTGCCAGCGCTGACTCGACTTCAACCTGAAAAGCTGCGACGCGCCGCTCTTCCTGCAGCGCCGACCGGCGTAGAAGGTAGGGGATAGGAGAGATAAATAAACCGAGAAGCGAAGGAAAACAGGCTGGAAAAAGGTAGGCTGTAGACCACCAGAACAGCAGCAGACCCGCTCATTGGAAAATGACTTGATATTTATGGAGATATCACCGACAGCGGCCCCAGCGTCACTGCTGGCTCCGCCCACCCGCATCCGGGCCCCCACTGCCGCACCAGCAACGAAGGCGAGACGGACACAATGTCGTCCACCGCCGCGACGACTGCCTCCAGTGCCGCGCGGTAGGCCTGCATCTCCTCCGCCAGGTAAGGCACAGCCTCGGTGGTCGCCGCCGGCCCGGCATCGTCACCGCTGCCTGCTCCACCCGTACCGAAGACCCGGGCCGCCAGGTCTACTGCCAGGCGCAGGTCCGCCAGCAGTGCCTGGCGAATGGCCGCGGGGTCGAACGCGTGCTCCTTCAGGATTTGAATCCACTGCGCCTGCAGCTGCTGCGCCGCGGACAGCACCTGCGTATGCAGCCAAGGATAAGGGCGGTTGCAGGGGTGAAGCCGCCTTAGGCCGCAACCGGGTGCTCTTTAACCAGCAGTTTGGGTTTTCGGAGCACATCTCCCGCTGCGGTGGCGGCGGCCCTGAGCCTGTGTCGGCCCCTCAAGCCTTCTGAAGATCTAAACGAAGCTATAGCAGCGTACCTGCGGTAGCATGGAGTCCACATGGAACTGCCCCGCCGCCGCCCCAGACACCGGTGCGGACGAGGTGGAGACCTCCTTCTTGGACGCCGCTGCTGCGGGCGGGGACCTTCTAGGTGCGCCCGTGACGGGGTCCAGGTACACATCGTCGGTGTGGACCGTGAGGGCGTACGAGGACAGCGGCCCCGTCAGTAGCCGGCCATCCTCAATACGTTGCGCCTCCAGCTCCTGCAATGATACCGGCGTGAGGACCGGATTACTGCCATGCTCTCCGCTTTCATTACCTGGGTACTGTATCGCCCGGTAGCTTGGCCCCGTCCTGGTGCAGGTGTTTTGAACCGCACGAAGGCCTAGTACGCGTGTGGCTCCAGTGCTATGTCGTCACGAGGATTGGTTAAGCCGCCGCACACGCGCACGCACCTTGAGCGCCAGGATAGCCAGCACACGCTGCTTGCGGATCCGGAACTTTTCCGCCAGAGCCTGGACGGTCCAACTGCGCGGGCAGTGAGGGGCGGCAGCGGTTGCGCTCGTGCAGAGCCACAAGGGCATGCATCCATCCCGTAACCCACTAGTCATTTGCAAGCAGGCTGGGCAACCAGTTCAATCCGAATACCTCCATCATTGCCGTTTCCTGACCGACAATTGCAGTGTATGGAAATCTGATCTCTCGAAGAACTCCCGACGTCGGCCGTCCAAACTAAGGCATGCACGCACCAACGGCTCGCTTCTCTGGTGACCCAGCACTCGCCTCGCAGCCACCACTACCACCGGAAGCCCTCCGACGCCCCCAAACGCCCACTACCACACCATGGCCGCTACCACCGCCCAGGATACCGCTGAGTCGTACCGCTTGGGGTCCTTAGCGCGCAGAAGGTACATCAGGTTGCGAGTGTAGTCAGACAGACGTGCGTCGCGGTGCGCGCCGTGAAGCTGGCCGCCAGCAAAGTCGTATTTGAACCAGTACACCTCGTTGTTAGGCTGGTGGTGAATCATATCGACCGTCACCTCGCCGAAAGGGTTGCTGGTGGTGTCGTCCGCGACGCCTGTGCGCGGGTCGCCGATGAGGTTCACCACACGCTGCGGCGCATTCCGAGCCGCAAGGTCCCAACGGCGAACGGCTGGCCATCGTTGGTGCGCCAGTGGTGGCGGCTTGGGCGCTGCGGAATCCCCCCGGTGCTGCAAGGACCCTCCAGGGGTGTTGACGCGCTGCGCAGGACGGTCAGCGCCCTGCAAGCCTGGGGCCCCCCCAGCAGCGCGGTCAGGCAGCCCCCGGCCTGCGTCAGAGCGCGGCTGCCCACTGTCCCGATCACGGGTGCGGCTTACGGTGCCGCGGGAGCGTTCGTCGCCTCCATCTTTCCTGGGCGGGCTGCGAGGTTGCCCGGACTGCGGACGCTGATCTTGTGCCAACCCGTGCGCGCGGTCGTCTTGCCTCGCTCTCCGATGTATGCTGCCAGCTGATCGCTGATCATCGGCACCTCCTCTATCATAAAGTGCCGCCGAGGTTGACAAGGATGGCGCTGCTAGCCACGAAGAGCTTACCCATGCTCGGCACCTGATCTCAGCCGCAGGTCCAATTACGCTAGGAAATGCGGACGGCAAAGACGTTTCGACAGCCGCCAAAGCTTGAAGCGCAGAGTACCGTGCGGCTCTCAGCCTGCCGGCTGTACACGCCATGCCTGTTGCGTTCACTATTATACCATGATATAGGTTTTAACTTCAGACGACATGGCCAAGAGATACGTGCGAGAAATGAACCCGTTCAATTGTGAAGCAATGTACACATCCAAACGACTGACATGAGCCCATCAACCACCTATTTCAATTAGCCGGTAATCATATATTGTTTAGTACTTCTACCAATTTCATATGGAAAAGGCCGAGCATCGCCAATTCCGTACATTCCACAACGAGGAGACACATACACATGGCATGATCAACATAACACCACTCGGCATCCCATATAGTCCCTAACTTTCAATCCGACGAGTCATGGGCCCGCCCTGATGCAACTAAACCATGGCTTGTTCGCCTTGTTTCACCACGAGTAGAATATTGCACAAGCTAGCCCCAATGATACGGGGGAAGGGCTTCAGTCACAAGTGGCCCCATTATCCATACGGGCGTGCTAGCTTCGCCAAACACGCAGGAGCCACCATTGTGTGGGATGGAAATGACATGGCTTATCGAGTGAAGTATGAATGAGATAAGGTTGTTTATTGCGAATAGACTGCCGTGGCGTGCAGGTGTCCAGCGCATGGTGCGGGTACGACGACTGGTACGGCGACTGGTGGCTGGCTGCTGCTTAGGTTGCGCGCCTGCCTGTTCTCAGTATCTGCCGTTGTGCTGATAGTACCACAGAGCCGTGTCCCTCTGCCGGGACGGCGGCCTCTAACATTCCCACCCTCCTCCCCTGGGTAGCGGCCGTGTGCTCGGCTCTGCTGCACTCGACGTCGGGGGCGCCGCTCCGGTCTCAATACGGGGCGCCCCTGGCGCCGTGCGGGGTCCCGTTCGGTTTGGGTGGTTTCGCCGCCTTGCGGGGCGTTCTTTTCTTGTTGCCTTACAGGGCGTGTTTGCCGTGTGTTTAGTCGCGGGGTGCAATGTGGTGACTGTCATCACTGTCGGCCACTAGTGCAATCTCAATATGGGTGGGTGTCAGGGGCGTGCGTCTTTCTATTATTTTCTGGATTTTGTGTCTCCGAAGGGGTGGCTGGGATCTGAGTGCTGGCCTCTACACCGGGTGGCTGGGATCTGAGTGCTGGCCATTCGACCCCTTCTTCTGCTGTAACGCGATACGGCAGTAATGAGCAATAAACAACGTCCTTCATTCCAACATATAACTTCGTTTGACAAAGTGTCATGAACTGTAATTGAAGCTGCCACAAACACGTAAATATTCCAAACTAACAAACTAACAGAACATGCGGCCTGAACGCTGAACCGATGGAAATGGTAGTACATCCGTACGGCGCAAAGCCGACCGTCACCGTACGAATTGGGCAGGGATTCTTGCGCATGTTGGCTATGTCCCAGTCTATGTCACGCAGGGTCACTTCCACAGCATCTAGAACATTGGAAGGGCACATGTCATATACAGTCGCGATTAGCCTAGTGCGCCAAGTAAAGCGCCGATGAGTACATAATAGCAATCAGTGGCATATAATGGCCGAACATCTAGCGAGTATCTTTGGCACGGAGAAGGACCGCGTCAATTGTCCTTTTTACTTCAAGATTGGGTGAGCCAGTGGCCTTGTGGAGGCACTGCAACATATGTCACTATGCGGAATCGAAAGGGATGTATTTGCTAAGCGTCTATACTGTTCCTTCCCGCCTGCCGGCAGAGCATGCCGCCATGGAGATCGTTGCTCTCGCCTGCACAATCGGCCAACCATCAGCCCAACAATCCTAATGGCCAATATGTATCAGAATCCTCTCCTGAACGCACCTCTCGGACCTGACGGGCTCCCTATTCGTGTAGACCCGAAAGCCGCCCAGGAGCATTTCGAGGTGCGAATTACTCTCACGTTAACTTCATGCAAGGACTTCTGGCCTTCTCATGTGACATGGTTTGAAGCATACACTATGTCACGTTGAATGTTGGGTCGAGCCCAGAATTTAGTTTCCTGGCTAAGGTCTTTATTTGCTGCATTCCTATGCGTGGTTGTATACGTGTGCATGGAACTTGTGTAGACGTTGTCAGCTTTAGCCCATGCTTGGGTGCCTACACGGTTTCGTTTGACCCTGTCCATCCGCAATAGGACTTTTATGAGGACGTCTTCGAGGAGTTGGCGCAGCACGGCGAGCTGGAGAACCTGAATGTGTGCGACAACTTTGCTGACCACATGGTCGGCAACGTGTACGCCAAATTCCGGGACGAAGAGGCAGCAGCGCTTGCGCTGCAGGCGCTTCAAGGTCGTTATTATGATGGACGTCCGATCGTGGTGGAGTTCAGTCCCGTCACAGATTTCCGGGAGGCCACCTGCAGGCAGTATGAGGAGAATACCTGCAATCGCGGCGGCTACTGCAATTTTATGCACTTGAAGCCCATTAGCAGGGAGCTGCGGAAGAAGCTGTTCGGGCGCTACAAACGCCGTGACAACGAAGATAGCAGGAGCCCAAGGTATGGGAAACGAGCAGAGGCGCAAAAGCCGGGGTTATGGTATCGATGGGAGTTTAACCTACATGGTTGGTGCTTGTCGGATGTATACGGGTGTGGTGTGACGTTTTGGGGAGCAGGCTTATGAGCAAGGATATCTGCAGAACGTATCACTTTCCGATCATCCCGAATTACTCCCACACACACTTGAAAGGCATGCGCTTAGCACCTCAATTCTTATATTGCTGTGTCGCAGGCGTGAACGGGATCGGGAGAGGCGTCGCAGCCGCAGCAGGGACCGGGGCCGGCCGCGCAGCCGCAGCCGAGAGAGGGCAGGCGGCGACAGGCCAGGAGGTGACCGCCGCCGTGAGACGTCGGAGGAGCGCCGGGCAAAGATTGCCTCCTGGAACGTGGATCGGAGTGACCGCGATCCAGGAGGGGGTCCTGGCGCTCCGCCAGCGTATGGAGGTGGTTACAACAACTGGTGATGACGGCGGGCTCATGCTGCCTTCTTACCTTCGGTCGCCATTGTAGGGAACTAAATCTGACGGGATTGTCACAGGTTAAGTGGTCGGGTTGGTTGTCCCGGCCACGGACATACGCACTGGAACATCCTGTGTGGGCGAGCGGGCATGTTTGGACACGCATTCTGGGACAAAAGCTGTATGGTGAGGATACGTATTGATAATGGACGCGCTCCGGCGTCTTCCACCTTCAAGGAGCAGCCGTGAGTGAGATGCGGTATGGCCAGGGGCCATCGCATGGCCAGCTTGTCGGGTGTGGTAGTGGCGTGCAGTATAGGGTGTTGCAGCATGGCAGTTATCCTATACATGGAGTTGCAAAAGCATAGTGCGAAGGTGTTGCTTGCATGGACCACCACGGCCCCAAACGGTGGTCGTTTCTGCAGGAGCCGCTCCGTCCTTTTTTGTAGCTTATGAAATTCGGTTATGTTACAAACCTCTTCGTTGCGGCATGCGTCGGCGGAAACATAATTTCAACAGGCAGTATTGAAGCACCTTAGTTGACGTTTTATTGCGTGGTGAAGGGCACTCGCGTGCGAGCATGACACCGCCTCCGCGTCTTTTTCCTATCCCATCGCTAGCCAGCTCACATTCCCCCGCTTGCGCCCAAACCAAATCGACTTCGCAAAACATTTCCTTGCGCCGCGCGGGGTCCTCCTTTATCCTAGTTAAGGATTCGCCGCCGATTTAGATAAAGTCGCCGAAGGTCGACGTACGACGACCGACTATACTTTCCCCAAGTCCTCCGGCATGCATCTCCAAACGGCTGTCCTAAGCGGTGATTCTTTCGTACACGGGTTTTCCTTGCAACCTACATAGCAAAACTGTACGAAGGCATGCAGTATGAAGCTCATCAGGGCCCTAGCATGTGGATGCGCTGAAATGCGGTCAGCGCCATCAGGGTGCGGGGGGGACCCAGCACGGATTGCACGTGTTGGCTTGGGACACGCATAAATCAGATAAAAGCGATCAAAAGGGCTCAGTGCTGTCAGTCAGCGAACTTTGGCAGGCGCCGGGAGAGCACGTAAGTGGGGGAGCAGGTACCAAAACTTTGTAATCCAAAGGCAAAAGATGGTATCATCGACTCGTACCTGTCACCCGGTGTCATTAAACCTTTTGGACTGCATGATAAGGTTCCCACACTATGACATGGCAGCCTCTGACCATTGGAACGAGCAAACACACATCGGCATAGGCCAGGGCCTGTACGGGTTTACCCCCATGCGTCACTGCGGTACGCGACGCAATTCATAACCCTATCAGGTGGTGGTTGGGTTTGAGCTTGTGGGCGTTTCCAAGATTTAGGGGTCCCCGTCCCTCTTGGCACAAAAAACAGTGCTTACAGGCCATAGAGGATTACAACTGAGTTGAACGCAAGCCGGGGCAAGTATACCACGAAAGCATCACGACGCCTTACCCGGGCTGTGCACGTTCGCCTCCCGTGCCGGCGCATTTTCCCTTCCTCCCCATGAAACCAACATTATGATAAGGTGTCATGCGAATATGAGGCTTCGATATCCGAAAGGCAGGGCAGTGAAGGTGCAAGTTCGACAGTTGCAAGCTTGCAACCCATCAATTGGCGGCTCAGTGGAGCAGTGGCTGCATAAGAAATATGATGGAAACCTCACACTTTTTGCACATTTTACAGCAAGAATGGAAATTAGTAGGACTGGTTTGGCCTGAAGGCCGTTACTTCCCTCTTATTTCGTCCCATAAGGCCCACCAACACACCAGGCCGATGCCTCTTATTGTATTGCCTTCACTTTGATCAGCTCTTTACCATATACAACCTTAGACGTGTGTGTAGGGTCCCTCCCGAACCGCGGAGTTTAGCACGCTAAGTGACACAATGCTACAGCTTCTTGGTCGTGGCTTTGCTGGCGCGCTGAGCAAAGGCAGCTTATCTTCTCAAGCTGTACGCGCCTTCTCTTCGAAAGTCCCTTTCCAGACGTAAGTTCTACATCGAAATCCAGGCCAAGAAAATTCGCACATCACGTTCCTTGTTTGCGCTCAGGGATGCGTCGGGGCACATTTTACCCCATGGTGGAGAGCTGAAGAACCTGTTGGTGAATGACTCGGCGCTCAAGAAGGACCTGATCGCGTCGTGCAAGCACAAGACGGAGTGCAGCGATCGCAACGCGTGCGATGTTGAACTCCTTTCCGTGGGAGGCTTTTCGCCCCTGAGCGGCTTCATGAATCGCGATGTTTATGATCACGTCGTGAAGAACATGAGGTGGGCGAACTGGGTTTCAGACAACTCTGCTGCAACAACGGCTGTTAACGCAATCAGCAGGACCAACCCATTTCCTTCCGTCTTGTAGGCTGCCCACCAGCAACCTCATCTTCGGACTTCCCGTCGTGATGGATACCAACGATGAGAACGTCAAGGAGGGCGACCGGGTATGGTTATGGGAAATGGAAGGGTATGCGCACGAATGGACTTAGTGCGTTGGACATAGAGAGAATGTGTGGGCAGTCGCCAGCTGCATAGTTTTCAGGTGTTGCATTCATGTCATCGTAGGTACTGCTGACGTACAAGGGCCAAAACCTCGGTGTGTTGGAAGTTGAGAGCAAGTGGCAGCCAAATAAGGCCCTGGAGACGAAGGAGTGCTACCGGACGAGCTCCTTGGAGCACCCTGGCGTGCAAATGGTTGCCATGGAGCGCGGCAAGTACTACCTCGGAGGCAAGGTTTGGGGCTTCGAGCTGCCCAAACGGTGCGTTGCCTTCAATCCCAATTAACTGCGTGTTGAGCTTGTAAGCCCGTTCCCATCTTGTGAAGTGGTAGCTACGTGTGTACTGCCCCTGAATCTTTTCCGCATGTGTCTCCTGCCGTAGGGTGTTCCCGTGCGCAACACCTTCGGAGGTGCGCGCTATGCTGCCGGCAGAGCAGGATGTCGTCGTGTTCCAGTGCCGCAACCCGGTCCATCGGGCACACTACGAGCTCTTCACCAGGGCGTTGTACGCTCCCAACGTTCGACCCGGCGCCGTCTGCCTTGTACATCCCACGTGCGGGCCAACACAGGTAGGACGCCTCTGGTGCTGTTTCAAGTCCCGTTTCACGTGCTTGCGCGGCACCATGCATAGCTCCAGATCGTGTCTAATCCTTATTTAAACCTTTCCCAGGATGACGACATCCCAGGCATTGTCCGATACCACACCTACGAGGTGCTGAAGGCGGAGCTGCAGAACCCCGCGATCAAGTGGGCTTACCTGCCTTACAGCATGCACATGGCCGGCCCGCGCGAGGCTATCCAACATATGCTGATCCGCAAGAACTATGGCTGCACCCACTTCATTGTGGGCCGGGACATGGCCGGCTCTAAGAGCTGTCTGTCAGGTCAGTTGCGATGTGCAAGGGCTAACAATTTCCGCCTTACTAGTTTAAGTACGATCTAGTTTAAGTACGATCATAGCAAGTGGTTGGTTTTCGGTCCATCTTTATCAGGGGTGCGTAATTTTTATCGTTCCAACTGCAAACGCAATTGCAAACGCAGGCGAGGACTTCTACGGTATCTACGACGCACAGGACTTCGCCAAGCAGCATGCAGAGGAGCTCGGCATGCAGACTGTGCCCAGCGCGGACGTCGTCTACACTGAGGAGAAGGGTTACGTCACTGTTGATGTGGCCAAGAAGGACGGGCTTAAGGTCCGCAAGCTGAGTGGCACAAAGTTCAGGCAGATGCTGCGTGCTGGGGATGACATCCCGGAGTGGTTTGCCTTTAAGTCGGTCGTGAAGGTGCTTCGCGACCATACGCAGCAGGCAGCGAAGTAAGGATACGTACCTGGTGGTACGTGCCCTGCCCTTACGATCCGACATTTACGATTTCTGGCTCCGGTGATCAGTATGGGTATGACGAGCGGTAATACTGAAGTAGTGTGTTACTAACGTTTTTCCTAGCTGTTCCAACATTATACGTTTGGAGCAGACGCTGCGATTAGAAGTGCATATGCCATCCTAAACGTTCATGCGGATCAGATCGAGTAGGCAGTTCAAGCATTTCCTTACCTACTGCAGTGCAAAAAGGGAGCAGTGAGGGTCAGGGTCCGTGTTATCGAGGGTACGTGTCCTGCTTGCATCAAGCTGCAATGGCCTTGGTGCAACATTTGCAGTTGTAGGAAATGCGTTTTCCATCCGCAACAGAGCGAATCAAGTCCGTGTAATCGTTTCGGTTGGTGAATTGCCCATGCACATATGTAGCCTTTCATGTACACACATGGGAGGTGAATTAACACACGGCCTTAGCCTCTGCCAACCCTTCATCGTACTGCCTGCTGGCAGGCGGCTATAGTTTGTCCTCACGTGCGTTTCTACCGCGTTTTCCTAGGTTCGTCGCCATTGGGCCTGAAACGCCGCCGGCCGACTCTACCTTCTGCCCTCCTCGCTGCTCCGCCCTCACTCCAGTCCTAGCATCCAACGTCATGCTTCGGTACAGGAACACTCGCTTCCCCTGATTGGACAGCGCTGTCCACACGCTTTGCTACGCGATCTCATCGATCAAACCCGATGGAACTATGGGAGTAGTAGTGCGCCCGTCCTCACTGTCCACAGGCACGAACGTGCAACCCTAGCTGTTCCCGGCGAGGTATGAGCTACAAAAGGGTTTGTAGAGAGGGCATCTCCATTTGTAGTGCAACGGACCATTAGGTAACAGTGACGAAGTGCGTGATCGCCTTGCCGCTGGCCACAAAGATTCAGAGCATGAGTTTCATGCAGAGGAGTGAATATTATACGATTCAACCATAGCTAGTGGAGAACACGAACGGTTTGCAGCATTGAAAGCAAACCGAAAAAGTGCGTTACTAATGTAACCTCCAGACACCCCAACAAGCCAGATGGCTGATTCCCAGGATACAGGGAAAAAAGTATATTCCGTTGTTGTTGTAATCGTTACAGTGGGCTCCAGACCTTAAAAGGTAGAGCCATCGGGCGCATCGCCTGACACTGAAAAAGGAAAGCAGAGAAAACCGACGTACGAAGTGCGTTTGGAATGCTGGTTTGGGGGGTAAGGCATGTTTTAGGCACACAAGCTACATAGGCTAATTGGGCTTGTGTTCGTTGGAAGCCTTGTCAAGACCCTCATTAGTCGGGGAGTCGTCGGTATTACGCCACCTCACGTTACAGAGTAAGGATCCCCAGACCACGGTATCTGTATCAGTTACTGGCACGCTATCCGATGGTAGTGTATGGACTACAACACATCCCAGGGATTCCTCTCGTTACATTGCCAAATATGGGGAAGAGATATTTCTCATCAACATTGTTACGCGAAGGAAATCCCTTGGACCGGTCCACACACCAGTGTGCGCTAATAAGCGGTCTTGATGCGCTCCCACCGATACCTGTCTGGCAGATCGAGCTTACAATCAAATGCAATTCGAGCCGACAGGGTGTGTGAAGTCAGTAAGATCCAAACCGCTGAACGGTCAAGCGTGGAACAACCACGCATTTCCACAGCGCCAGCTAATCCCTGACAACAGGCGTCCTTCAATGCCCAACTTTCGGATATTACTGAAAAGAGCCAAAACTGTCATCTTGCCGCTATATCTACCTGAAACCGACATCAGCCTGTGAGGCAATAGTGGATCCGTCAACTGCATAACGACAGCGAGCAGCTCCTGCACGCGCACTCGTAAATTTTCACTCTCCATCCCTCCCTATACGCTAATTGCCGCCCCCTGCCCACTCTCAATTTCGTCCTGCGCTCCACCTCGAATTCAAAACTGGTCGGTCATCTACTTCTTGTCAGTAAACTCGGCGTCAATAACGTCGTCGTCCGCCTTCCCGGTGCCGGTGCTGGCACCACCAGTTGGCCCAGCGCCCGGCTGTCCCGGTTCCCCTCCGGCCGGCTGGCTGTACATGGCCTGGCCCATAGCCATCACCTCCTGCTGCAGCGCGTTCATGGCCGCCTTGGTTGCCTCAGCATCCTCCGACGGCAGAACAGCCTTCAAGTCAGCCAGCTTGGACTCCACCTTGGCCTTGATTTCGGCAGATACCTGGAGGACGCACGGAGGGGTGTCACACGATTGCAGAAGCAAGCAGTCATTACTGCCTATCACATGGACATAATATTGTCCACGTGGTTGAAGTACCCCTACCCGTATCCTCGCCCGGAAACCTCCTCAGCTCTGCAGTGTGCGCACCTTGCCCTCAAACTCCTTGATCTGCTTCTCCGTCTGGTAGACCATGGTCTCCGCCTGGTTCTTGGTCTCCACGGTCTCGCGGCGCTTCTTGTCCTCAGCCGCGAACTTCTCCGCCTCTCTTACCATCTTCTCCACGTCCGTCTTGTCGAGGGTCGAAGCGCCTGCATGAACAGCGACAGGGACCTCGGACCTCGGGGCAAGAGACAGCTGCCAACACATTCCATGCCGAATTCCGCGAGTCCCCACCAACACCAGCGCCCTGGCAGGTTGCGAGCACACCCACCGGTGATGCGGATGTCTTGCTTCTTGCTGGTGCCCTTGTCCGTGGCCGTGACCGACAGGATGCCGTTGGCGTCGATGTCGAACTTGACCTCGATCTGGGGCACGCCGCGGGGTGCGGGCGGGATGCCGTCCAGGCGGAACGTGCCCAGGCTCTTGTTGTCGCGAGCAAACTCGCGCTCGCCCTGAAATGACATACATGCATTTGGGGAAAGGGCAAAGGTTGTAAGCGAGGCGGCATCAGCGTCGAGCTGTTGGAAGCAAACCAGGCAAGCCATCGACCTAAGTTTCCGTACAAAAATGCAAAATCAGTGGCTGAGTAAACCCCTGGCCGGACCTGCAGCACGTTGATCTCCACGCTGGTCTGGCCATCAGCGGCGGTTGAGAACACCTCCGACTTGCTGGTGGGCAGGGTGGTGTTGCGCGGGATGAGGCGCGTCATGACGCCGCCCAGGGTCTCCAGACCCAGCGACAGCGGCGTGACGTCCAGCAGGACGATGTCGCTCACCTCGCCAGCCAGCACACCGGCCTGGCACACAATGGCAAAGGGCACCGATATTCAGAAGAGCGAGTGGATACGGGGTCAGGCGTCTTTGGGATCACACGAGGCAAGGAATCTAGTCGGTCGTGCACAAGCAACCGCAACCCGTAATCGGTGCGCACGCAAGGCAACAGCCGAGCAGCACCTATGAGCAACCACTGCGGGTCCGGGGGCCCTCTCCAGGGGGCGCACCTGCACAGCGGCGCCCAGCGCCACGACCTCATCGGGGTTGACTGTCACGTTCGGGTCCCTGCCGGACAGCTTGCGGACGATGTCCTGAACGGCGGGGATACGCGTCGAGCCGCCCACCAGGATGACCTCCTGGATGTCGCTGATGTTTAGCTTGGCGTCGCGGAGAGCCTGCAGCGTCCGCACACACAAGAGGTGCTTCTCAGATGCAGTCCAGCTCAAATACAGGGACTACAGGGCAACTTGATGTGCCGTACCATTGCCGACGTCTGCATCCTCCGCCCCACAATCTTCCACAACCTCCCCCGTATCTCACCGCCGCCCGCTTCACTCCACACCTCACCTGCTGCACGGGCACCTTGCAGCGCTCAAGAAGGTCGTTGCACATCTCCTCGAACTTGGCCCGGGTGAGCTGCGAGTCGATGTGCTTGGGGCCGTCAGCGGTGGCGGTGATGAAGGGCAGGTTGATGCTGGTCTGCGTCAGCGAGCTGAGCTCGATCTTGGCCTTCTCGGCAGCCTCCGTCAGACGCTGAGGGGGTGCGGAGGGCAGGTAAGGGGTTCATGAGGGTCAGCCGACGGGGACCGACATCGCAACGTCGTCTGCAAACGCACATCCCTCCATGGCACCCTGTTGAGCACGACTAACAGCCCAAATGGGCCCACCTGCAGAGCCTGGCGGTCCTTGCGCAACTCGATGCCCTCCGTGCGGCGGAACTCATCAGCCAGGTAGTCGACGATGCGCTTGTCGAAGTCGTCACCACCCAGATGGGTGTCGCCGCTGGTGGACAGCACCTCGAACACACCGTCGCCGACCTGTAGGGAGAAGCAGGCAGCTGCTTGCTCCAAAGCCTACACACCAAGTTCTCTAGGAATCGCAGGACATACATCCCAAACATGAAGCCAGGTATATGGACCTTGACAAATGCAGGCAGGAATATGCACACAGCATGCCTTAATTCGTCTCCTATTCTGTTCACATCAGCACGCAACTTTTGCGGCACCGTCGAAGGTCATCGCAAGGGCTCTTATCTGCCATTAACTTCAAATGAACCCCTTTGTACAGTCCATGTCGTATTGCAGCATACTGCCAACCTCGTTCCGGCCCACTCCCAGTTGCCACCAGCCTACCTCAAGGACAGACACGTCGAAGGTGCCACCGCCCAGATCGAAGACCAGGATCGTCTCGTTGGCCTTCTTGTCAAAGCCGTAAGCCAGCGAAGCGGCCGTCGGCTCGTTGATGATACGCAGGACCTGACGAACGAGGTCACAACCCGTACAGTCATGACTAAGCTAAGCCCTCCTCCGCAACAAGATCGGGGACGAGCCAATGAAGCTGCCCCCGGCACACCACAATTTGGAGCTTAACTGAGACCTGGTAGGGTCGTGAAGCCGTTCACTTGTCATGTTCAACAATGCGTGGTATGCTTTTCGGGTTGCAATGCTGTGATGCCGATTCGTACTGCTGATGACAGTTGCACGCCATCAACTGGCGACCTCGAATTACAGAGCAAGAACGTTTTGAGGCAATCACCTGATTGACCATCCTCCGCAAATCATTTCGGGCACGACGCAGTGCATGTACGCACATGTTCGGACCATGGTCCGGACCGTGGTACCAAGCGGAGAGGCCACAGCCCGTGGCGCGAGACGCCCCCCCACAAGTGGCAGAGCCCATTACTGCACCCCCACCGCCCCCACCTCGAGGCCCGCAATCCTGCCCGCGTCCTTCGTAGCCTGGCGCTGCGAGTCGTTGAAGTAGGCCGGGACCGTGATGACGGCCTTCTCCACCTGCGTCAGGGGCCAGAGCAAGAGTCCCCCGTTTCCCTCAGTGCACAGTGGTCATCCAGTTGCAGCCGAATGCCCATGTTCTACTCCGACTGGAGCTTCCCACCCAAACACACAGATCGTAGACATGCAAACTCAAATGCGTGTTCCCGACTATTTGCCCGTCTTTTCTCCTCCTTTACTCGAGTCGTTTACACGGATTCCTCGCCACCCCTACCCTACACACCAGGAGTTTTCCTTGAAGTTTTGCTGGTCGGCGGAATATTAACCACACACCAATCGCGCGTCCCTCCCATGTCCCATGCGGTATCGCCCCCGGTTCCAGACAAGACCCATCAGAAGCGTCGTTGCCTGCGCACCTTGTCATTCAAGAACTTTGCGGCGTCGGCTACCAGCTTACGCAGCACCTGCGCCGAGATCTCCTCGGGAGCGAAGTCCTTCCCGGCGTTGGGGCACTTAATCTTCACATTGCCGCCGTCCTCCACGACCTGACGGTGGAGAGGAGCAAGGCCGGTGCTACGGGTTAGTCGTAGCCGTTCCGGCCCCTGACTTGTGCTTTACCGCCACACGCACAGTAATGTCATCGCTTACAGTTTCCGGCACGTTAATACCAGTCTAAGACGGTTTACACTGTCCGCTCCATGCAGGACAAACCACAAAATGTCCCTCAGTATCGGTATCCCAACATCATAGTTGCTGCTAGGCTATCCGCTGACCAGAAGCGCTGCAGCATTTTCCCAAGCTCTAATTCCCCAGCCTTTGCAGTCAATTGTCAAAGTTCGAGCGCCTTCGGCTCAGCCCTCGCATTCAAAGCACAACTGGGTGCCGATGCAAGCAAGCCTGTGTCCCCTTCCGTCCCTCCGGGCGAACTTGCCTGGTATGGGACCTGCGTGGACTCGGAGCCCACTTCAGTCATACGGCGGCCGATGAAGCGCTTAACCGAGAAGAAAGTGTTCTCCGGGTTGACGACTGCTTGACGCTTGGCGATCTGCGGCGCGAGGGGAGCAAAGGTGTGGGTTTCGCATGCAGCAAAAGATACTAGGAGGCGACGTGCCGCGTCTTGAAGGATGTGCTCTGTGCGGTTCGCGGGATGCGGTCCACCATTATGTAGGTAATTGCACGGGGATCAATGAAACATATTCATCCGATGGGTGCCGTACGCGAGTGGCCATCGCACTCCCAGACTGCAAGAAATGCCATATCCCCCTGCTGCGCCTGCTTGCAAAACCTCCCCCGCAAGCAAATTCGCCTTCAAACCCAGCGATGACAGTATACGAAAAAAGCCGATTACATCAATGTTGACGACGAGGGAAGGACAGGGCAAAGCACACGAGGCAACCCAAACCCTGGGTGAGCACTTCGTTCGTGAGGTTGCTGGGCAGCCACGCCGTTAAGGAAATACAAACCGACGCCGTTGGGACAATAATATGCGACAAAAACAAGGAAATACCCTTGTGGAGTCCGTCTGATACAACCCAATGCGCGCTCGGTAAAACCTTGTAGGGCCACAGATCTGTCGGCCGAGCTGGCCGTCGCGACGCTGTTTAACTGCTTGCGATGCCGGTCACATCGGCCAGACCCACCTGGCCGACAAGACGATCTCCAGTCTTGGTAAAAGCCACGACGGAGGGCGTAGTGCGCCCACCCTCCGCGTTGGTGATGATGGTCGGCTTACCACCCTCCATCGCAGCCACCGCCGAATTGGTCGTGCCGAGATCAATACCAACAACCTAATTGGCCAACATGAACAATACACGGGAATTAGAACGTGCAGATCTGACGTGCGACGTGCGCGTGCTGGTGCGAGTGTCGGCACGTCCATACTTGCGACGCGCACCTTCTCTGCCCGGACCGTGACCGCCAGCGTCCGACGGGGCGCACCCATGCGCTCCGCCCTTGCAGAGACGACGGGCGTGCCGGCTAGCGACGAGCTACGAAGCGTTGACATTTGTAGAGCGGGCATTTTCTTGAGTAATAGGAAGGATTAGCAAAGAACACTACTACACAGCAAAGAAATATGCCTTATAACGAAAATATTGTGAAGCAAACGCAGCTATTCTAGTAGATGCACGTAGGGGCATGAAGCTTCTCGTCTTTTCGGCCTTGTGGCTCGGCACGCGATTGGGGCAGGGCTTAGGGCAGGGTTTAGGCGAGTTGGCGCAATTTAGAGGGGAGGCCCATTCCTGTATTTGCTCTTTGCGGTGGAGGATATCTGTCCCTGTAGAGGGGCTTTTTCAACGTAAGGAATTTTTTTTGTACGCAACCTGTAGGTTTTGTACGCAATGTCGATGGCCTGAACCGAATTCTTGCTGTGATGCAGAATGGCCGCGCTAGAAACGTTCCTGTTCACGTCGGAGTCGGTCAATGAAGGCCACCCTGATAAGATTTGCGACCAGGCAGGTGGTTCTCGGCGGCGCGCGTGCGGCGGCGGTTACAAGTGCAGAGGGCGTCTATGGGGCTGCAAACATCCGAATATAACTGTTCCTCAGTCTTAGGTTGTGATTTCAAAAGCAATCCGCTAAGTAAGGACTTCCAGTTCAGGATCCTACATTTCTTGGCCTGGCGATCGCGTCCTGCAGGTGTCCGATGCTGTCCTGGACGCTTGCCTGGAGCAGGACCCGGACTCCAAGGTAACCTACGTGACACACTGTTGTTGGGGACAGTGTTCAGCAGCTGTTCGTCGCTGCACAGGTTGCCTGCGAGACTGCGTGCAAGACTGGCATGGTGATGGTGTTTGGTGAGATCACCACCAAGGCCAAGGTCGACTACGAGGCCATTGTGCGCCGCGTCTGCAAGGAGATTGGCTTTACGTCCGAGGATGTGGGCCTGGATGCTGACAAATGCAAGGCGAGCGGGCTTCCTGAGTGCGCGCGTGGCCATGGATTTGCGACTGAGGTTCGTTTTTTTGACGGTTGGAGTGGTCATGGTTTTTCAGGTGCTTGTTCACATCGAGGAGCAGTCGCCTGACATTGGCCAGGGCGTGCACGGCATGGGTACCAAGAGCCTTGAGGACATTGGCGCTGGTGACCAGGGCCACATGTTCGGCTACGCGACCGACGAGACTGAGGAGCTCATGCCGCTTACCCACGTGCTGGCCACTCAACTAGGATACAAGTTGACTCAGGTCCGCAAGGACGGCACCTGCCCGTGGCTTCGCCCAGACGGCAAGACCCAGGTAATGCTGGCAGACCCATGCAAGCTTGCCGGCTCATCGCTGTATCCTGGCGACCATGCCGGGATGAGAGCACGACGCTATAGGGAATGGACGTAATATGTTCTCCCTCGGCCACCTCAGCTCTTATTGTTGGTCCGGCAAACCCACATATCGGTTTTACCCGAGTCATTGGGGCCAAAACCCGTGCGTAATTTGGCAACACCATTACAAAGAAGTGCATTTCGACGCCCATCCGAGTGGATGTGGTTTCATCCCCTCTGCTATTGGTCATGCATACGCATTGTTGCCCCGTACCGCTTACCTGCTGGGCGGCAACGCAGGTCACCGTGGAGTACAAGCGCGACGGTGGTGCCATGGTGCCCCAGCGCGTGCACACGATCCTGATTTCGACGCAGCACAGCCCGGACGTGACTAATGAGCAGATTCGCGCTGACCTGATGGAGCACGTCATCAAGCCCGTTGTGCCAGCCAAGTACCTGGACGACAAGACCATCTTCCACTTGAACCCTTCGGGCCGTTTCGTCATCGGTGGTCCGCATGGGGACGCCGGCCTCACGGGTCGCAAGATCATTATCGACACGTACGGCGGCTGGGGCGCGCACGGTGGTGGCGCGTTCTCGGGCAAGGACCCCACGAAGGTGGACAGGTCGGGAGCATACATCGCTCGCCAGGCCGCAAAGTCTGTCGTTGCTTCGGGCTTGGCGCGCAGGTAAAAAGGATGGATGACTGCGTGTTAGGCTTCGGCCCAAGGCAAGCCCACATTGTAGCGGCACAGGCGTATCTCCGTTTACCCGGGATATCGCATTGTCTTTCTGCAGGTGCCTGGTGCAGGTATCCTACTCGATTGCCGTGGCGGAGCCGCTGTCGGTCTTCGTCGACACTTACGGCACTGGAACGATGCCGGACGCAGATATCCTTGCAATGATCCGCAAGGCCTTCGACTTCCGCCCCGGTGCGTTCTGTTTCAAGCGTGAATGTTCACTACAGGGGTTGTTGACCCCAAATCAGGAAATGCTTAACCTGCAGATCTGATGCAGTTTAGCACGCAGGGAAATGTGCGTTAAGGGACCCCCCCGTATCTTAACATTTCAGGACTCATCGGCAAGAACCTGGACCTGAAGCGCGGTGGCAACAAGAGGTTCCAGAAGACCGCTGCCTACGGGCATTTCGGCAGGGACGACCCGGACTTCACCTGGGAGGTGGTGAAGAAGCTGGAGTAAGCTTCAGCGGACTGCTGCTCAATACGACACGCGGAGGAGCTTATTGTGATGCTCTTGCTGACGGTAGGATGTGCAGACTGGATGTAAAGAAGTGGTGTGGGAAAGGCCTTTTTGTTTTCGGATGAGCTGTGAGTCCTTCATTTTTTGGAGATCCATGCCTGTCGGTAAACGTTTTGTTTCGGAACCAAGCTCCAAATCCTCACGGATTGTAATGAAGTTTGGCGCTGCTGGCAACGCTGTGCCTCGGTATATCCTCGTATCGTACCCGTTATCTGAATCTACCAGACGGGTCCATTTCACATTGCCTGGTATGTGAGCTTGCAGGGATTGGCAGTTTCCTCCAGAGTTAGGTTTGGATTCGACCAGTGTCATGCAGAATTGAGGAGGATATGACTACGCGGCGGTGGTTAGTGATGGCTGGATATTCCACGCGTCGTTGCATGTCACCTCTCTAGCCAGCGCCACCGCCGAGTAAAGAGAGTGGACTGAATGCTGCATTCATTCATAGTGCACCAACGCCAATACGAACGCAATATATGTCGTTGCCTGCAAATTTATGGCCAGCTCACGTGTATGTCACCCGCATACCGTGCCATCGAATTATGGGTCAGTGCTACGATGCGTTCGTTGGTTTCTAAGGCAAGGTGACTCGCAAACACCTGCGCAATCCTAACGGCGACGCCTGCAATGCAAATTGCGTCGCCGCCGGCGTCGTAGTTGTGTGCTAAAAGCCTGAACGTCATGATCAGCAGTGCTCTCCAAATCGGATAAATGAAGGCCCAAGATGACTCATCATTCAGGATTCGACATGTCATGAACTAAGGATGTGTCACAAAAACAAAGCTGTGCGAAAGTTGGGTGGGATGAACACTGCGTCCATGAGAAAAGACCGACACATAACAGATGTACGGAATAGCTATCGGTAAAAACATTTTGTGACCTGCAAGCTTCAAAAGCCACACTGCCCAGCAGCGCCGGCAGAGACTAGGGCAAGAGGACAAGGCCTTGGGGGGAAAGATTCACTAAGCTGCTAGCAGATCAATGCAACCTTCCGCTCTATGCCTAGGCCCCATGGAATAGGAAGGCATCCAACGAAAGGGCGTGGCATGGTCATTTGTTAGGTACTTGAGCCGATGCACCTTGCGTTTTCCTTACGCACCCAGTTTCCTTTGGAGAACTGAAGATCCTTTCCTCGGAACCATCTGCTGGCTGCATACCTGCGCTCGAACTTGTCCACAGCTCCCCTCTTCCACAGCGATGTTATTTGCTGTATGTGGCCCAACAGGCGAGAGCGGGAGAACTAGGTTCACCATGGCTTTGCGTCTGTGAGCGTCTGTGGACCCCATTTCGTATAACCTGCCCTCACCTCCTCCCAGGGGTCGACAATCATGCGAACAATTTGTATACGGGTAGCAGCCACCGCCTAAACTAGTGCAGTCACAGTGCATCTCGTACAGTCAACAACTGTACTACGATGGTGTAACTGTTTATTTCAATTTACGATGTCCGTGCGCACCTGGCCCACTCTGAAACATTTCGGACCCAACCGCTGGCCACTGTTCCTACTATGCGGTTTAGATTTCAAACGGAAGAGAAAACACGCCCCTGCTTGACGCTATGGGGAGTTCACAAATGCTTCTGAGCGACACCGTCGTCTGACATGCTGACAGCAAGCGACAGAAATCAAACGACGGCGATGGATGAGGCGGGGCTTTGACATCTAGACTCCTGTATATTACCAGTCCAGCATATACATTTCCAGCTTCTTCATGTGCTGGTGCCGGCATCCTAAAAAGCTGCCCCAGAGACTCAAGCAGCACAAGCAAGTTGTCACGCGCTAGCAGCCACGCAACGAAGGACAGTGCCTGGTGGCACATCTCCACTTGATGGCGTCGACTCATTGGAGCACCAAGCCAACGCCTGCTCGATTGCAACCGTATGTCGTACTTCTCGCGGTGCAGCCCCTACGCGCAGCGCATGTCATCTGCGTCACGCACATTTTGATATATTATCAGAAGCGCATCCCCTCAGCTTCACTTGGAAGGTATCAGAAGCATATCCCCTCAGCTTCACTTCAATCCTTTAACAGTCTTCCTCCACGTTAGGCCGTAGAGAACACCGGCAGGAACCCACCCTATGCGCGGACCGATGCCGGCAACCGTGGCCATTCCGCTATGCTAGTCGTTTCCACTAGTGCCGCCTATGCTACCCCCAGTGTGTCGTGCTCAACTGCCCATGTATCACCCAAAGTAGACGCTGAGAGTGAAAAGGGACGGGTTGAACCCCGAAAGCACGGCGAACGGGAGTAAGAGCATCATCACTCCAATGGGCCACAAAAACACCTGCGGCAACCGGGGGCCCATACGTTAACACGTCTAGCCGTGTAGAACGTCCCACCTGGTGCCCCATACTTCAAAACTGTCAGTGCACGCAATTGGTGGCAATGAACAGCAGTTGCAACTCCGCAGTAACAGGTTAGCATGATGGGTTCACAAGGTGCTTACTGACTTTTCCTCGGAAATTTTGGCCTGCAGGATACCTCACCTCGGTCCTCTCGAGGAACGGCAGGGCGCTGTAGCCAAGAAAGTTCATGTAGTGGTAGAGCCCAAGCGCAATTACGTACAATGCGTTCGACAGTGCCGATGACACATAACTCCGCCAAAGTAGTACTGGGCTGAGCAAGAACTGCATGACTGTCCAGTCAGGAAGCTAAGGCGTCAGCAGACAGTCTGACGACGGTAATGACAAGAGGAGGCAGTGCGGAGAGATGCCTTACCGTAGAGAAGCAAGAACAGGGGGAAATATGAGTTGCAATGGACGTCAAAAGCATACAGCCTGCACGATTTTATGATACACAATCATGCAGTCAGTACCACAATCACGCGTTCAATGGCATCTGGTATACGCCACACCCACAGCCGTACCATTCCACATGTTGCTCAACCTGGTGGTGATGCAGATTGCGCTTTCGCAAGAAGCGATTCGTTATTACCCTGCGAACAGAGCAACAGCTGATGTATACACATCCATTAACGCACGCGCTGCAGCCCCCCCCCTTTTCCAAACCCCCACAAACGTCAGCGAGCATGCGCACCAGCAAGCCGTAGCCACAGCGATTCCGAGCAGCAAGAAGTCCACAAGCACTGCAGACAGGACGGTTAACAGCGTGTGCCACAGCGTGTCCCCAAACCTGCGGGCGAGCTGGATTGTAAGCCACCATATGGGGGTGCACTTGTGTGTTGCATTTTCCTTCTGTAGGCATAAAACATTACTTTGGCGTGCACGGAAACAGAATTGGCTGTGCAGGATTCCCCAGAACCAATACCTACGTCACGCAGTACGCCAGACTGGCAACTGCCACCAAGGTACATGACACGACGATGAAGGCCGGGTCATCCCGCGCCCACTGATTTTTTGTTTGCTTGTGGTAGGCGGTGTGCCGATAGCTGCAAAGCAGCGGGGGGAGGGGAGAGTATGTCCCCAAGCGCTTCACCGCGCAGGGAAAGTTGGGACACACTTACGCAGTCTTGGGCGACAAGCATAGCTGGAGCATCATCCAGAAGGTGTATCTGCATCAGAAGAGGAAGCTGCCCTCAGCATAGGTCTGCGTGACGTATGGCGGGCTTACGCGCGCAACCCACTCTAGGTCCCATTGTTTGGGCTTTAAGAAGCGCCGAAGGTATGTGGTAAGGTAACCCTTAGCATTGGCTCGTCTCCCACTGCTAGGATGGTGGGAGGACGTGGGCAGCTGCATTCCTGCAGGTCCGTGTCCAACACGGCACCAACCAGAGCTTCTAGTGCCGCATCTTCAAATGGTTCAAGTTAAAGATAGTCAATATTCGCAAACCGCCCGTTCAGCTTTCTGGCAGGGCCTAAGACCGAATGATCTGCTCGTATCCTCGGACGCTCTATCCTGCTATTGTACACGTATGTACTACTGTTATTAATGCGTGACGCTAAGAAAACACTTCATAATGTATCGTCACAACTTCATGAAAACGGAACACCCAAAGCATGTTCAATGGGCCATAAGGCCCTAATTTGTGCCTGCTCAGCGATAACCGATTAAGATGTCATGTTCCTCAGACATGCTGAAGTCCGAATATTTCGTGGTGTGCGTTGTAAGATTGGCAGGTAAAAGGAACGTCAGAGGTAAACATACTGTGGTTGAAGCTACATATTGCTTCTACCAGTATACTACTAAACGTTCTACGAAGCTGCTACTACGATGTGGTCTGCTAGTTGGAAGGCGGTGACAAATCTGACAATAATGCGCATCAAACCATTGCGAAGCAGTGACCCAAAGCAATGGGCCGAGGCAGGTGCAGATATAATGTGCACATCAGGGAAGGTTGGGGGCACTGACCAGGCAGGAGGCTGGTTTTGCTGTTGTGGGTCTAGTATAGGGTGTTACCCAACGCTACCCGACGTGGTCCCTACCACGCAGGTTGACACAGGGTTGAGGCCCTAAATCCCACGCAACAATCAAAATAGCCCCACTATGACACCGCTCTTCGTAGCTTCTGTTGCATGCCCTTGCCGGTGTACTCGATTACACCGAGCTCAACCTCCCCTGCGCCCAACCTTCCCTGTTCCGTGGCTCTTGACGTCTCTGGTGACTTTTGTGACAACGGGTGACATCCGGTGGCTAGGCTATCCTGCAACTTTGGCTGACAGCGCCAGCATGGCACAACGGACATCACCGGCTACCGCGACTCCAGCGGCTCCCCTCGTCCCCTGCCCAGCGGCTTGGTAATTTGCAGCTGTAGGCAAACCCTGCCAGGCCCTGCCAACGCAAAGGCTGTACATGTCGGCGTTGTGCAGTCTCCCTCGCAGTTTGGCTATGACCTATGAAGGCTATGATGGCTCTGAGCCTATGGTGCTACGGTCCTAGGCTATATCCTCCAGAGTGTTATTAAAGTAGGACGCCATAAGCCATGGGCGTCGCATTGGCATATAGTGTAGTGGCCGAGTGCTAACGTCCTGCAACATCCTTCCGTGCTGCGTGAGAGCTAGCCAATAGCTAGCAGTCCGCGTAGGGGAGGCTTACTGGGTCGTCCAGGCCACAGATTGCAACTACGCGCTACAACTACATTGCCCTACAGGAGCCTCAACGTTTCTGGCAGGCGACGCAAGCTCTCCAAATGTAATCGCATGAATGTCACGATGACTACAAAAATGCCTTGCCTCTGCATGCAGTGCATACCCACGTCTTGCCGACGATGCCACACTGCGCAATAATCCAGGTGCGGTACACGTCTCACGCCCACGCTGACCACAGTGCACCCTGTGCAATCTGGCCCAATATAAGTGAGCGCGGCTCCGTGACGAGGTAACCGCTTATTGCTGTCATGTGTAAATCGCCTCACAGCAACTGTACGCATCCAGAGACGGCTCACTTTGCCATGAACGGTTCGCTTTGCCATGCTTGTCTTTGTCACGCCTTACGAACTGACATACATAATGAAATAAATAGCTGCGCGTGGGTTGGGGTCTTGCACACTCCTCCAACCGTCCCTTTCAGGGGAACCAAATCAGTAGCCCAGGGTTTGGAACTCGCGTTAATACGTGGTTGGCCCCTGCGGGCTAGGCAAGGCAATCTCGGGGACGTGAACTGGCCTCACTTCGCGCACGGCATTGTACAAAGCGAGTACGACGCCGCAACGCCGCGCATCTCGCTCATTGGGACGAGAAGCTGGTCGAACTTCCCTGCCGAGATAGTCATTAGGCGTGAATAGCGATTAGCCTCCCCAAACGATATCAGGAAATCGCGCGATGGTCCAATCCGCTCCAAACCAGCCGGAAACGCGATGCCCGAATGGTGAAGGGTACATGGGACAAACGCGTAACTCATATGTGTGATTTGGTACGGACGCGCCGCGGTGAACCTGCGAGGTGAGGCAGAGTCCGTGTTACGGCTGAGAAGTAACCAACCGCTCAATATTGCCGTGCAGAGCAGGGATGCTGAAGTGCACAACCCAACATGGTAGGAGCGATGGAGGCTAGGGCACTAGGGAGGACCCACGCTTCCATCCCTTAACGTTGCGCATTTTACCGAAGGTATGCATGTGTAATGCGCTAATTACGCTTAAATGGGCAGCAAAACCCTCAACAGAGCAGGAATGGTGTAAGATTCCACTCGCACGACGATACACCTACAGCACACACCACGCGTCCAACCTACTTGTAGAAGAATAACGCGTATTCCTTGTAATGATGGCTGTAAGTGTGTCCGTCGAGATGGCGATACTCAAAGAACTTTAAGCCGTGTCTGCCACCCTTTTGCGCCAAAGCTGCACACGAGGAACTGACTGAACTGTTGGTCAAGTCGTGGAAACATAACGCGTGCGCGCGCATGTGGCCAACGGCGACGTACGACTGTCCATCATCGTGTAGGATTGCTGGCGTTGACCCAGCAAACTCGAGGAGGCCGGCGTACGTTTTGTGGACAATTGAAAAGAACTCTTCTTCAGGAGCCACACTGTCGAACGCATATTTGATCACAGGGTCGCGATACGATCCCCACTCGAAGACGCTATGAGGCGTGAAGGTTGGGTACAGTG
The DNA here is from genome assembly GCA_003116995.1 of Yamagishiella unicocca. Taxonomy (NCBI): domain Eukaryota; kingdom Viridiplantae; phylum Chlorophyta; class Chlorophyceae; order Chlamydomonadales; family Volvocaceae; genus Yamagishiella; species Yamagishiella unicocca. Next base: position 734,674 of record BDSL01000026.1, on the reverse strand, counting down.
GATATGACATTCGCATTGATCCGTTGTGAGGCACCTGACAGCAAAGGTCAGCTGTTCAGCCAGGTCGCAAACAGCTTGGACCGAAGAGGCCCCTCGAACTTACCCAATTCTTCTCAATCTGCAGGGCAGGACACCAGCGGAACGTAGGTACAATTTGTGTTTGCATGATGTATTGCGCATATCGCTGTACGACAGTGTGCCAAATGTAAACATGCACAGGCCCAGGAGCCCATAACACTAAATATGCGATCAGCAGGTGAATTCCCAGTTGTTTGGCAATGCAATGTTCACTGACATGTACGGCATGACCGTTTGCATGGGCAGAAACTATGCTACCTAGGCCGTACCGTAAACTACCTAGGCCATACCAGGCTAGAACACAACTCGCAGCCGTTCCCAGGCCTCCATATAGGCTTGCATCAGGCGTGAGATTACCCCAATCCAATGCTCGCGGGTAGACAAAACACACGGTATAAGCGGTGGAGAAGGCGGCGACCATAATTATGGCTAAAACCCACGCACCTTCATCATCTTTAGGTACCAAAGGATTCGCGTTCCACCCAGGCTCAAATCACACCCCATATTCCCTGTTGCCTGGAGACTGCAGTTAGCGTTGACTAATGAGACAGTCATGCTACCTCCTTTTGGAAAATGGGCAAGAAGCCAGATGGCTCCCTCAGCATCCTTAAAAAGGCGCCCATCCTCCATGGGAACGTCAATCTACAGTAAGGGGCAGGCGGAGTGAACTTGCGATCGTAGAATTGTGCAAACGAAGGAATTAGGGAGCGGATGTGATGTGCGCGGCGGGTGATCGGCCTCCTAAACACACGACGGGTAGGAAGGGGGTACAGAACTGGCAATGAAGGGAGGTGACGATGCGAAAGACACACCCACACAGTTTACCTTTGCGTGGCCCAAGAGCTTGTGCACGAGTTTGCCCTCGGCGTTCCAAGTGGTTTGTATTGTAGCTAGTACAAGAAAATTTACCCCCTTCCACCCATCGTAGGTTAGAGGGGGGCGTGGCGTCTCATAGCTTTCAAAGCAAGCAAAACGCCTGTCCCTTGTTGCGTAGGCGCGAGCCGCCCACACGTATATGTCATCTCGCAAATGCGTGACTGACGGATTGAAAATGCAGGTGGCTGCCGGGACCACATTGCCATGGAGTAGCGCTGTTACGTCTTCTAGGCGCTCGAAAACAACCTCCGAGGAATCCCGTAGTTGGCATGGCGGGTGAACCCTAATATGATATGCTCGCGCAAGACATAACTGGAACAGTAGCGCAATGTAATGCACAAACGAGCACATATGATGTGTTAGGCCTGAACCAGTACCGCGGGCAAACGCTGGCTAAAGATCAGAAACATAAATACACCAGTATTACAGGTGAACTCCCTCTGCTAGGGACTTGTTGCGAATTGAGCGCTCCCTGGAGTACCGGTACATTAGGAACCTGGCAATCGCCCATGAATGGATTCCTTACTGTAGTATATCCGCAAAATGTCATCTCTTTGCACTTAATGGCTCCATCGTGGCTTGTCACGCGGCAACCTTCAGATTCATAACACAGGCTGAACATTTCCAGAATTGGGATGCTTCATAGCACAATTTGCAAAAGTAACATCCGATATACGCTTCGTTGTTTGCAAACGTGCATTAGGGATGCGCGATGGCTGTACGGCACTGAAGTACCTAACTTCTAGCCGAACCGCCTTCGCTTTTCACCGTAATGGACGTATTTGTAACATGCACTAAGGGGGCTAACAGCTATGTTAGACCCAGCACGTCCAAACCTGATGCTATTCGCTCCGGGACCAGGAGAACACTGGACGAGACAACATGGTTAAACCCGTTCAACGCTTCTGGTTCCTATCTTTCGAACAGCTCAAAAATGATGGAGTACATGGATGCATTACAGTACGTACCTGCTCCAATGCGTCCGGGACAACCGAAGTGCCGAACCTAATACCAAGCCGCCCTACAGCAACCTGAGACCCCTATCCCCCCCCGGCCAGATTTATTTCCAATTTACGGCCGACTAAAATTCCCCGGAGGTGCTGCGCCCAAAGCATTCCGTGTCACCATATGCGTTGATGCGTTGATGCGAGCGTCTTACAGAAATGCAGTACAGTCGGACGACAACCCCAAACTGCTCCAGTGTTCCAGAGTAGCCAGCCATTGAAATTACATTACAAGCTTGTGAAGCGTTTACACCTCATAAAAGTACTAACTTGATAGGTGTTAGCCTCGGTGTTTGAAGCTATTTGCTGCGTAGGTCCGTCTTTGGAGCTCGCGTTGGGGACGCTTCCCAATGGTATATTGGCTCGTTTCGTTGCAGCTCCACAACAGGAGGAAAGATGCAGTCTGGGAGCTACTGCAAGAGAAAACAAGCGCATCATCGCTCTGCACCAGCCACAAGCTGGAAATCCCAGAGCTTCGCGTTGGTACGCTTGATTCTCTTATGGCGCTCAGCGACGACCTCAGCAAGAACTCCAATATGATTGAGGCCGTGGTCTCAAAAGTAAAGCGTCAGGTTAACGACGCGGGCGGAGCCAAGTCATTAGCTAGCATGAAGGTGGAGGGCGTATCAACGGAAACATACGTGCAGCGGTTCAAGTGGGACGAGGCCAAGTTTCCAGCCCGAAGGCCGCTGAAGGAGACGGTCGAGAAGATGACTGAATTGGTCAGTCGGATTGAGGATGACCTGAAGGTATGTTGACTTGAATACTTATAGCTCACCTTGTAGGCAGTGCACAATTTGTGATCATCCAATCATCACGGTGCACTTGCGAACAGGTCAAGGCCAGCGAGTACAACACTCTGAAGAGCCAGCTCAGCCAGCTTACGCGGAAAGCGCAAGGTAGCTTGGCGGTGCGGGATATCAACCAGGTTGTCAAGCCGCAGCAGGTGATCGACACGGAGCACCTCGCGACGCTCTTCGTCATCCTCTCCAAGTTCGCCATGAAGGAATGGGAGGATGGCTACGCGAAGATGTGCAACTTCGTTGTGGGTACACGTGCGGCGAGGAATGGACCCTTTGCCAAACCAGCTGCAAACACTGCCGAAACCGTATACCCACACCCTTTGACACGAGTTTGCCCCACGTTCCAGCGCCCCCGAACATGACATACGGGGACATGCGTCCATGTGCAAACTGGTGCGCTTGAGCAGGTGCCGCGGTCCTCGGTGTTGATTGCGGAAGACAATGACTACGCACTGGTGTCTGTCGTCCTCTTTAAGCGCGTTATTGATGACTTCAAGGCAGCTGCGCGAACCAAGGGATACCAGGTTAGTTAGCAGCCGCAAGCTGAGTTGTTGCCGTGTCCTGGGGATGTCAAGCGTCTGCCGTACTGTGTTCGTATGTGTCCGCAATAGACGGGGTGCGCGCGTCACGCCATCGTCATTCTGCCGTCTTAAGAATCGGGCCAGCTCACAAGTGCTCACGAGTGCGTGTACTCATGCCCGAAACGTCGCACAAGACACCGTTGTTCATGTTGTGCTGGTGACAAGCTTGTCGCCGTGCCTTGTTTCTATGGGATAAAGCGATAAACTGAGAGGTTTTGGTCAGGGGTTTCAGTTTGAGATACATGATGGCGCAGTGCGGATATGGTATGCATCCAAGCAAGGCGGCGAGAAGCTTCGCTGGGACAGCTCTTGGGATTTGCCCGCAAAATCTTGCAAACAGCGAGGCGTGTTGGCGGTTCTGGCAGTTGGCAGTTGACAATGTATAAGTCTAGACGTGTGGCGCATCACATCACACGTCACATGCATCTATAAAGTGCACGTACGTCAATGAAGTTGTCCTGGTTGAAGTACGCCTGCTACACTATGAAAGCCCAATGGTTGACTTGGGCAACCACGGTAGCTTGCACATCTTGACTAGCAGTCTTCAACTACCCTACAGGTGCGCGAGTATTCCGCGCCCACGGAGGGTTTGGAGCTGTCGGCTGCGCAGGCAGAGCAGCTTAAGCGGGATGTGGAGCAGAAGAAGGCAGCCCTGGAGCAGTGGTGCAAGACCGCGTACGGGGAGGTTAGTACAGCGGGTTCCGTATCTGCAGCGATCGTTGCGTCCAAGCGTCAACGCGCAGTCAGTTGGTGTATGGGGGCGGCGATGCAGAACCTGTCTTTCCGCTGTTTTCGCGGCTGCACCTCTTGACATACTTTGATTGCTGTTTGCATGAGATTCGTATTACAATCAGCGGTAATCGTGCCTCTGCAGGCTTTCACCTGCTACATGCACGTGCTCGTCGTGCGGTTATTCGTGGAGAGCATCCTTCGATACGGCCTTCCGCCCGCCTTCCAGGCGGCCGTCTTGCGGCCGCAAGAGAAAGCCGAGAACAGGCTGCGCGCAGAACTGGATACGACATTTGGTGGCGGTGAGAGAAGCTGTGTGGGAAAACTGCTGGGAAAACTGTGGGCCTGGCGCATGGCAATGGCGTTCGTGGCAAGAGATTATGCGGATGGGCTGCCAGGCACGAAAAAGATGGAAAAGCTTAGAAGGGCTGGCATGGGGAGATATAAAGGGTGTCCGCATACCGTATTATTTGTAGGGCTCGGCACTTCTTCCGAACTTGCCTGGACTTGCCTAACACGCAATCTGATATCAAGCTCTTGGTTGGATAGTATGACTGATATGTTCGTTTCCTACCCCTACTCGGCGGCTGACGGCAGGCAAAAGCCAGTACTGGAAGGATGACGGATCCAGCCTTGGCGCCGGTCTTGCGGGTGACACCGAACTACACCCCTACGTGTCGCTCACGCTGAACACGGATTACGCGGCGGCCTAAGAATGGGGTGGCACGTCTGAGCGCGAGGGGCCGCGTACTTGATACGCATTCCTCGTTTTCGCCCTGCCGTGCTGTAGGGGCTTCGCGTACGTATGGGGCGACAACGCGAGCCTCATGTCCATGATCGTGCTATTCATGTGTGTTTTTAGTCCTGCATGGAGCGACGGCAGGCGCGGGTGGGCCCTGGATGCACTTGGTAACGACACGAAAGTGGTACCGATAACGGTACACAGGACTGAAAAAGTGACACCGAGGGTTTCATCTCTCAAGGGTCGAAATGAAATCCGGACCTGGGGCATATCACCGTAACCAACAGCATTTCCCCGCTGTTGCTCTTGTTGACTTGGCCACCGGGGCAGTATGCTGCCAGTATGCTGCACGAGGTGCGATGTAGTTAGACGCAACGGTGCTTGTCTGTCCAGCACGGTTTGGATGCACCAGACTGAGCATCGATGTGGGAGTTTTGTGGAGTCGGCTGCTGGTGGCGCTTATATGATGGGCAGTGATGGTCACGGTTGTGAAGGCTTAAGAGGACCGGGCCCCAAGGCCGTAGTTTGGGTCTACACTATGTTATGATATGTGCAGAGCGGTAAGCCTGTACGCAGCTGAACGTGGACAGCTCGTGACGCCGAGGCAGACGGGGATGCGATATTCGGCTGATGTGCACAGCAGGCTAAAGACAGGGGGCCATCAGCCAGCCCGGGTTGCACGCTACCAGCAATATGCCCCAAATTGATCTGGAAGGTACCGGCATGAAAATTCCGCATGTTTTCTACACAGCTGAGTTACGGGGATTGAACGCGAAATGAGGGCTCAGGATAAGGCAGGCAAAATACACCTTTCTCTACTCCTGAACGTGGGTACCATCAGCCGTACTCAGGTGGCGCAGATCTGACGGTGAGCAGCACAAGCGCCCGACAGATCGAGACAGCCACCGACGATGCAGTGCTGTCATATGTACGTGACAAACGCCCTATAAGTTCCATACCATTTAGGCCATACCTTGCACACATACACGTCGCAACAACACAAACAGTTTTCGGCCTTCGCAACGAATTTGTTCCAGGATGGCGGCTGTCGAGCGTCACCCTGCGTCGCTGCCCCCCAACCCGTGTCCCATCTCAACTCCGCCCTGCTCCGCCCACCCTAGGCTACACCTCGACAAGTGATTGTCACCCCAACACAATCAACCAATCACCGCCTGCAAGCTTCCTCGGTGCAGCAATCGCGCACGTTGCGTCGCACATCCAGTCCCCGTCAGTAGCTAGATCCCCCTTTCTGCTTAGGGAAACGAGTAGGTAACGCAATTGCCATACGTGTGGGAAACATGGGTGGCGTCTCTTAGCCAGGACAGAGCTCTTCACCACAGTCGGCACCCTTCAATTTTGCAGTTCATCTACCAGTATCGTGCTCATACGGTGCCAGCCGTCCATAGTGTGCGCTTTGCAGTTGTCGATCGAAAGCATTGATCCTGTTCGGTGGGCAAGAAGCGTGCGATCGATCGATGCATTGTTTTATATTGAAAGAGCAATTATATATTGGCAAACCTCGTATTGTGGATACATGGAGAAATAGTGCCGGTGGAGGGGTACCGGTATGTAATCGAAACATGTCGTGTACCGCAATAGTCGATATTCTGGCTAATGCGTCATGTCTGAGTAGTTTTAACTGGTTATAGGGAGACCTAGGTATCGGGGGGCATAGCGGAACACAGCCGCTAGATACGCCAGTCTTTAACTCTTCAACTCATTACAGCGCGCTGGACCGCAGCGGCATTGGTAGAAACCTTGCACCCATATTAGCGTCTTTTTAGTTACCGGATCGCTCCTGAAATGGCGCTCGCTGCGTCGCTGATGGTAGGGCGTCAAGTCCTGGGTCGCTTTTCCGCCGGGGCTTTCGCATCGCTTCAGGCACAAGCCGTACTGAGCAGCAGGTAAAATATTAACCAACTGAATGGAACGAACGCTGCGTCAGCCGTTGCGTTATGCAGCTTGGGTTTACATCACAGGCAGTCCGTCGTCGAGCAGAACAACTTCTCCAAAATATGGCGGACCTTCTGCTATGACATTAACTCTCGTACGAAGCCACATCTGAACGTGGGCACGATTGGGCACGTCGACCACGGGAAGACGACGCTGACCGCCGCCATAACAAAGGTGCTTCCGCCAACGGTTCCGTTAAGTGCGTAGGCAGTGTAGGAAGCAGCAGAACGTACTGGGCGTGCCGCCTTAGCAGAAGTCTTGGTGTGGGATGGGGGGCGGGATGGGAGTGGCGTCGGGTTGGATTCTACCCCCAGATGTGACTAGCCCTGCGGCGCCTATTCAAGGTCTCCATCAGCGGTGCATGTGTCGGTGTGTGGGTGGGCTGGGGTGCGGGGGCGTCAAGTTGCACCGAAAGTAAGGTTGGTGGAGAATGGTCGTCCAAACCTAGGTCGTGTAGAGGAAACCTGAAGCCTATGCGACCCACTCCCTTACGTTTTGACAGATTCTGGCAGAGACAAATGGCTCCACGAAAGCCATCGCCTATGATCAGATTGACAAGGTAAGCTTGAATGTCGTATGTTGGGGCCGTGCGCAGGAATGACCGTCAGCTGGTGGCAGTGCCTGTATGTACGATAGATGCACGGTGCCAATGGGGTGGGCAGGGTGGCGGCGCCGAGCGCCAGGACCTTGCAGCAAGCCGACCTCCTGCGAGCGGTGCTCTCATCAGCAAGTTGCCTCCCCGAACAGGCGCCCGAAGAGAAGGCGCGCGGCATCACCATCAACGCTACTCACGGTACGCCGCTGAATCCAATCCCGCAACCTCTTTCCGTTCCCGCTCCCCTCGTCTGCATTACCCGTCGCCAAGGACTAGCCACAGGATTGGCGCGAGTGCAGGGCTGTGGGTTGGGTTGGGGTCGCCTGTAGGTCTCATGTTAAGCCGGCACTGCAATGGAGCTTGGCTGCGCTGCCAGCCGCACTGGAGCACTGTGTTGGGTGGTGCCGCCAGGTCCCTCAGCCCGCAGTGTCCTGTATAGGGCCGCATATCACGCCCGTGTGTCGCGGAGGACCTGCCGGGCCTCCAAGTGCGCTGCAGCCGTGTGACCGCCGTGTGGTCTACCTGCCTGCGCTCATGACCGACATGCGGCACCCTGCGCGTGCGCGAACAGAAGTGAACCTTTCAAAAACGCGGACGCGAGGAAACCGGTGGTTGTCCGACGACATAGCTCGTGCGCGCGCCTGCCTGGCCTCGTTGTGGTGCTTACAGTGGAGTACCAGACGGAGAACCGCCACTACGCGCATGTGGACTGCCCCGGCCATGCGGACTACGTCAAGAACATGATCACGGGCGCGGCGCAGGTGGGGGAAAGAAAGGCACACATGCGGCGAGCCAGGGATGAGTGAAAGAGGCAGGGACAAAGCAGACAGGCAATCCTGGTGTGCTCCGTGCGTTTCCGCCTGACAATCTTGTAGCAAGGCCGGTACGTCTGCCCTCCCTGACTCGACAGGGTGTCACAAACAGGTATTCGGGTGCTGTGCCTCCGCTATCCCCAATGCCGTAGATGGACGGAGCCATCCTGGTGGTTTCGGCGGCTGACGGCCCCATGCCGCAGACTCGCGAGCATATCCTGCTAGCGAAGCAGGTACGGGCGAGGGCTAACTAAGGGAGGGGACTGGGCTGTGGAAGGGGAGTTTTTGGAGGAAAGCATCGGCATGGATCGTGACGCGGCATCGCCAGGTGCAGGCGCGTGCATGACGTGTGCGGGGTGGTGGTGAATTGGGCTGGATATTATATATATATATATATATATATATATAATACGGGTCCTGGATCCTGGGGGGGGGGGGTAAAAACCATTGACGCGAAAAGGACAGGACATCCGAATGCAGGACTGCGTTATCTGCCGGAATGGATTGTGCCAGCAGGACTTGAACGGGCGACCGAAGGCTTACACGGCTGCGGCTCGCGTTTTCGAGTCGGGCCCTTCAGGGACAAATTGCGACCACGCCTGAGCACCTGCGCGGTTGCACCTGCACCTGCACCTGCACCTGGCCGCTGCCGGTGTGCTGCGGGCAGGTGCATACCGCAGATCACCTTCCTGCTGCTCCCTTGCACGCCTCTGAACGTGGCGTGCGCTCTCCGCGCTGTCCTGCCGCCCCTGGGTTGCAACCTCCGCGCTGTCCTGCCGCCCTTGCGCCCGCTCAGGTGGGGGTGCCCCGCATCGTTGTGTTCCTCAACAAGTGCGATGTGGTGGAGGACGAGGAGCTGCAGGTGGGGCAGCAGGCTGGGAGCGCGGGCGGCTGGGAGGGCGGCTGGGAGGGGAAATTGATGCACCGCAGCTTCCAAACCTCTAAAGGCGCATTTGTAGCATTTGTAAACCTGGATAAAGAAATTGGACCGCGCATGCATACAGCTATCAACAAGGGGCCGTAGTTCCCTGGGAACGCCACATGTGAACCGCCCCACCCCGCCACTGCCGGATGGCCTTGATGGCACAGGAGCTGGTGGAGATGGAGGTCCGAGAGCTGCTCAGCTTCTACAAGTAAGGCGGTTGGAGTGCGTCACGGGTCTGAACGCTGGAAGGCGCGCAGGGAGCAGCGCGGACGATCACTAGCAGGGATTGCCGACTCCAGGCTTCGGCACCGGCCCGTAGAAGCTCCGAACCCGCCGCTCCGTGGGTCGTTGACAGCTTGTATCGTTGTATGCGAAGAAGCCCGAGCCGAGCTGTCCGGTACTTCATGAGTCTCTCCCTAGGCCTTACGTTACTGGACTCCATATCTCCATGGTTGCGGTCGTGGAACCCAAGGTGGTGGTTGCCCCATCACGCCCGCTCTGTCGCCGTACCGTGTCGTGGCCGCCCCCGCGCAGGTTCCCGGGCGAGGAGGTCCCGATCATCCGCGGGTCCGCGTTGTGCGCGCTTAAAGGCGAGCAGCCCGAGACAGTGGGCCGGAACGCCATCCTGAAGCTCATGAAGGCAGGTGCCGGCAAGACGTGCGCGACAGCGGAAAAACCTAGTGAATTGGCAGACGGGACAAGAGTCATTTTCCCTCCCTCCCTTCCTCCCTTCCTCCTTTCCTCCGCCACTGCTGCCAGGCGGTTGACGAGTACGTCACGGTGCCCGAGCGGGCGACTGACAAGCCCTTCCAGATGCCCATCGAGGACGTCTTCTCCATTGCTGGACGTGGCACGGTCGTCACCGGGCGCATAGAGCAGGGTGGGCTGGGCTGTGAGGGGCTGGGGGAATGCCAAATGTGGGGACTGTTGTGAACGCGCCCTGCCTCCTGCCCTGCCCCGCCCCCACCCAATGCATGGACTTACCGCGGCCGCTGTGGCTGACACTGTGTCTCCGCAGGTATCGTCAAGCCGGGTGAGGAAGTGGAGATCATCGGCATCCGGGACACCATCAAGAGCATCGTGACGGGTGTGGAGATGTTTAAGAAGAGCCTCAACCAGGTAGGTGCTGGGCGAGTGACTAATGATTCGCTAGGTTCTGGTCGGGCGGGGAGGGGAGGAGACCGGAGAGCCCGCAAAGGAGGAGAGATACCGGTACCGGTATTACTAGCTCTATAGGGGTTTGGGGCGGGTTCCTCAGGGCAGGGGAGGGAACAGGCTGATTCACACAGGGGATGCACACGCAGCTGTCACTCAGGTGAAGGGATTGGCACCAGGTAGTAATTTTGCAGCTGGGCACTGTAAGCACTGCAACAGAGATACCGCAGCATCAGCATTAATGGCGCAAAACATGGTTCCATGTTTTCTGAAGCGGGCATCTTCCAATCGCTGATCGGGGTTCTGGTTGAGTGGTTGCGCTGCCGGAGCGGTGTAACGATGCAACTTCCCTGCCTCCCTGCGCCCTGCTCTCAGGGCCAGGCGGGCGACAACGTGGGCCTCCTCATCCGCGGCATCAAGCGTGAAGACGTCTCTCGAGGCCAGGTGGTGTGCAAGGCCGGCAGCCTCAAGACATACAAGGTAGCGCTGTCAGAGGTGGCGTTTTGAACGCGGTGCAGCAGCGTTGCCTCCGTGATCCGTTTGTCGATCGGGCCCAGCTACTGCCCTGAATTTCTTGACCAGCCGTTGTCTCGGCTTCCCGCCATCCGTGTCCATGCCGACATGCCGCACCTCATTTGCCGCACCGCTGCTGCACCACTTCTGCCACGCCACTTCTGCCGCACCACCCCTGCCACACCTCTGCCACACCTCTGCCGCACCACCTTTGCCGCACCCCCTCTGCCGCACCACCCCTGGCGCACCACCTTTGCCGCACCCCCTCTGCCGCAGCAATTCGACGCGGAGGTGTACGCACTGACCAAGGAGGAGGGCGGCCGCCACACGCCCTTCACCACCAAGTACAAGCCGCAGTTCTTCATCCGCACGGCCGACATTTCGGGTGGGTGGCTACGCTTGTGACGGAACTTGCTGCCCCTTCACCGTCTCCGTGATGGTTTTACATCGTGCCACGGCCTGATGGACTTGCACCCTCTTGCCTGTCGCGCCCCGCAGGCCAGGTGGTGCTTCCCGACGGCGTCTCAATGGTGATGCCCGGAGACAATTTCCGAGCCACCATCGAGCTGTCATTCCCGGTAGCACTCGAGGTGGGCCGCAAGCCGGGGAGGGGGTTTAAAGAGAATCCGCGAATCCACGGCCGACAAACCAACCGGGGAGGGGGAAGCCGTGACCCCGAACCGGGGTGGGCGGCAGTCGAGGAAGTTTACGTGGTGGATGCCACACAGTGGGAATCATTTCCTTCGTGCTGCTTGCGCATTTCTGTCCCCGCCACAGACGGCTTCTGTCAAGGTTCACGTGCGGAAGCCACCATGCCACAAGCCTCGGGACAACAACCCTTCCCTCCGCTTGCGTGCCTTTGCTCCCTTTCATTTCAGGTGGGCCTACGCTTCGCCATTCGCGATTCGGGCAAGACGGTGGGCGCCGGCGTAGTGACCCAGCTGGTCGCATGATGATCCCCAAAACACGGCTCGGTTTGCCTGGCCAGTTGACGGTTGTAAGGACCAACCGAAAGAGCCTTGCTCGCGCTGAATTAAGTACGTTCAACATGTCGCGGGCACGACCAGTGTGCGGCGGTCCAGAACCTTGGTTGGCCTTATATGAGGGCGTTACTGACGTTGACGTTGTCTGCCAACAACCTGATGGGTTACTGACGGCGGGGCGAAGGAAGAAGTGAGAGGACACGACAGCGGAGTGCACACTTTGCAACACGAGTGCAGTGCGCCCAGGCATCGTAGTGACACTAGAGAGCCCGAAACGGGAGTCTGATGAGGGCAGTAGGCGAGTCTAGGGTGCAGAGTGGACTCTGCCCAGGGCATGTTCGGCAAGAGGGGCGCCTGACGGGCGACATGCGTCATGCCGACCTACCTATCATCCACCTGCTTGTGCGGCGCGTGGTTGAGGTCACGTATGTAAGCGTACCTACATCCACAGCTGGTATGTTTGGAGACGCTTGTTCGTCTCCTCCCTGCCAGCCTGGTTTCAATTGTGTACCGGTATGCGATCACGACCCAAGCAAGTGTCCTGTGGCACAGCCTGCATCCTTGAAAGGCTTATCGGAAGCGACCGGTGCGCCGTGTGCCTGAGACGGAGCACCATGAGCATCTTGGGTGGGGCAGGATGGGGCGCGCGTCGCTGCACGGCAAAATGTAACCAGCATATGTGGGGTGCAGGCTACAACCCTACGTGCGGCTTTTGACATTCAGTAGTATTACGGCGGCAAGCTGCCGGGGATGCTGCCGGGGTCTCAACCGTAACACCGCTGCGTCACGGCTACTCAAGCTGGATTGACATGCCAAGAAGCGGGCATGACGGTTGGAGCGAGTCTCGCCCTCACCTTCACGGTTGTATGCTGCCATGCTGCCGGTATCCATATCTACCGGCGCTCATTTGCAACGCTGTCAAACCACCCCGTGGTCGCTACTGAGAATTCGCTTTCTCTGAGTGCCCCATGCATGCTGCCAGGTTGGCTTGTGTCCCATCACCTATCTTATACACACTCACATGGCACGCTGCTGCTCACTAATCTTTTCCTGCCGCCCCCTCGCCGCAGTAACCCACGCGTCGCGCGCACACTCACGCCTTACACACACACGCACACGCACAGGGAGGCTGCAGGCGCCGCACACGTGACGCACACCTGCATCCTCCAGTCCATAGCTGCCTCGTCGGCTGCGGGTAGGACTTCTCAGCAACCCCAATCCCACGCCACGAGTATCAATAACTACTTTTCTTGGCACTCCCTTGGCAGGAGCACCCGATTCCTTTCAATACATGTGTGGACCCGGACAAACAGGGTCCGGACTCAGCACCTCCAGTGTTTGTACGGATAGCCAGTATACTCGCGATACTCAGGAGCATGCGCTCAATTCTTACTGCGCGGGTTGCGGTACCCACACCTGTTACGGTTCGCCCCCACCAGGTCTTTCCGGTCTGCCAAACAGACGACGTACCTAGCCTTCGGGCAGTGGGCGATTCGACTCGCACAACCCCAGCCACCATGGACCCCCCTCAATCGCCATCCTAGCACTGATATGGCAACTAGCCTGCCTACGCGGACCGATTTACCCAGGCACCGAACCTGGACACTGTACCTCCCATCCCGTCCTACACGGCCTGTGGAGTAATATGAGTACACTCGACGACGAAACTCGAAACATCTACACCCCTAGCCCCGGCCCACATGAACGGCGCGCAGTATACCCCGGCAGCGCGGCCTCAAGACGCGACGCGAACCGCACCGCATGACTCCACTCCTAGGTGCCTCACACGTCCTGGCCCCCTCCAACACTAGCGAGGCACAGCCACCGGTGGCCGCAAAATCAACGGCAGCGACCACACCAGCTGCTCCAGGGGGGGCCGCAGCGAGCGAGCGCGCTTGTCCATGGCGGTGAAGCTGATGCGCGGCCCCACCGTCAGCTCAAAGCGCAGCACCCACCGCAGAGCCACCATGGGGGTGCGGAAGGACGGGGTGGCGGTGGCGGGTAGCGAGAACGTGAATGAGGTGAGGGCGCTGTCGGAACACAGCTCGTGGTGCTCCGCGTGGAGGCGCCGGATGATGTACGGCGAGCCGCTCGGGACGCCGCTGCCGTCCCGCTTGTAGTGCTGCGGAGGGGTGTGAGCGCGAGATGCTTCAACATCCAAGGGTAAGGAGAGGGAGGTTCATGCCAGGCGCACATGTTTTTACTCCTTGATTTGCAGCAACCTGCAGCAACCTGCAGCAACCTGCAGCAACCTGCAGCAACCGCATTTTTGGCTATGCCTACGAAGGGCACGCGAGCGGCACCGCTTCCGCACCCAGTCGGCCAAGCGGGGGCTGTCACACACCTGCGGCCTGCACTCGGGCGATATTATTTCCTCCGTCTCCAGCAGCACCGCCACGTCGTAGCAGGCCATAGCGGGCCGCACCGCACCCGCCGGCCCTGCCGCCGCGGAGCCCGCGGACGAGGACGACGACGGCTGCGCCGGCTGGGTCGGCTGGCGGAAGTCGAGCACGCCGCCGAACGTGGCGCCTGGTTGCAGCGGCACCTCCAGAGGCGCCTGCAGGAGGCGTGTCGGGGAGCGGCACCCCGGGGGCCGGCGGCAGGTCAGGCCCGTTGTGGAGTAGCGGCGAGGGCAACGGACGGCGACTTTACCGCTTCAAAAGTGAAAATTCGGTATGATTGGAAGCCGCAATTCGTGGTGACGCGCAGCGTGCGGTAGCAACCGACCGAGCGAGGGCGTCGTACTGGGCGTACGGCTTCACGCGTCAGGCGGAAGCGAGCCTTCCAAGCGAAAGACGTCCCCGTCCCCCCGCACTCCTGTTCCCCCAGTGCACCCCCCTTCCTGCGCGCGCCTCTACCTGCAGCATCAGCCGCAGCAGCGGCTGCTCCCCAACGTTCAGTGCGTACACCTTGCCGAACAGCGACCCCCGCCGACTGGGCTGGCGGCCGAAGGGGCCCAGGCCGCCGAGTCCTCCAGCCCCTGCGCCGCTGGACAGCTGCCGCTGCACGTGGGACGCCTGCGCTGGGGCAGCTGCACCGCTGGTGCCGGGGTGGGGTATGGAGCCGGTACTGACGGCATTGTCCTGGCCGCTGCCGCTGTCTTTGACGTCGTCGTTGTCCGAGTCGGTGTCCAGCATTAGGGCGAGCGTGGGGTTGTGCGTGAAGGGCGGCTCGAAGGGCCGGTTGACGCCGAAGGGGATGACACCGCGCAGAGGTACCAGCCCGCCCCCACCGCCCGCACCACGGTGGGCTGCCCCGTCGGCGCCGCGCGCACCGCCATCCCTGGAGCCGAAGCTGGCCCCATTGCCCGGCCCGGCGTCGCCGCTCGGAATCACTTGCCACCGTATCCTGCATGGCAAGGTGCGGCATGAGGGCCGGAAGAGCATACCTGCTAAGCCACGCTGGCCGACAGCATCGCCCGGCGATACATGATGAGACCTACGGGCGCCAAGGGACCGCTAGGCAGCCCGCCACACGCTCATGCCCCGCCTCCCACCATATGCGCGAGGCGCAACCCGACCGCGTCTTTGCACGCATCCAGCTGGTCCACACTGCACCGCGCTAGTCCACACCGCACCCTACGATGCCCGCTCGCCTTGCCAACTGCGCCCAGCATATTGCACGTAGCGACTGAGTGAGCAAGCACCTCCATCATGCCGGGTAGTGCATGCTGTGTATGCAGCCCCCTCCCTGAATTTGCATGGTGCCCCAGCCCTGCTTGCCAACGGCATCTCCTGACCTAGGTTGCCGTGCTACGCCTGCAGTCTCCCTTAACGCGCCCTCCCTGGGCTCAATACACAGCCAACCCCACCCACCTCCTGGTACAAACTCAATCGCGTGACCCAAAACCACCCGCCGCCGACTAGTATTTCCCCTCCCGCCTCCTATGTCGCGCAACCGGGTTCTCCCCCCCCCCCCTGGCGCACCTGCAGTTCCTCCCCAGCACGTAATCGCACACCACCACGTCCCCGTCGTCGCCGCTGCCGCCGTGGACGTTGCCGGCCGGTGACGTGTGCGATGTGCCGTGAGATGGCGTGTTGGCGACCGTGGATGAGGCGGAGGGGCCGCCGCCAGCGCCGCTCGTTCGCCGGTGGGAGCCGTCGGCGCCGGCCCCAGCGGCCTCGCCGCCGCCCGCGTTGCTGCTGCGCAAGAGCTCGCGGTGGAGAGCTGACGAGGCAGCGGCCGCGGCAGTTCCGAAGGCTCCGCCGCCCCCGCTGTTAGTGACCTCCAGAGAGCTAGTGCGCCGGTCCGCTCCGCCCAGCGTGCTCGTGGACCCTCCTGGCAGAGCGCCCCCGGTGCTGGTGCCCGGCCAGACGGTAAGAGAGGTGGAGGCAGTAGTTTCGTACACCACCGCCTCAAGTTCACCTGCATTGCCTTAGGTGGCAGCCGTTTGAAAATGCAGGGCATGACACCATCAGGCACCAGGGCATGAAGCCGGCATCAGGGTATGAAGTATTAAAACGGCGTCCCAAGTGACGAGGGTGGATTGGGTGGGTCCGTAGGCGAGCTTGGGAAGCCGGTCAAAAGGCTGCCGTTCAGTGGCGGGTTAGAGCTAGGTGCTAGGACTCCCAATGACGACAAAGGCATCAACAGGATATCCGAATGGCCCACTACAACGAGCCCGTCGTCTCCCACCGATGTAACTGTGCCGCTGCAGGAGAAAGCGCGTCGAGCACTTTGCCCCACGGTCCCTTGCCCCCCCCCCACCCAAGGCTTCGTGCCCCTCACGCCCTCCCCATTCCAGCAACACACCTCGATGTACTTCGTACACGGCCTTAACCTGAATGAGGTAAAAGAACCGCACGGCGCTCCCGCGGAAAGATGGAGGCAGCGCTGAGGGCAGGCGGAACCTGGAACGCATCAGCGCGTGCCGGTGGGAGGGTTTGATAAGAGAATCCTCCGCGAATCCACGGCCGACACACCGAGGGCGGCGGGGGTGCAGGTTTTGCGTGCGAGCCTCCGGTGACCCGGTTGCGCCACCATAGGCACGGCACGAAGCACCCAGGTGATTGAGGAGCCCAGCCTGGCCGCGGCACAGGATGATTCGCATATGGACTGAGCACGCGATGCGTTGTGCACGATTCAGGGCAAGAGCGTCAAATAGAGCTGCTAAGCAGTGTGACATAGCCGGCGTATCCAGCACCACCCAGCGCCCGCATATGACGCCCGATGCGTTAGGTGTGCGCACGCCGCGTGGAGGCGGGTGGGAGGTATGCAAGTCAGGTGAGGGTTGCGAGGAAGACCCGTGTACACGAGAAAAACCGTGACGTTTCGATATGCAAGGTAAGGGAAGGACAAGGCGGGCTCGGACACCAAGGCAGTACGGCAGCTGGCGCAGCACTGGCCCATCCAGCTCATTAGGCACAGTGCTGGGCTGCCGTGCCGTGCCGTGGCACGGCACCGTAATTGCACCCCCGACTACTGGCCTCCTCGAGTGGGCGCCGGAGCGCCGCGTCTATCGTTGCCTTGCCCCCAACACCACAACAGTCCGACAATGTCTTTGCGACCCTCCTATCCAAACACGAATGTGGCCTTCAATGGCCACAGTGCCCTCAACCGACCAAACCCTACCTGAGCTGGAAGTTTTGTACGGCATGAGGCGCGAGAACGTGGTCATTCACTAGCACGGCCGATTCAGTGTTAAATATGCTACGAATGCGCTTCTGGGGGCAGAGAAGCGAATGAAGAAGTAGGGGGGGGAGCACACAGCTGTCTAGTTCGCCGGGTGACGGATGCAGGACATTTCACACATGGCGCCCCGTCACTCAAACCAAGGCCACCCGTGCACGCGTCAACAGGCACGGTTGGCAGGATGCAAAGCAAACTGGCTCGATCTGCCCAATGCCTCAGCAGTTTGTTCCCTCACCCGTGAGTCGGTAACATCTGCAGGCACTTCAGGTCTATGCAAGCGATGAATGAAGCTGGAGTCTGTCCGTTCTGATCCGCATGCTTGGAAACTGAGTTCCTTAATGTGCATGACTTGCGGAGATGACACGCCCTGCTCCGTCTCCTGGCTGGCGCTGTCAGCATCGTTGAAGATCTGCAGTTGATATTGATGTAAGCTCACTGGCTCACATCCCAAAGCGTCCAGGAGCTGGGCCGAAGACGCTACTAGCCTGAGCGCACCTGGACGCAAACTTGCACTATCTCTCCAGGCAAAAAATATGTCTTGCTGAGTGTAAGATTCACTTGGAGGGCCATGTTAGCGACAGTAGAACTAGGAAACGGACGTTAGATACCAAACCTCAGCCCATGCGAACGTAGGTTGCTTCTTGGTTTGAACTATTTGTGCAATGCTATTGTTCGTATAATTTACTGGTTATGGAGTGTTGAAAAACCAACCTGTCAGTTGGTCATCGTGCGCTTTGAAGCAATCGCAACATTTGGGTCTACGCGACTCGCACGCACACATAATGCATTCAACGATAAGTTTCACACAAACTTTGCGTACAATCAACATCGGGCACTTTGTCAGTTGCGTAGATCGTAGCCCGCCACTTCACTTCAGCCTTGACTTTGAGGCACCGGGAAAACGGGTGCGACGACCACCATGTAAATGTTCCGGAACAGGGGAAGTACATGCATCACTATGCCTGTCCGTGCAGGTGTGCAACGTCGTGTGTTATATGTCCCGATTTGACGCAGCTCATCGCCGTGTGGCTATGCTGGACGGGCGGAACTTGATGGCTTCTACGTACCAATACTCTCATTTTTCAGCGTAGCAGCCTAATCTGTTTGCCACCCCGGCAAACGCTTGGGCGGTTCGAACCATGGGTCACTCGTGGTCATTGCGTGCAGCTGCGTTTCGTTGCCGGTTCATGACCGCGCCGAAACAGCTTTCCTTTTCATCCCGGTGCAAGTCCAAACTAACGAATTTGGGGTCGCGGTGCTTGCACGTTGCTTAGATCTGGCGGGCCGACCTAGAAACCCGCAACCCCTGAAGTTAGAAGCGAAACATGGACCGCTTTTTGCCCATGATAGGGATTGCGACGAAACCCAGAAGTTACTTGAACGGCAGCTTAAAGACTGATACGGCTCTGTGTACGCGGGACGAAACCCAGAGGTTACTTGAACGGGGTTAAGGACTGATGCGGCGCTAAGCGCTATTTCCGTGTTTCACCTAGCCCAAGTGAACTGCTTTGCCCAGTGCAGGAATGTCTCCTGTCAAGAGCAGAAACCACTTGACCCTTTTTTACTGCAGGTTAGCATGCCGCAGCCAATCTCGGCCATCCACACAACCGCACGTAGCATACTACCTGTTCATCCCTTAAGTTTCATGCTGTTTTCGATGTTTCATGCTGTTTTCTTGGGTGGGCAGGCTGCAGGCCTAAACAGCAAGAGCCGCAGTGCGTTACGTCCTGTGGAGTTTTGGGCGCAACTACCCCACAATGAGAACATCAATGACGACAATGTTCGCGAAAGCGTTCTCAAAGGTAAACGACCGCAATCATCGCAAGCGGGAACAAGGCCGCCCTCGAAATCCACAGTACCCCCAATCAAAGGAAGCAGCTGCAAGATTGATTGGTTCACGCTAGCCCCAACAGTATGACTGGCATACGCGGGCAGCTACCCCTCTCCGTAACCGTCCGCCGTATTTCCAATACTCCCTTCTGCGCTGCATCGTTCATGGTGGCCCCTCAACGTGCATACGCACATTCCAAACAAGAGCGCTCTAGCGACAGCATCTTCTACCTTTCTTACAATAATGCAAGCCATACAAAGACACAACTACTCCGCTGAATTCAAACGTCCAGCGCAGCTCCGAAGGGAGCGGTCTTTCAGTGAGCACAGAAGGACCACGCACGGCACCACACTGTCCGAGTCTAGGAACCAGAGACCGACCTCGGACCCTCCAATAATGAAGACGACCCCCTTCGCCTGTGGCCTGCACATTTCAATACCTTGGATCCGTTAATGGCAATCATGGCCCTAAACACAACGTGAGCTGGAATAGCCAGCTCTTGTGCATTACATGCCGCCCTTGCCTCCAGCAACAGCGCCCTTCTCACGGTTCAGGGGGTACGACGCATCGTCATCCCCGCCGTCGTCGTCGTCGCCTAGCGTAAACTGCCCGGCATCTGGTGCCGCCTGCTTGGGCATGTATTTCCGCGGTTGCCGGCCACGATGCGAAGACGGGGGCAGCACCGCCACCGACATACCAGGGATCTGCCCTGCAGAGCTGCTGGCGCCTGGGTCAGCCGTGCCGGTGCTCACCGGAAGTGACCCGCCGCCGCTCTTTGCTGCCGCCGGCGCAGTGGGCAACGCCGGTATCTGCCAGTACCGCTCATTGTCCGCTTGTGCCTTCCGTGCAGCGCGGGACGGAGCGGGGCCCCTTGGCGATGGCCTGGCCACCGACGCCGGCCCGGCGCTCCCGCCTCCCAGCCGCGCAATTTCGTCGCTGTCATGGTCACGGGAGTCCAGGTCTGTCATTGCGATGCCCGTGAGCAGGTGGTTGACGCCCCGTTCTTCAGCGTCCTCTTCGCTGAAGCCAACCATGAGGTAGCTGCTCTGCTCCTGCGGTCTGCGGTGCAGCATACAATCGAGGGCGTTGGGTGTGTAAGGAAACACGGCTTCAGGGTCGAGGAAAATGACTATTTGGCTGAAGTCGTGCGCACTGCTCGTCTAAGAAACGCCTGGTAGGCGGTACCCAGCAAAGCCCGGCGACCCTCTTCATGCGACAACTCACCTGAAGATTATCAGCAGCATGACGATGAACGATATGTAGCACACGAACAGCAGCACCTGCAGCGTGCTCTGCAGCACGTGGTTGAAGAAGGCGGGCAGGAGCAGGACGCCTGCATGCGTGCATGGCAGGCAGACCGGGGAGGATACCGGGGCCCACGTTGGCAAGGCGCAGCGAAACGAAGGGATGCAAGAAGGACAAGCCGAGGGTACATGAACGGTACAAACTATGGGATGCCAGCGAGAGCGGAGCACGACTCCTTAGCGTCATGCATATCCAAACGAGTCCAAGCCGCGACATAATGGACGCGTCGGGCTGGAGCGTGCCCCCGCGCGAGGTCTGCCTTTACGGGCGCTGTGGCACCGTCACAGGCAAACCAACTAAATGCCATGGGCCACATTGCGCCAGTACCAGGAGCACACCATGTAATCAACCACGTGTGCGGCCGCCCACAGGCCCGTTACTGCACCCTTGAAACCCCGCAATGACGACACCGCTTCCCCCGGACGCCCTCCTTACAAATGTCGCTGATGAGGTAGGCGACCACACCCAGCGAAAACCGTGAGATGAGCTTCTTCTTCGCAGTGTAAGCCAGGTGGTCCGCAACTGTCTCGCAGCCGTCATCCACGGCTCCAACACGCGATTCCACGTCCGGCGTAGAATGCACCGGCACACCGACTGCTACGCCTTTCGCAGCTGCAGGGCTGAGCGCCGTGTAGCCGCTGGGGCCCGCAACCGCGGCAGCGGCCTGCGCTCCCGCCTGGTCCTCCGGCTTTCCGGTACGGCGCTGCAGGGCGCACGACGGGCGAAGGCAAGAACACATGCAGGTGAGGGCTGACGTGACCTTCGCGACACGTATGTCCCGTTGCAATGGATGCCACAACCAATGCAATTCCCAACACATGCACTACGTCGAGCCAGCCGTTCCAGGTACCAACCTTGTAATCCTCTTCTAGCGCGGTGGACTCTTTGCCCAGAGCCTGTAGAGGAAAGCAGACGAAGGGAACGCTCATACACATAGTTGCGGAATAGGGGGGGGGGGGATCGTGCACCGCAATAAAATAGGCAGTATACCGCAAAGCAACCGCCGTCTGCCGTTTCCATTCATGCCCATTACCCAGTTTGGTCAGTTCCACCTCCCATCAGGCAGACCCGACCATCTTCCACCGACAATGCCGTGAAAATTGCCCTGCCCTGCCCCTTGGTGTGTTAAAATAACGCCCACAACACATCCCTGATCCGGCACAGACCTGCCTCCGTCCGTAGGCACTAACCACGCCATTACCTCGAATATGTAAAGCCAGGCAAGAATGAGAGCTGCCAGGTTCAATACCGAGCAGACGAACCACATGCTGGCGGCCAGAGTATTCAATGTACTCAAATCGGTCAGGTCATATTCGTCAGCATTGAGGGAGTGTTGGAGCGCGAAGAACGAAAAGTCGGTAATCTGCCACAGGAGGGGTTGGGTGCAGTGAGCGGTTGAGAAACGGGAGGAACAGAGCTTTGTGTGTATGGAGCCAAGCCGGCATCTGGGTGAACGCAAAGAGATGGTCGGAGGCCGGAAGTAGGCGGAGAACAATGGAAGAAGGCTGTCAAGCTGAGGACACGTACACGCCCCCATACTCTGCTTACCAGGCCGGTTATGAGTACGGTAGTCGGCACGCAAATCACATGTTGCTTATGGGGCCCGAGGTCACTCCGTGTGATGCAGTAGCCGCTGGCAACCACAAGCAACACGGCCTGCATACGCGATGGTAGGACGTGATGGGAATGTCAATAGGTAAGGCCATCGCCAAGGTGGTCCGGTGACTTCGGCGTCCTTGACCCCTCAGCTCAATTCCACAACGATACATGGCTCAGACAGTTTCGTCTACAGCGCGACTAATCAGGCTCCGAATGCCGTGGGCGTGCTGCCGACAGCCCAAGCAGCAGTAGCCTGCCTGTGACCACGTGACGCTAGACACCCCCTAGCACCAGTGACGCCAGTTAAGGCTGGCAAGGGGCGAGGTTGTAGACTCATTGCTCCACGCTCTCAACCAAGCCCCATACACGATACCGAGCGGTGTTTCAGCGCCGCGCAAATATCCACACGTACCAGGAAGGTGCTCCGGCCAAGTTGGAAGAAAAACATGAATATCATGTACCCGACAATGCCACTGTGTTTCTTCAGCTTATGGGTCTCATATCCCACGAACGCGCTGGTTTGGATACCGTTGAAGCATATGACGAACAGAAGCATGGTGTAGATGAACCATGCCCTGCTGACGACTCGACGCCGCACAAAGGCGTAAGCCAGCGCCAGCAACCAAAGGAACCACCAAGCGGCACATTTGGCAGCATAGAAGTTGAGAGCGAACGTTTCAGTCACGGAGCCATCCGAGTAATCTCCTGACAAGCCAACATCACTGCTATCATTTAGCTCAGTGTCCATTTTTGGAGGCGTTGGCCATGTAAACTGCTACGTTGTATTTTAAGGAAAGCGATCGAATGTCGTTTGGTTGTGTCACTCTCTGTGCGATCGTAAGGCCCAGACCTGCAAGGCCGGCACAAGACGTGCTTACAAGACACCAACTTGGTTTACCGAAATTCGATATCTCTTACCTAATAGGAGAGTAATAGGGAGAATTCCCTTCCTGTGATCCTGGGTTTCTAAGGTAACGGGTAACAGACCCATAAGTACTCTTACAAAAATCCTCAGCGATCGTTTTTACCCTCACTTAGCCCCGACGCGGGCCCTTAGGCACCTGACTGGGGGGGCATGTAAACACGCCTTTCCGAGCAAACATCCCACCGCTCGCTCAAATGGCTTTGACGTCAATCTTAAGTCTGATGTTGTTGACATGCAAGGGTTCTGGACGACAAGTCTCATTGTATGCAATGTATGCATAAGATACACCTGCTGAAGCTCGGCTCAACCACGATTCGAATCAGTAGGACTTAAAAGTCACGAGCTCGCCGCTCGTCCGTATAACTGGCTGACAGAGTCAGTGGGCATTCAGTCGTACGGATTAGGTTGACGTGGGTAACTGCCAAGCAAGATATGATTGAAGCTGCGTGCGGCTGCGTGCGTGCTTGTCACGAGGGTTCAGGGGGCTGGGAGGCATGGCTCCCCTTCCACACAACTACGATCATATGTTCGTGGCATTTGACAAGGAGCCTCACTTTGTCAGGAGGGAAATGCCTGTGACAGGTTAGGCGTGGCGTGGGTGTGATGAGCCGTTCATGAGCCGTTCTGCACTAGGCAACTCTTTTCCTCGGATAGTACCTCATATGACCCATAAGGCACGCGTATGCCTGCGACACTTGTGTTTCAACATTGATAGGCTTGTGCATCAGTTGGCGGAGATCATTCAACCGAGACGCGTCTACGCTGAAACTGTCACCGACAAGTCTGTGCAAAAGGGTACCAGTAGCTGTGGCCAAGCAAGTGTGTTTGACACAATTTGACAAAGCGGGAATGACAGTGCTTATCCGAATTCGGTTGGGCTGAGTACATCCGGCTTTTGCGACCAGCCCACACGTCCTATGCGCAAGACGACCGTTGTTTATCATGCCGCAACCTGCAGGACCTGCCTAGTGCATGAGACACGCGGCCTGTGCGGCACGACGGCCCACACTTAATCCCTAGAAGAAGACACCCCACGGTCCTACTGCTCACCCATTGCTGCATAAGCCCCTGCGATGTCATACGCAATATCTTCTCCGACAGCATACTCCAAATGCACACCCTATGTCCATGACATACGGTAAATACGGTAGAACCTTGGGTCTTTGCGGGGCGAAATTCAGAACTCCTGCACCGCATACAGCCGCTACGGCAGCTACATCAGGACGAGCCCCACATCCTGCGGGACAAGCGCGTGGCCACCAGCGAGCCGCCAGTTGTACAAATAGTAGTGCAACTGGCCGTCACCCTGGCCGAACTTCAGCTCGCGCAGGAAGGTGTCGTTCTGCATCAGGTCCAGCGCGTTGAATACGTCGTAACCACGAGCGGCAGCCAGGACCATAGCATCCGACACGAGCTGCCGCAGGGGGGTCGCAGCAGCGACCGTGTAGTACAGGTACGCGGCCTTGAGCTCCGTGTGTTGTGGGTGGCCCAGGATCGACGACGGCAACGTGTAAAACGAAACCAGGTCCGTCACCTGGCCGGGTGTGTCGGGCGACTCGACGACGAAGGCGTTCACGACGTTATCGACGTTCTGGAACCTGGAGATCAGTATGTGAGGTTTGTTAAATTGAGAGTATCGGTTTTGTGCAGACGTCATGATTCGGCCTAACTTGCAACCTCTCGCGCACCACCTGCGCCTCTCCACACACGAAGTGATCTGGAGTATAGAGGAGGTCCGCCCAGACATGGTAAATCGAACAAATCAGGAAGTAGAATGCCAAGGGTCACTCTTCCACCCCTAAACCCCTGAATGACTTACCAATGAGCCACCTCTTCCGGCGTGAACACCTGAGTAAGCTTGTAGCGCTGCAGGTGCGTGTTGAGCAGCTGGGACACCTGTTGATCGCACATCGCGAGGGAATGGCTGCGCGTTGACATAATGCTAGTGCAAAGAGCAACTACAAATCAGCGTGTTGTACCAAATGGAGACAAAATTGGGTCCGGACTGAACGCGTTCGAAGACTGGTCGCATCCATTCGCGCTCCCCGATATACACGCACCTCAAGAGCGTCCCCTGGTCGGCATTCCCGCAATCCAGGCGTGCACGTCGCATCTGGCAGCTTGTAGAGCTTGATGGTGCGAGCCATGGTCATCCGCGGCTGTCAAGGCCGGAAAGACAGAGGGGGCCCAGCCCAGGGGATGTGTACAAGCGCCTTACGCATTGAACCGGTTCGCCAGGATTTTATGAATCCGGGTGGAGCGGCCTCGTGAAAACGCGCAGGCATGATCATCACATCGGCTCCGCCCATAGAAGATATCATACCTGTCAGCAATATTCAGTGCGTGATAAGCAACTCACCGCGAGGCGTGAGAATCCCACGTCGATCAGTTTGCGGGGGTTCAGCGAGCGGTGGTAGTACCGGCATGTCGCCACTGGCTTGGGCAGGAGCACACCAGCTGTGTACGCGGCTTGCCAGATGTCGCACTGGTTCACGCGCCGAGTGATTTCCTGAAGTGCCATCGGGCCAGCGGCGCACCAATAGCATCATCGCCACACGGTTAGGAATGGCCGTAACCGGCGCAACGCAAAGAATGTCGTGTTGAAGGTGAAATTCGGCGTAATACGTTTTACGTCCGCGCCCAAAAACACGTAATAACCAAGATCGACCACATCGGGTTTGCTGAGACAGTCGCATTTGGCGGCGACACGGCAGGTACAGCCGGTGCCAAGTCCTACATCGCGTCATGCGGATTCCACGCGCCATACCGTCCTTCACCCTGCCCCTTTCTGACGTTGTCCGAGTCGGTTGGGATCCAATTATGCAGTCCCCCTTGAAGATACGCACCTTGATGAGGACGGGCGCCAAACGTTTGGAACGGAGTTTTTTGTGGACGCACAAGAAGTTGATCTCCACCATTGGCCGGGTGCTGCCGTTGACACGGACGTGCGCTGGCACGGCAGAGATGAAGCCAACAAGCTTGCGTGAAGCTCGCACACGCACGCCGACCAGCCAGTCGAGCCGGTGCCCCGGGCACAGCAGGCACCACTTTAGGAAGCTCGAGGAGTACTTGAACCTGCGGGAGGTTGGCGGTTTTTCGTAGTCAGGAGTAAATACCAGTTGCTGTATGAGGTGGCAGCAGCTTTGTGAGGTTGAAGATGCCGCACTGATACTGCCGCACCTGAACATGTTGTCGTCATCCTCCACGTAGTTATTGCTCAGCAGCTCGTAGACCTGCACGTGCGGCCTAACTGTCGGATTTGCTTGCATGTAACGTGTGTCACTAACGAGGGGCATTGCGACATGAACGTGTTGCTATGCCAACGTTGATCACAGTACGCCGGCCATAACCAACGACTGCTCGGCTTACCTCGTGCGCGACAGCGTCCTCATTCAAGTCACAGACACACCATTCGAAGCTGCATAGGAGTAAGGGCCAACATGCAGTCACATGCGGCGTTTGGCTGGCGCAGGGGACAACGATCACATACATGACGGCTATGCGTTTAAGACATGTACGATCTCCCGGCCTTCCAAGCACACGACGTGCTCCCGTCAATCCTCGATTAAATGTACGGGAAGTCGGCGGCGGAACTTTTTGACAATTCCAGGGTTTTCCCATGCATTACACTTTGATCTCGTCGCCCCCCAGCCGCGCAGATCCCTTGCCCGTGCAAATTCGCAGGCACGCACCTGTCCGGCAAGCTGTACGGCTCCTGCCGCACCTTCTCGACTGTCTTTTCCACGTCTATTGGCCCTTCACTAGCCTGTCAAGCGAAGGTAGGAAGGCTAGTATCGAAGGCGCCAGACAATCAAGCCCTTCGTACCATGCATATTCCATACCTCGGCCTCATCGAACTGGGCCACCGGCTGAGTCTCCCAAAATGCATATCGGTCCTTTGCCTGTGCACGAGAGCATCACGAGATTGCAGCGCCAGTTGCTGCCGTCAAGACATTGTGCTTAAGTTACATACCTGACGCTTATAGTCTACTTGGGACCGATTCGGCCCTGCAAGAGCTTTTTGGTTGTCGTCGGCTGCGATCGATTGCTGGTCCTCCATCCGCAAAATCTAGTACACGACCCGTCCACAACAATCAATCACTAGGTTGTCCAAAATGTCCAGGAAGCGCCGTTCGGGAAGCCAAGGTCCATGGCAGACAGGGACAAAGGTAGACCAATTTGAGTACCCTGTCCAACAAAAGAAAATAATTGTTGATTTAACTATAACTCATTAACAACTGTAATTGGATGCATGGTAGACCTTTCGACTAGCCCACTGTCAATGTCGTGCGATGCCGCAGTACAAATCGCTATCGGCATACATGCACCTGCTTATGTTGTCACAAGGTATTTTTTGCCTACTTTGGTAATCGAGGGCAACAGTGTGAGTTCGTGACGCGGAGTCGCGGACAGGTGGCCTCAGCCTAATCAACGTTATGGCGGTCAGCAATGCCTGCATGGTAAGATCTGTATACCAGCATGCGAAAACTTGGGTGTTCAACACTTCCGCAGCGGGATAATCATAGGTTAGGGTACAGACCAGCTTGACTAGGGTACAGACCAGCGCGAGTAGCGGCATGCCACGGATAGGGTGCCAGGGGCAGCATGACGGGCGAAGCAGACGGAAGGGTGAGGTGCAGTAGCTGATCCGCTGTGGCGTCTCGCATACGGATATGTACGCTGCCATCCATGGGTTACGGCGCTGCCTATTGCGCGATTCTCCACCTTCCGTCGAACACGGCACCCAGCTGAGAAGCAGAGCTGTACGAGGGCATCACAGGGTTACACGGCTCTCATGTTCGCTCTCATTCGGTTGATATCGCTCAATCCGCGGCATCCCAACCAGCGGCAGGGGAGAGAGTAGTGGCCAAGCAGGTTTTAGTCCTCAGCTTATCAGCAAATTAGCACCTATTATAGGCCAAGCTTTACACACTGTCCCCCATGCTCTCTGTGGCTTATGACAACATTCGGAGCGCAAAGGGTACACATGAGAGCTCTCCGACCTCATTGACCTCTTGTAGCACGCGACCGTGTGCGTTCACATAGTGGCCACATTAAATCTTGACAATAACTGACCACAGGTGTCCACATTCATCCCGCTTAATTCCATGTTCATGCGCGCCACTTTCGGGCACAGTTTCTTCCCCTACCGCCGGGCTCCCAACCCATGCCTCCTGCTTCCTACCTCACAGTAATGATGACAACATTAGATAAGCATAGCACAGGCTAGCGACCCGAAACTTGAAATGACGCCGTGTCACGATCACTGGGTGCCGTCGTCTCGCCCAGCAACCGTGCCTTGTCGCTAGTCTCCCCTACATCCACTCGGAGCTCGGCAGGATCCACCACCGCTACATCGTCCGCTGCCCCTTCGGCTTTCTTTTCGACCCCGTTCGCATCCGCCGGTGCCACGAGTGACGGAGCGTCCGGGTCCAGCTTCTCAAGCTGTGCTAGCTGGTCCGCGTACTTGTCCTGGAGCGCCTGGCCCTTCTCGTACTTGCTGGCCCATCCATTGGCAAGGAAGGCATCTATAAAGACTTGCATAACATAGAAAACAATGCATGGAATAGCAACAAGACCGAGGTCACCAAGGCCCTGAGAACCGGTGGCAACCTCGGCGTCTGAACTTGTCTCAGAATGGTCGCCGCTAGGACCCGATGGAAGGTAGCTGATGATAACGGCTGCCGTGGGCAACGACTTTTGAGCACACATGATAATGTATGCTTTACGCTCGGCATCCTGCATCCGCATGCCCACAAAGGGCGCCACCCACGCAATTATAATGGCCATCAAGAGGAAGAAGAAATGTTGACCGATGGCACCCATGATGGCGAACAGGACGTCGTAAAACTTCTGCTTGAGTAACTCGTGTCGTGAATGACTCAACGTCTGCCATACAATCATGATAATCTGGAACTGATTCAGAAGATACAAAGGTACCTTGTATTTCTTCGCAAATTTCAAAGCGGGTGTCCATAATTCACGGACTCCTTTCCCTACCAGCAGTGGGATCACAATCGACACACCAAGCTTAATAACCAAATCCAGTGCGTCGACCTTGATGTTTTTGATGGCTGATGAGAGGATCATTGTTACCATGAGCGGCGAAATGAAAATTCCAAGGATGTTGGTAGTGACAGTCATCAGCAAGGCCAGTGCCGAGTTACCGTAGCCTTGGATGACCAGGGCAACACCCGAAGATAAGGACGTGGGCGCACATGCGAAGATCGCTAGACCATACCCAAACTCCATTGGTTTAAAATCCATGTGAATAAAGATAAAGCCCGTCATGCTGGTGACGAAGAGGATAGTGACGATAGACAGCAGCAGCACTTTGTATCCTTTCATAGCAGCCTTGAGCTCTGACGTTTCCAGCGTGATGCCAAAAATAAAGAAAATAAGGGCCATGTTGATTGTAGTGACGAGCTTCCAGCCGTTGACCTTCACGGAAAGCAGAGTGGTCATGAGTGCTGCAACTTACAAATATTTGTGCACATGGCCAATATTGCTTGCTCACCTTGAATTGGTACAGGGCATTGCCGGGTGCAGGAAAAAGCATTGCGAAAACGACCGCCACGCAGAACCCTGGATAAGACATCAATAATTGTAATCAGTTTGCGCTGATGTTGATTCCCTGCATATATTGCAAGGCTCACCTAGTGGCAGAAACTGCTTCACGACGAATCGCTTGACGGGGTTGCTGCGGGGCCGATGCGGGTCAGCCAAGGAGTTCCTGACCAGCGGAGGGCCTTCATCCTTGCTTACCCTTTTACTTCTACCATGGTTGCTCCCAACGCCTGCCGGAAGTAGTAGACTCCGCCGGCTGATGTTCACCCAGCACGCCGTCCACTATGCTCAAGGAATTCTGTGTTGCTCGGTTCTCCTAGAGTTCAGTTATCACAGGCGCTAAACGCATCTGCATAATGTAGCCGTACGCGTGAGCTTGTGTAAGCAAACGGAACTATAGGTGCACGGTGTGCTCAAAAGCAGCAAGGAGGGTTGAGCGGGCGTTGCTTTCCATAGGCACTTAGCTAAGTATGTAGATTTCCCAATGTTAGTGCTGCAATTGTTAGAGCCAGACAGCCATTCGCCCGAAGCTGTCCTGCACAAATGGAAGCAGCCGTACGCCCCAAACCTGACGTCTCTCCTTTGCTGCCAATCGTTTCGCTTGTCGGTGCAGCAATTTCAGATGTGCAGGCTTAAGCAACATTATGCGCTGTTCCTATGTATACTTTCTAGACACTACTTTCATAGATATAGGTTATGACGTCTCAAATCATGCAGACCGTGACGTCTGAACCAACAGTTGCATGGAAATGTTGGTATCGCTTGGTCGATAAGTTTTACGTTGTTCAGGTCGAACATGGCTCATGCTCGAATGCTAGGACGCCTTCCGGAGACTACAAACGGAGCAGGTTGGCCGCGGAGCTGAACTTGATCATGATGTTCCTAGTTATTCCTGAAGTGTTATTCAGAGGGCGTCGCTCTCGATGCTTGGGCTGCTCGGGGATGACTCTAGAGCTATGTCTACCTTATGGCCGTCGACATTTCCAAGCCATTTTAACCAGATCTATGTGGGGGGGACGATTTCGTACATTCTGCAAGCGCTGCATAGATGGATAGGTAGTATGTAGGATGATGACGACGTGTGCCTGTGTGTATGTCAGGCTAGCGGGGGCTGATGCTGGCCGCGGCCCAAACGGCAAGGCCGCCGAAGCACTACACCTCAACCTGGTGCGGGGAGAGGGAGCGTGAGGGGCCTCTGTCCCCCCAGCGTGAGTGCGCATTGAGCCCTGCAACGGAAGAGGCTTCATGGTAACGCAGCTCAGATGGATGTGTCGCTTAGATGCCAGATAGCAGTCGCACAGCCGTGACGTCTTTGCAAAAGTTACATCGCTTTACATCGCCAGCTCCTGTTTCCATTCCATCCCATGCTGCGCATGTTGGCGCCTGTTGGCGCTGGTCCACACCCCGTGCTAAGTGGCCCGTTAAAGGATGGATGCCTTTTGACCCGTTAAGGTGCTAGTAGAGATTGGGTTAATTTTAACTCCTACCGCATCTCAAAGGGAGTATGAAGGAGTATTGGGACGGAGTTGGCAGAAATGGGCTGTCCATTATGACGCATCAGGTTTTAGGGGTGTCCTACATGAGCTACATGTCCAATTTTCCTGGGCGAAAATATTGCCTGGTGGCGCGCGCACGCAGTCAACTACCCAATGATGAGCTGGGCGCATTTGATATGTACCAGTGATTTTGACGCATCTGCCATCGCAATGCGCCGGCACTTGAAATAAACTGCTGTGAGGACATGACGGACACGGCAACCCTGGCTTAAGTATTTTAGGGAGGCCGAGCATACAAACGAAGGCAACCCAATGGACGTATTGTGGCTGGTGTAAGACCGCACATGCCAAAGTTCTGCGTGGTAAAGGACTTCGGTTAGCTGCGTTCCACGACATGATGAGCCACTAGCCCACACCTGTGCAAACCCGGAAGGTTAGCTTCCGGTCAGCACAGCCCTTGGATGATATGCGGTGCGTTGGACCAGGCAGACTGCCAACAAGTTGGGGCAGGACAAGGCAGCGTGGCTGATGTGGTGTTGCGGGTGGCTTGCAGTGCCCTTGGCGTGGAGGGGCGCACGCAGTGCAGCCTCGAGGTAGGAGGTACCCCCACCTGCAGAGCACGTACATGCACAGATCAAAGCCAGAGGCCTGTGGCCTGGCTACTCTCCGGATCAATGCCACCTTAACAATAAATCCAACCAGCGCGATGTGTCATGATTATTTCGTGTTCTGGCAATCCGTGATTCACGTATGGCCCATGGGTCGGTCGGCCGGTACGGTGCATCGGAGATTCGGTCCTCCCGTGCCGTTGCAATCACCGAGCAGTCGGTACCTTAGCACGTGCGCTTCCAGCTGGAAGCGCTTCTTCTGGTCTCTATATAACTTGTAATACACGGCCTCATAGCATTGTTTCAGGTCATCCCAGGCAGCCATCCATTAACATCAGACCGCGGCGGCCCAGTCCAGGCCTGTCATGGCCGCCCGTTCCTAAGTACACCGCAGAATAGCACCTGCAGCGACTGGCGGTCTTGCGGACCAACAGTTGCGCCCAGGCGCGAGGAGCTTCGCATAAGAAGCTAGTGTGCGTGACCTTGCAGCATGCGCCAGGTCGCGGGGCCAACAGCCGTGTCAGACGCCCGACTGTAGTCGTGCTGTTGCCGCGCCCACCCCGCGCGAGTAATCCGAGTATCCCAAAGAAGAAGCCAGTTTATATCCTGATGTCATCGGGGCAGTCGTGCCGTCGTATGCACATGACAGATGCTTTCGCACCGGTATCTCAGGGTATCTCCCGCAAACGCCATCGGTACAGGAAGCACACAACGCCAGGTCGCTACCTCCTGGCCAGTTGCCAGGATGGCGGCCAGACTGGGTCCTAGCCCCAACCGTCCCCAACCGTCCCCAAACCTAAAGCTTTAAGCTCGTCTATTTAACGAATCATGTGCGTCGGTTTGTCCCCCAAACCACAAAAACCATTCCGCATACCTTGCTCAGAATTCAAAAGGCCAAAGGGAAAGGCGCGGGGCTGCAGAAAGGGTTTAGGCAGTGGGTTGGTCGGCCCATGATGTTGCGACACTTAATGTACCCTATCAACATACGGTGAGACTTTTAAGCTTCGACTCAATGCTGCAAATCATGCAATTAGCGAGGCGAATTAACTGAACAAACCGTTTGCCTCCGGAACCATGGACGAATAGCCGAGTGAAGCCTTCAGCATGTGGACTTACTTACAGAAACCGATATCGCCCTGTATCCTTCAATCTGCTGTTCATGTATGCTTGTTTGTTTCCTTTTGTTTGCTTCCTTCCAACGGCGCAAACGAAACATAATACAAAGAGCTGTCTTATATTAGAGTTATGCGGAACCCGTTACTTATAGTCGCAACTAGTTGCACCGATGGGAGCATACTTGCCTGGTGCGTGCTCCTTGTTGGGCTTGTACTCAAGAATGTATTAACATGGCTCTGTCACCTGCAGTGATTTGAGGACCGGCGAGATAGTAGCAAATTTTAAAGGCAATTTCGCCCCTCACAAGGGAGTATGCACTCTTGGGGAGGATTATGTTGCGGCGGCGCAAGTCGACAAGCGCAGTATCCACTTTTGGAGCTGGCAGCGGGTGCGATGTCATCCACTATGGACAACATAGTTGTACGCCTTTCCTTTCAGCATCGGTGGCAACTGTTCTGCGCAGGAGCAAGTTCTTCAGCGCTCACTCGTTGCGGAAGCCATGTCGGTGCTGGCGGCATCAACTGACGGGAACTATCTTGCTGGTGGGGGCAGCAGTGGGGCACTTTACCTATGGGAGGTGGCGTCTGGGCGCCTCCTTCGCACATGGTCAGGACATTGCAAGGTACGCGGGTGTGCACAACCATAGATGCTGCGCTTATCATGGCCTACTACCAGCGCCGATGTGTGTGTTTCGATTGCGTTGGGTGCGGTTGGGTATGTTAACCTTAAGGTGGCTTCCATGAAAAATCGTCTGCATTATGCGTCACGGTACGCCAGGTACTCCAGATTGCATGTCCACGTGGTGCCCGCTTACACAGGGCGTCACCGCACTAATGTTCGTGGGTGGTTCATCGCTGCTAATAAGTGGCGGCGAAGACACGCTGGTGTACACGTGGCTTCTTCCTGACTTGTTGGATCCTGCAGTGGACCCGGCATCTCCGGTCTTTGCCCGGCCCAAACCGCTTCATGCCTGGTCCGACCATACTCTCCCGATTTCGGCGCTAGTGGCTGGCGTTGGAGAGGCTGCCGCAATCATTGCCAGTGCCTCATTGGACCGCACCATAAAGCTGCGGCGGCTATCAGACGGTTGCCTGCTTCGAAGCTTGGCGCTTCCAGCGGCTATCAATGACCTGCTACTCGATGCTGGTGGGTGGGTTGTATACGACCTTGCCAGTTCCAGACGATCAAACTTCACGGTTACGCCGGTGGAGGTTTTCTCACCGGTGCCTATTGAGTGATTGGCACATTCGCCTGCCGAAACGCAGGTGAACAGGTGTTGTATGCAGCTGGCGCCGATGGGGCCATATATGAGTTGCCGCTTGGCGAATACTCCAGCAGCTTCCCGCCAGCGGGTGCCAACGCAGCAGTAACAATACACGCACGGGGTAACAGCACCTACCGGGTCTTTCTGGGCCACAGCCGACCTGTGACTTGCATAGCATTGGCGTCGCTGGAGCAAGGCAGTGGCAGGAATGGTACAGAAGCCTATTCGGCAAGCGGCGAAGTGCTGATCTCCGGCGCCGAGGACGGTACCGTACGCGTATGGGACCTGGACAGTCGCCAACTGGTGCAGGTGAGGTGCACTGGAGTGCATGCAGATGTGCGTGGGCGTCTCCCAGGAACCCTGGAGCTTCCCCTAAGAAACGCTGCTGCCGGACCTATCTTCAGGCTGGTTCTGCGTCCTCACAAATCATGTCCTACTTTATCTGCTGTCCAAACCAACCAGCGGCCGTATAATTCTTTTCCAGGTCATAAACGCTCCTGGAAAGGCTGCCGTACGGAGCATTCAAGTATTGCCGCAACCCCGGCACATGTTACCCGGTGGCGCGACGAGGCCGGGAGCAGGGCCGGCGGCAGCGCCGCATGCGGGAGCTCAGCGGATGCAACCACTAGCACCTTTTTCGAAGTACATAGGTGGGTATCAGTAATCAAACCAAATGTTGCGTTTGCTACCCAAATGTTATCTGTCGCGTCCAGACAGAGATTGCAGCAACTCCAATCCATTGCAGCGTGTTTGTCGATGCGCTTTGAAGTGAGCTGTTCGCACCTTCCTGAGTCACCAGATGCGACAACTCAAGCTACGATTGCGGCAAGGAGAAACAAGCCGTGCGAAAATGATTGCCTGCCGCAGGAACGGTGGGGGACGTGAAGCGTTGGGAAGGTGCTCCCATCATCGTGGATGGCGCCGATCCGTACGGGGCCGCATCAGACGGTGGGCATTTGCGACTGGATATGCGCCGGCTGTTGGTGCAGGCAACCAACACCCAGTTGGGTTTGCCTGTAGGGTTGGGGTCCTCCAGGGGGTTGGCCTGCATGCCATCTGACGGAAATGCAGGGGCAGAGCACGCCTGGGCGCTGGCGCTGGGCGCGAGCCAATGACGTTTCTTAGTAAAGCCGATACAATGCATGCCGTCCATAGAACCTAGAGCTGAACTGACCACGACCGCCATGAATGCATCCGTGCGTGGTGGTGCGGAGGGCGGGCAAGACAGCGCGTACTGATTGGGGTTCTCGTCCTGGAAGGAGGGGTATCAAGAGCAAGGAATGTTTGCAGCATAGGAGGCGGATCTCCCACGGTGTACGAGGTCTGCAGGTTAGCATGCTGTTTCGACATGGGCTAGGTCGCGGAGTGTGACGCGCGAAGTGTATGCTCTCCCTGTGACCCAATGGTGTTCCTGCAACAGTCTGGTGGCTCATTAGTTGGGTTAGCGAGGTAAGGCGATGTTGGCTTATGCACACTTAATGGGTTTCTGGTGGTTTCCCATATCTGTTTTTTCCTTCATTCTGCGTCCCTTTCAGTGTCAGGCGATACGCCCGATGGCTCAACCTTGCGGTCTGGGGCCCACTGTGACGTTTGTCACTTCTACACATTCGGTTGTTGGTTGATGTAACGGGTCGATGACACCTAACGACCACGGCATCAATACATAGCCTTCGCAGTTGCAGGACGGATCCCGGCACCTGCAACCCGCTTATCTCTTTTCCCAATCGTGACCGCTGCCCCGAATCCCACCAACTGGAAAATGCAGAGCATTGCCCCTGCATTATCCATCAACAGTTTTGAAAGGTTCGATGCAGCAGTGCCAGCCCATGTACGATTGTGATTAGTGGTGCGGTGCCGGCCCAGGTACGGCTGTTTTCACCAACGACGCCCAGCACCAACCCACTGCCAGCTGTGTTCCTTGGAGTTGTTCGGTTGCTTTCAGGCAGCTGTTGAGGCCCCTTCTTTGGGAAAACCCCCATGGACGGTCACTGACGGTCACCGGGGGTCTCAAACAGCGGTATGAAATGACGTCCTGGCACATGTGGTCCAAGTTGGCAGGACCCTGAGCGATCCAGGACCAGCAGGGACGTCCGAAAGGGCCAGCGCAACCGTACTGCGCAAGCCATAAGGGCCTCGCAACTCGGAGGAGCGATCCTCATTGAAGAACCAAGTGATACAAGCTCAAGCACGGGTGGGGTAGACAGCGGGTAGACCCCAGTTTTCGAACGTATCTACGTGTCATTACTATCGCTGCAGGGGTAAGAGAAGTGCATCCATAGCAGCATGCCTCGGCGTCAATATATGATTTATACGAGTGCAGCTGGCGCCTAGGGTGCAGGCTATTCATTGCCCGAGCCATGCTCCCTTCAACAGTTCCCTATGCGTTGCTCACCGCCCAAATAGCTGGCGCTGCTCACCCGTGTGCATTATTTTATTAGTAGCGTTGCAGAAAATTCTGTTCGTTACTAGTGATCTTGTGGGTAGTCATGCATCGTGCAATGTGTCCTAGCCTCGCAAGTTGTCGGGAATGGCTGGAGGGCCTTACGCCGGTAACATGGCGATGCCAGCGCGAGCACAGCGTAGGGTGGCCATATGCGGCTTCAATACCTGTAACTAGTGATGCACCAGCGTACTGAATTGATAAGGCAACCAAACATGTGGCTGCCACCTCGGCCTACCGGAGGGCTTGCATAGCTATCATAGGCTTATTTGAGTGGGCTTGCTGCTAACACGCCTTAATAATGCAAAACACCAACACCGACTTGCTGTCAAATGCTCTGACCCTGTCGTTTAAGAATGCAGGTGCGGGATGGACTATTGTAGCCTGCGCGTTAGCGATTTTCCAATGAATTTAGTTTGGCTTCATTCCTCTTTACGAGTTAGATGGTCACGGATAATTGCTTCGGCTTGGGTGTGCCCGACTGGTGTCGACGACTTGCAGATCCTCCTTTCTGAAATGTTCATCCTAGCAACCATCAGCACACTTGCCGTCATTAAACGGAGAAATTCGGCCGAATTTCGCTGCTGTCCTGTGATTCTCTTTCCCGCGTGCTTGCTCGACCGCTTACCTGCGTCCTGACCTTTCCAGCCTCTCTCCCCGTCTCTTATTACAGCGCTCGAAGGAGAGTACCTGGCTGAGGTGGCCAAGCGCCGCTGGCCGGTGCTACTCTTTATATTTTGTTTCGACATCTTATGCTATTTCTTCCGTATTACAGCGAAGTGCGTCCAGCTTATGCTGGAAACAGGTGAGAGATGCTAGTGGGTGGGGGGCCCATCTCGGGATATGGGTTATCGGAAAAGTGTGCGTGTCCGGGTTGGGTGTGGCCCCCGCATGGGTGTTGAATCCTTAGCCCACAGAAATTCGGTTACCTTTCGGCTTGGGATCTTAGGCGTTAGCTTCCCGTATCAGAGCATGCGCCTTGTGGATTTCAGTTGCTGTTCTAGATCCATTGTCCCTTGGCTGATCGCAGAGCCTGCCAGCTTTTTAAGGCGCGGATGCGACCTTGCCCGCGAGTTCGGACCTCAGCTGGCCAATATGGCGGTGCTTTACCTCTTCTTGGGGCTGCTGAATAGGCGCTCGCGGCGACTCGGAGACAAGGCAGCACGACAGGTATAATCAGTGCGAAACCCTTCATGGGTTCGTTTAGAATGTGTTTCAGGCACTTGTAAGGATCTGTATGCATGCAAGGTTAGAATCTTTCGCCTTCTCGACGTACCTAAGCCGAAAATGGCACTCCTGCAGCACGCAGGCAAGAATTCCTGCCGAAGCTCCTGGCTGGAAGCTAACGACTGGAACTTCCTGCTGTCCTCATGCTCCTGGCCATTGCGCTGCAGGAGGAGGTCCTGCTTTCCATGTGCATGGCGTTTGCCATCTGCAACTTGCTTGCCTCGCTAACGTCTGAGAACAGCCAGGACTATGTATACGTGGCATTTTTCCTGATCTGCACTTCAACCTTCCTCAAAATCCGATGGTGGGTGGGTACGGCTATCCAGGCCGTGCCCACCGGGCTCATGCAATACCTCGTCCTGCTGGGCACAACGAACAACGGCTTGTTTGGGCTAGGGTTTGGTGCGTCAGTGGCAGCAGGCTGCCATGCTGCTGGGCTTGGCGTCGGTGGAACATCGCAGCAGCCAGCGGGGACGCCCTGCAACCCTGGTAGGGGCGGTGCTGCGGCGGCCTCGGCATCGCACGGCGATTACGCTGGCGGCGGTGGGGCTGCGCCTAATTCGGTGACCAGCCTGGCTGCGCTGCTGCCGCCCCATGCCGCGGTGCATGTGGCTGTGGCCTGGGCGGTGGGTGGACTGATGGCGTACCTGGCGGATTGGTACCGGCGGCAGATGTTTGCTCACAGCAAGCTGGCGGCGCTGGCACACGGCAGCGAACTCATGGAGGCGCAGGCGCGCATTGCTGCTCAGCGTGCTCTGGCAGCGGCGCAGGCCCAGGCGGCGCAGCGGGCACTGAGCGTGGCTCGTGAGAAGGCAGCCAATGAAGCCAAGTCGGAGTTCATGAGCCTGATGTGCCACGAAGTTCGCACACCGCTGAACGGGTGCCTGGCGAGCGCTGAGATGCTGCTGGAGACGCCGCTGCTGGTAAGCGACGCTGGGCTGGGCGCGGTGGTGGCTAGTGAGTGTGGCAGCCCTGAAGGGTGGCGGGAAGGGCCCGGGTCGCGGCGAACCGATGTACATGTTGCATCGCTGAGGAACAGCATAGAACCCTGCGCTTCAAAACAGCAAACAGCCTACTTCGCTGGTACACTTTGCGGGTCGTGTCTTTTGCTCAGCGCCATACGTTTGACCGTTCAGAACGGTTACTTCTCCCCAAGTATAGTCAAGCCGCGAATGGTTGACTGCTAGCGGACGTCCCCACCCTCTCGGCCCCTTTCCAATCGTAGGCGGAGCAGCGCGAGCTGGCCGCCACTATCAGGGTTTCCGGCTCGATTTTGCTGTCCACTGTGTCCAATTTTCTGGACTTCTTCAAGTTGGAGGCCGGCAAGGCTCTGGACATCGTCCGCACCTGTACGGACTTGAGGCAGCTGGTGGCGGACGTGCATTGCATCATCGAAGCCATGATAGGGCGGGGCGGGGAGGTGGTGCTGCTGGACCCGGACATGCAGGTGCGCGGGCGGGATTAAGGGTATGTAGGGTTTGGACTGGCACGCACTGGCGAGTCCTGCATGACGCTGCAAGGATACGCGTTTCTATATGTGTTGCTTTCACTTCTTCGGGTTCGAACGGCGGTGAGCTTTTAGCCCTGCAACCCTCGTGGCGCCTCATCGCGTCTCCTTCCATCCATGGTCATTGCCGAGCAGCTGGACCCCCGATCCCCTCGGTGGCACTGCACCACCTCCTTGATGTAATGACGTCCCGGTCATAGCCATGAAGCGCGGCATGTCCAGTGGTGATACAAGGGTATTGCACAGTTCAGTGTCGCACGGCTGTCGTTCTGGCCACATCCTTGCACGGCTGTCGTCCTGGCCACATCCTTGCACCTTACTCGTCAGGCAAGCCGTACCATTGTTACCCACGATGCTCTTCCGTCCGTCCTGTGCCTCCGTCCACCAGGGCCTCCTGACGCACATGGTGTACTGCGACGCGGACCGGGTACGCGGCATTCTGCTCAACCTCTACACCAACGCCGCCAAGTTCACGAAGCACGGCCACATCCAGCTGCGCGTACGCGAGGTGCCGCCCGGCTACGCGCCCGAGCCAGCCGCTGACTACGGCGCCATCGTCGTGTCGCCCCCGAGCTACAACAATATCAACGGCGCGCAGCAGTCCTCGAGTGGCCACTTGGCGTACCCCACTTCGCACGCCGGTTCGCGGCCAGGGAGGCTGGCGTCGCAGCTCCCCAAGGGAGCGAGCGCCTCGGCCGCGGGCCACGCAGCGGTTACACCGCCAGCGCTCGTGCCCGGCTCCACGCAGCAGCCGTCGGTCCCCGGCGCGCCGCACCGCGCGTCCTGCATGGACGATGCGTCTGCGACGGGCTGGAGTTCGCTTCTAAAAACGCCTGCAGCGCACCTGCAAACAGCCTGCGCACCGCTGAAAAGTGGGGTTAGCCAACTGGCGGCCGATCATGCATCCAGCTCGCCGTTCCAGCAGCATCAGCAGGGGAAGCTGTGTGGCATCTCGTGTGATGGCGGGGACGTGTGCTCCTGGGCGGTCAGGAATACCAGCAAGCAAGACGGAGGGGATGTTGCGGGTTGCAGGCCGGAGCACAGTTGCAACTTGCAGGGCGCAGGCCACGGCGGAGGCAGTGTCGGCGATGCAGACGAAGTGTATTACAGCGGAGAGGCTTCACTCGTTTCTCCGGTCAAGCAGCCGACTCTTGACCGTGCCCTGACCGCCCCAGATTGCCGTACGGCCGCGCACGATGCTTTCCCGCGTGACGGACTTCCCTCGGACAGCAAACGGGACCCCGCAGCTCCCGCCAGCTGGCCCAACCAAGCTAGCAACGCGGATCACCACGACCTAGCGGGTATCTTCCATGCCAGCGTGGCGCCGACGACCAGGCCTGCTACCGGCACCGGCGAGGACGCCGCTGAGGCACGGGACTGTTCATACCCGCCTAGGATGCAAAACGCGATGGCCGAGGGCACGCCTCGTTGGCTCCTGTTTGAAGTCGCGGATACCGGTGGGTCAACAGTTGGTTTGCGTTAGGAGTCAGCGAGTGCAAGTGGTTACAGCGTATTTGTTTTCTGCACACCTCACCGGGTACCAGGTACCCGCAGGCAGCAATGCCATGGGTGAGTGCCTGAAGCCTCCTCTGTGCAGCTATTTATGCGCCGCCTCTCGCGCCCCTGTGCCGCACATGCATGCCTTTCAACCTGGCTGCAGGCACGGGGATAACTCCGGACGGTCTGAAGACGCTGTTCCGGGAGTACGTCCAGGGCACAGAGGACGAGATGCGAAAACCTCGCAGCAAGGGAGGCACAGGTCTAGGCCTGTCCATCTGCAGCAAGCAGGTCAGTCGGGTCGGGCACTGAAGGGGCACATGTGGGGCCGGGGGAAGGAGCGGAAGCCCGTGTACGGGCGGGCGGCCGGGTGAGATGCGAGGTTACGTCAATTGATGTGGTTGCACACGGAAGATATGTGGTCGCACACGGAAGATATGTGGTCGCACACGGAAAATAAGCTCCTGCGCAAGGCCTTACAACCGTCTTGTCCGCTTTTCGCTGTGCTTACGTGTCCGTGCCCTGATGCGCAGGTTGGCTTACTAGGCGGCCGCATAGGGGCGTACTCATGCCCCGGTCGCGGCTCCATCTTTTGGTTTACAATCCCGCTCATTGAGGTGTCGTCGCGGTCTCATGGCACGGAGATGCAGGAGCAGCAGCAGCAAGTGTTGCCCCTCAAGTCGAACCGGAACTGCCCCGAATTTTTCCCCTTCTCCGAGTTTACGTCCACCGCGCCCGCGCGGCTCTCCGGTCAGTGCGCACACATGCATAATTTCCCCAACCTGGGGCCGATACTTGGCCACGAGCATGGTTTGGCGGAAGCAGAGCCCTCGGACACCTCGAAGGGCCTACAATCTGGGGCCTGGAATTCTGGTGGCGAGTCCAAGCCCAGCGCACGGCTCATTCCTTTCCTTGATGGCGCGAAATCAGGGCCCGCGCTTGCGGCTGTGTGGCCCCACGCGTCGAGCGTGCAGCAGCAGCATCAAACCGAGGGCATGTTGCTACTCGGCGAATCGAGCGGCGGCAACGACGGTGGCGGCATCAATGCTTGTGGATCGCTCCCAACAGGAGCACCTACAGCATCTGGTATGGGTCCGTGCTCGTCCCGGCCTCCTAGTGATGCTGCTGCGGCCGGCGGGTACTGTGTCTCCGGGAAGGCGGCCGACGGAATCGATTCGGGAGGTGCGACCGTGCCAACCCCGCTGGCAGGCAGGACGGCGTCGGGGTCGTCGTGCTTCCTCAGCCTCCTGGAGCTGAGCTCCAGCTACTGCCGCCCTGCTCCTGACGTGATCCAAAGAATCGCCGCGTCCGCTGCTGCCCAGAAGGGCATGTCGACCGGCGGCATCTCGGGTCGCACCAGCGGAGAGGAGCGCAGCAGCGCGGCGGGGTCGCGGCACATGGATGGCGCCACGCGGAGCGTCACTTCGAAACACGGCAGCAACCAACATCTGGTCCAGCCGCACGGGGGCTTTGTTTGCGAAGATGCACGGCAGCCGGCGGCGGACATGATCTCCGCCGCCGCGGCATCCCCGTCGGCGCTGAGCTCTATGGATGGGCGCTCCTCTTCGCACAACCGTGGGTTGGTGCCCATGTTTGTACCGTCAAGCTCGGGCCTCAGGAATGGATCCACATCGTACGGCAGCGTCGAGAGTGTCAGCTACCGAAGTCCCTTTTGCCTGAATCGGCCTCATGACAACAGTGCGGCAGCCATGGGCGATAAAGACTCGTCGATCTTCGATGGCATTTCGACGGTTGATGATGGCAGCAACGGATTGTTGGGTGGCAGCAACCGTCGGAGTTTGCACCCCTGGGGGCCTTCGATGATGGTGGGGGCGGGGTCGGGGCAAGCAAGGAACTCGAGCACTTCCGGGACGTGTAGTGCCTCGGTTGGAACTGTCGCTTCGCCGGCAGCTGAGTTGAGCCCCAACGGAGCTGAGGTCAACGGTGTTCACCCCGGCCAACGACTGCAGGGTTCCGTGGGGATGGCAACGGTGTCCATGAA
Source organism: Yamagishiella unicocca (assembly GCA_003116995.1). NCBI lineage: Eukaryota > Viridiplantae > Chlorophyta > Chlorophyceae > Chlamydomonadales > Volvocaceae > Yamagishiella > Yamagishiella unicocca. The sequence goes on along the minus strand of BDSL01000026.1, from coordinate 691,910 downwards.
GGTAACAGCTGGTATGTACGGGTTGCCGTTGCAGAATGAGCAAACTGCTGGCGGCCAGCCCCCCGCCGTCCCAACCAGCTCACGGGGGGCAAGTGGTATAGGCCTGAGGACCGGTGGCCGGACAGATTCGGCCTCCAATTCTGCGCATTTCCGCGCGTTGTCTGGACGCCGAGTGCTTCTCGTCGAAGATAACCTCATCAACCAGACGGTGGCGCGCAAGATGCTGGCCAGTCTGGGGCTGCAGTGCGAGGTGGCGAGCAATGGACTGGAGGCAGTGAAGCGTATAGAGGACGCGATGGCGGCAGTAGCTGCCGCTGCCGCAGCAGCTTCTGAGCCTTGCGACAGCAGCTGCGAAGGCAGTAGCTGCCACCTCGCCGCACCGTCGCCTGGCACAGCCTGTCCCGCCAAATCCAGCAGCGACTGCCCCACGGCCCCGTCCTTTGCGCCCCCGTCCTCGACCAGCGCGAGCCTTCTGCCTGCCTCCCTCGGAAGTGGTGCGGGCCCCCCTGCTCAAGCGCGAACACCCAACCTGATGTTTGACGTGGTCCTCATGGATATGGCAATGCCAGTCATGGGGGGGGTGGACGCCACCCGCTCCATTCGACGGCTGGGGTGCGCTGTGCCGATTGTTGCGATGACCGCAAATGCCCTGGACCGGGACCGGGAGGAGTGCCGGCGCGCGGGCATGAACGGGTTTCTGTCCAAGCCGGTGCTGAAGGAGATGCTGGCGGAGTCGCTGGTGCGTGTGCTGGAGGGCTCAGGTTGGGCGCAGCAAGGCGACATGTGGACGATACCAAGGATGGCGCATTAGTATCGCCGCGACTGCGAGGGTCTGCAGTGGGACATGCCTGCTTCCTCCCTAAACCATGCCCCTGAGACGCCGATAATAGGGCGTCCAGCGCGATGTTTTTACAATAACCTCGCCGACCATGTTGGTGCAAACAAAGATGAATGTCGTGTGGTGGCAGGCATTGCTTACTCCACGTGTGGTAAAATGGTAGTCGAACCTATGGTGCGGTTGTATTGAACAATGGATGCCTTTAATGAAAGTAGTACCAGTGTTTTTGTTCTTGAAACTGAGCCGCTGGAGTCTGGGGCGCGTTGTTACGCGCCAGAGTGTTTCTTTCATGGCTTGGCTGCAAGGCATTGCCGAGCGTCTGAGCGGGCAGGACTAGTAACGCCGGATGACCGAGTATGACGGACGTCTTTGTTTTAATTGCAGAGCTGCAAGCATGTAGGCGTCGTGAGGCTTGATTGTACGGGTTTGGACGTGAGAGCTAAGAAGTCTGGATCAGCTGCGTGCCCAAATGTGAGATGCCCAACCCTGTCGACGAGGGACGTTATCGACGAGGGACGTTAAGAACAATTTTATGTGAGCGTGTCTTTGGGGGATTGTCGTCCAGCCCATATAGTGGCGGATGTCCCGCGCGTAGCTCTGAGTAACCTCAGACATTGTCTAGCCATTCAGGCCTGCCGTGCCCAGTAGTACATTGGGCGAACCCAGAGCGTGTGGCAGCATCGAACTCGCTGTCGTAGTCCAAACAAGTGTCAGCTCTAACCTCGGGCAGGTTCACGTCCATACGCGCTGCTTTGCTGTACCCTTGAGGTGCTTGGTATAGGGGCCGGAACGCTGAATGATGTCCTTCGCCGCCATGTCATGACTGCAAGCTGACTCTGGAAAGTACTTTGCGTACCTGCTGATTTACACGAACGGCAGACGCTTCCAACCGCATGTGGCATAAGGATCTTAAGGAGTGAATCCCAACAGCATGTCCATGTCCAAACCATGCACCGGCTTCCGCCCAGCACGCATTGCTGGCAGCCTGGTACAAATGTCATGAGTCCCATCCCATACGTCTTATCCGAACCCCGACAGGGTTTCCTGCAGGCTTCCGCAACTTTTTCTTCATATCCACCTCGTCGGCCATAGCTGCGTAGGTACGTCACCGGGAAGGCGGCGGAGGCGCGCCTTGCGGCATCATCATTCCCGGCCCCATACCATAGCCTGGCGGCGGCGGGGGCGGCATCCCATGTGGCGGCCCCATGCCATAGCCTGGCGGCGGCGGTGGCATCCCGTGTGGCGGGCCCATACCGTAACCCGGCGGCGGCATATTCGGCGGCATACCGTACGGTGGCGGCGGCATGCCGTACGGCGATGGCGGAGGGTAGCCCTGAAACGCAGTAAGCGGCGGCGCAAATCGGATTTCAATGCATTTCTCAAAACGCCGACATCAGTTCCAATCAGCCCTGGGACATGCAGCGTTGTTGCTGGCGTTCACATCGTAGAGGTACTGACAGGGTCGCAAGTAAGGCACTTGAAGCCCTGGGACCTGCCCGCGGGCGCATGTCGTCACAACCTGACCACAATCCACGCACGATCCTTGCCTCACCTGATAACCCGATGGCGGCGGCATCTGTGGCGGATAGGGCCCTGAACGGCGTGTGCGCGGTGCAGGAAGGCGCACGGCGGTAAGAGGAACAGCAGCTGGGTGGCAGCTAGGTGGCGAATACGGTTGAGTTCGAGGATGCCAGGAATAAAGAGCCGGTAGAATGTGTGACGGGTGTTTCTCTCGCGATGCGGACTCCCCCACCGCCAATGCCGCTTGGAAGCAGAGAGTCCTGGGACACAAACCCTCCACCCATGAATACCCCTGCGTGAACCCCAAACTCACCCCATGGCTGCTGTGGCGGCGGGGGCATGCCGTACGGCGCCGGCGGGTACGGCATTGGCGGCGGCATCGAAGGGGGCATTGGTTGCGCACCTGCAAGGACGCGCACACGTTCTCTTGGACCAATTCCCAAGGGAGCGCCCAGGCCATTAATGCAGGACAACCACGCGTGGACAGTCCTGAGTGCGGCGCTTGCCAGTGGCCTGGTACAACGCACGTTACTGTCGTAATGCAGATGACGGCACGCCACTTGCCCACTCACCCGCTGCAAAGCCCGATGGCGCCGTTATCACGACCGGCCCAGCCGGCGGCTGCCCAACCTGCTGCCCCTTGAGCTTGGGCCCTTCCGCGAACAGCTGGTTGGGGCGGCTCTGCGCCGCCATCTTCTCGCGCTGCTGTGCAGCCAGCAAGCGCTCCGCGGGTGTGCCGTGGCGCTCCCCTGGCGACGTGGCGGAGATGCCGGGCGGGCGGCAGGCGTCGGAAGTGGCCATACCATCACTTACCGACGATTCAAACATTTTCTGACCGGATCAAGGCATGCCAGCATAGATCTGGTGCTGCAATGCTGCATTCGCCCGGCAAGCGAAGGCAACGGGCTACACGAGCGCCAGTATATATGGTCAGCTACCGCAGTAGCGCGCATGCACCATGACCCCGACGTTCGGCTGTACGTAAACCACACGTACCCTTGGTGTCCTTTTTGAAAGCGTACGACACCGTGATGGCTCGATTGCACAGGTATTGGCCGTTCATGGCTTCAATGGCCGCGTCCGATGCCTCAAAGCAGTCGTAGCTGACAAAGCCGAAGCCACGCGAGTTGCCGGTGTCCGGGTCACGCATAATCTTGGGCGTGTTGACGATGACCCCGAAGGCGCTGAAAGTGTCGTACAACAGCTGTTGTGGGGAATTGGGTGTGCAGAAGCTCAAGACACCGGCACAGAGCACAACAGGCACCAACGGCGCTTCTGGCCAAGCTTTTGACCTCTTGTATGCCACGAAAGGTGCCTCGCTAGCCGTACATCCGAAGCCCCGCCCCGCCCGTTGCCTTTCATACTTTTCACCCAGCTGGGCATACGGCCTTCCCAGCTCCGTGCGTCCTTCTCATCGTGAAATAAGCTCTGATGGCAGTTCCTACCTAACGACAAGCACGCATGCCCTCCATCTGCGTGTCTCTACCATTGCCGGCTCTGTAGCGTAAAGTGCCCCTACCCCCAATGTTATTGCCTTAGTTTCCTGCCCCCGTTCCTGTGGTCAATCCTTGCTACCATGCTCACAGGCCTATGGTTTAAAGATTATGGACGGACACATGGGGCTCCACAACAGGCGCTGTCCAGCGAGCGATACTTCCAGACACATCGCCAGCAGTACCTAGTCGCCAGCATACCCCATGGATGTGTCCAAGACTTTTGCAGCCGTCATAATAATAGCGAGGTTCCAACCCTTGTGTGCCCGCAGGCGCTTCGGCATCATGGTAACCCTGACAGAAACTTCCAAGGAAGGCACCCCATCACATACCTTCTCGTCGACGTCGGCATCAAGGTTACCAATGAACAGGTTTGCGCCCACATCCGCCTGCCGCTTGTCCTGGCTGGCTTTGTTTACGCGAATGGCTTTGCCGTATACTTTGATCATGTTCAGGACCTTAATCGCCTGTGTAGCAGACAGGATCAATCCAGCAAGCAAGCACAAGGGTTCTAGAGGGAATCAGGAACAATTACGGTGCGCTTGTTCGGCGAAGTGCTTGGGATTTAAGATTCTAGGCCACCTTCCCAGGCATGCTGTATACCCCGTTAGTATGTCCCTCCCAGACACGCCATCAACATGGATAGCCCGCTGTACTTCCCCTCGGCGACCCCACCTTCGAATAGCAGTAATCGCTGCAAAGCACGCAACCTGGCTAGGAGGCTTCCTGGATGGACCTTGCTGCCACGCCCCGGGTATTGCAATAAAATGTACTCCTCATCCCATGCAGCCAGAGCCGCCTCAAACCCCCCGCCTTTGCCACTTACGTAGTCGGCATCCTCCTCGCCCTTGAATTCAACGAAGCCGTATCCTTGGTGCTGGCTAGTGACACGGTCCTTGGGCATGTACACGTTCACTGCATACGGCATGCCGCCAGACACGTTTGATCAAGTCGCACGTTCCGCCCACTGCCACGAAGACTCACCAACGGGACCGGCTTGCGTGAACAGCTCCCAAACTAGCTCTTCCGTCACCTGCGGCGCTACAACAAAGTCCTTCAGAATGCTGACATGACACCGGCCGAGGATATCATATACAAACCTGGACATCCAAGTTGCCAACGTATACGGTCGCTTCCTGGTTGCGATCCTGTGCGTGCTGGCCGATGAGGTTGGCACCCACGCCCGGTGCAATGCGACCTCCAGCTGTCCCTGTTACTGACATGATTTCTACAACCTAGGCGGGGCTCTATAACGATGTATTCACCCGCGTAGCCCAAACAGTATCTGCCTGAATTGATGGTTCAACATATTGTAGTGGTTTTATATTGGAGCATTCTGATTATATCGCACTTGTCGAGAAAGCTTGATGAACACAAAAGCTTTTGGTAAACAGGAAGTCAGGTCGAAAAAGCGGCGGAACTCCTATGTTCGCACTGTTATACGCAGCTTTAGCGACGCAAAATTATTCCAACACCTTTCAGTATGTTGACTCCATGACCGATCCCGAGCGAAATTTGTCCCTAATGCCGTACTGAAGTGCCGCGAGCCCATGTCTTCGATACGACTGGTACAGTGGTACTGACGAACAGGTGGCCCATGATGCTGAAGAGGCCGCAACAACCTGGATTGCAGGAGCCCTGAACGCACACGTACTGGATAGGGAACACATAACGGAAATGGAATGGAAGGTGGTGTGTCTACCAAAGCTTCGCATTATGCATAACCCGTACTGGTAAGTGACCTATGGTGAGTGGCCTATGGTGAGTGGCCTATGGTGAGTGGCCTATGATGAGTGGCCTATGGCCGTTTCAGGGTTTTATTTCGGGTGTCTGAGGCCAAACTGAAGAGGGATCAGCAAGGCGAAGGCAGTTTAGCCACCGTTTGGGGCAGACACCTACGGTCTAATCACCGTAGCAGCTTTATAGAGGATATTGGTAAGGCCATGGCGCAGGAATGCAAGTACTGAATGGACGACAGCAAAGTACCAACGCGGTCATCGTGGATACACCTGCACCGACAGGCGACAAATCCTGGCCACGCACCTCTGCGCATGGCTGACCGACATTTCAATCGCTGGAGCTCAGCAAAAGGCATGGCGTGGAGGCTGATTTCCGAGGCTCTACGCGGGCCTGCACCCGTCGTGCTATAGGTTGGGGCAGGTTTTAGGCGGCGGCCCCGGGAAGCCATCTGGGTCATGCAGGCCTGGGTGCGTCCTCATGTTTTTGGTACTTGAGTACAAGGCAATTGTTGGGAGTCCTCCATCGCTTTCCGTCGAAGTGCAGAGCCGCTTGATGGAAGTTGGCCCAAAGTCCATCCCCGCTCCCTTCTGCGCAATCTTCCTTTTAGTAGGGCATGGGTGGAGGGGTTTCCGGTGCAGATTGTAAACATGCTGGCAACCTGCTGCATTATGGCAGGAGCAGCATGAATTGTTCTGGGGTTCGTTGGCCGTTTCAACTGACCAGCGGCGGCGGCAGTCGCTTGCCACCCATCCAGTACGGAGAATAGTTTAGCCGCCACCAAGTGAAAAGTAGGCACCGAGAATGAATGTGCCGGCAAAGGAACTAGTATGGTAAACAGGAGCTGGGCGTAGGTTTAGGCAGCCAACCTTTCCAGCTGTTGTGTTCTCGTATATATGGCTTGGCCCGCTGCAACCTGCTGCAATTCCAGGAAGTTGTCCACAGCCGCTCTATGGCCTTGTTGAGCATGATTTAGCACCGAATTGACACATGGGATTGACACAAAAAACGGTGTACTTCCTTGTTAACGCCATGCACGCTGCACTGCTCATTGGCAGCTATGGCAGGCTATGGGAGCTTGTGGGCGTACGCAGTTAAGCTTGTTCGAACGTCTCTCCCCTGTTTGCGCCGTGTAGCTATCATGGATGGGCTCCATTATTGGTGAAAAGGGTAAAGGCCCGCGGTCGGCGATGAAATGTATTTAGACGCCAAGGTCCATTAGGGTCCATTACTCCGTTAGCGCTTCCCGGCTCGTTGTCAGGTTACAGCAGCACCTCTTTAGAGTCCACCCGTGACCGTCGCTGTTACGCGAGATGTAGGTAGCGTCTGCACGGATTTAGCTGGACCCTGAACTGGGTCTTCGGCGCCGCAACACATGTTCGAGATGCGACTGAAGGTTTGCCGACGGATACGTATTGCTTAAAATTGAAGGCGATGTACTTACGTTTATAACGTGAAAAGTAAACTGTCGCGTTTGCAATTCTCGTTGCATTGCAGGCATTTCATGCTCCAGGGTACGGCGCCGACCGGCACCCCACGAAACAGCACGCCATGGCGTTTTAGTGTGAACTACATGAATTGTAATACCCACACGTGTAGCCTCTCCTGTTGCAATCCGTTAACTTCAAACGAGAGCGTGCTCGCCTGATTCCACGACGCAGCTGAGGCTGAACCCTCGCAAATGGCACAGGTTACCCACCTGGTCCACGAGCTGGCGTCTTTAGCGCGTCCGTATCTGAACAGCACACAGCCGGCGATCGCTCGGGCGCTTGTACAGCGCGTGTCTGCCTTGCCCTACAGCACATTGTTCGGTCATGTGGAGGCAGCGCCGAAAGATCCTATTCTGGGCATCACGGAAAAGTTCCTGGCGGATACAGACCCCACGAAGATAAACCTGGGCGTGGTGCGTTTGCGGCGTCACGTGGCCGCCGCCCATTGATTGATTACAAGTTGCGCGCGACTCGTGTTGGATTATGGCCTGCCATATGCGATAGGTCGGGTCGTCAGCGTTTGTTAGTGATTACTTGTCGCCGAGGTCGTTACGTGCTGGCAATCGACAGTGCCTGTCCCTTTCCAATCCGAAGGGTGCGTACCGCGACGACAACGGCAAACCCGTTGTGCTGGAATGTGTCCGCGAATCCGAGCGCAGGATTGCTGGCAAGCTCTTCATGGAGTGAGTGTTTGGCCATTTCGCACCAGCGGCGTGTCACGCATCGGGCGAGTTGGTCTCACGCGGCGTTGCCCTGAACCTGCAGGTATCTGCCGATCGGAGGCCTTCGCGACTTCATCCATGAGTCCGTCAAGCTTGTGTATGGTGATAACCACGCGGTACTCCGCGATGGCTTAGTTGCCGGGGTACAGTCCCTCTCGGGCACTGGCTCCTGCCGCCTCTTTGCTGAGTTCCAGAAACGGTATGTTTGGCCGGCATGGGGACGATGAAATCATGGAACCGATAAATACATTGTCTATTGAACATGCGTCGACGTGTAGGTTCATGCCGGGCACCAAGGTGTTCATCCCGGAGCCAACCTGGTCAAACCACTTCAACATTTGGCGTGATTCTGGCGTGGAGTACGCGAAGTACCGCTATTTCAAGCCAGAGACGCGGGGTCTGGACTTGGAGGGTTTCCTGGAGGACGCGCAGGTGCGAGAGGTGCCAGGCCCAGGTAGCCGGCATCGGGGTAGAGGGCCTAGCTAGGGCCATATTTAACTGGACCATTGGATTTGTTGCACAGCTTGAAGAAATGCGGGGGCTCAGCGCACGGCACGCTACGGCACACGGTTACCCTCTTCGCTCGCATGGCGGCAGCTAGGGGTTTCCACAGTAGACATGGCACCGATGTAAAGACAACCGCAGAGGCGTCAGCTTTGGATGTGCTACCCATCCAAGTGCGAGAGAGCCCGGGTGGAACCGCCTACCTGACTGTCTTGTGCTGCACCTCCGCCGCCTGCAGCGCGCCCCCGACGGCAGCGTCTTCCTGATGCACGCGTGCGCGCACAACCCCACGGGGGTCGACCCCACGGCGGACCAGTGGCGCACCATCTCGCGGGTCATGGCGGAGAAGCGACACTTCCCCATGTTCGACATGGCGTACCAGGTGCGGTGCGGGTCGCGCGAGGATGCGTCGGTTTTGCGTGGGCTGTGACGTGGTGCATAACCTCGCCTCGAAACATGCGTGGGTCAGAACTAGCAAGCATGCTCGCCGCAGATCGGGGGAATGGAAAGGAGCAGAGGTCGGGTCAAACAGGTGTATGTACCTTGCTGTAACATGTACCGCCATGTGGGTATCCGGTATGGAGTTCATTGCACGAGGGCGGGCGAGGGGGGCCTTGACAAGGAGATGCTTACGATACGTTTAGGCGCAAAATCGTGGGTGTATGTAAGCGCGCTGCTGGGGGCTGCTGCCCCTTGTGTTGCTCTGCAGGGCTTCGCCAGCGGTGACTGCGACCGTGACGCGCAGTCGATCCGCATTTTCCTGGCCGACGGACACCGCCTGGCGGTCAGCCAGAGTTACGCCAAGAACATGGGACTGTACGGCCAGCGCGTGGGCTGCCTCTCCATCGTGTGCGACAACCCCAGGTGCGGCCTCTTCCGGGGGGCCTGGCCGTGGAAGGCCGCGTGAGGGGCGGATGAGGGCGTTGCACCGTGCACCTGGGACACCGGGCGGTCTCTTAACGTTAGCCCACCACCTGTTGGCGCACGTTTGTTATATTGGACTGCACCCTGTGTTGTTGGCGGCGATGACAGGGACGCCGCCGCTGTTGAGAGCCAGCTGAAGGCCGTGGCGCGAGCCATGTACTCCAACCCGCCGCTGCACGGCGCGCTGCTGGTGACCAAGATCCTCGAGGACCCCACCCTGAGGGCGCTGTGGTACAAGGTGCGTGTTTCCGGGCGTGCGCGTGTGCGTGCGTGCGTCGCCACGCGGAAGGGAACTAGCTCAAGGAGCGGCGTTGTAATCGAGGGATGAGCACCGTATGCCGGTAGCGGAATTCCGTGTGCCCAGTTCGCGCCGGCGAACGTAGACGATGGAGGGGAGAGAAAAGGGAGCCTGAACGCGGTGGGCTGTGTGCGCTAAGGTACGGTGTCGAAACGTCACAGTGCCCAATGTCCTGGCGAGGCACTGCCCTACCAGCACTGTGGATCTCTACGTGTGCCGCAGCCGGCACTCGCTCCTTCACATGGCTTTTTCGACAACCTCGCCCTTCACAAAGCGTACTTCCCTTGCAAACTCGGTGAAAAATTCAGGAGGTCAAGGTGATGGCGGATCGCATTATCTCCATGCGGTCGCTGCTGCGGCGGCGACTGGAGGTAAGCTCGGGTCGCTGATAGAGTGCGGCGCTATAGATTGTTCTCCATGCTTCCAATGTTCGAAGCATAATGGGCATGATGTACCTGCGTTCAACTGAATTAGGCTCCAGGGAAGTTGAAGTACCAAGACTCCCAACCTGATTTGCGTCCGGTTAGGGACATCCTCACCGCCACATTGCCGTGAGATGCCAGGAGCGAATCGGTGTGTACGACCATCTCGGCCGTCCCCCTGCAACTGCAGGAGGCTGGAAGCCCCCTGCCTTGGAACCACATCACTGACCAAATTGGCATGTTCGCATACAGCGGCATGACCGGTGAGATGGTGGACACGCTTGCGTCAAAGGACCACATCTACATGACCCGCAACGGCCGCATTTCCATGGCCGGGGTCAACTCCCACAACGTGGACCGTCTGGCCGAGGCCATCCACAAAGTGACGAGCGGTCGGCAGTAGAGATGCACGCACATGGGATGAGACAACAGCAGCAGTCGTGCGCTTGGTTGCTGTGAGCCGGAGTCGCGCACTGCATGATAATTGCTGGTACGGAGCAAATTCATCGTGCCCGACCTGACGATCCGGAACGTGGGACCCATTCATCAGGGGTAGATATCAAGTAGTCTACTCAGGGCTCATCGTACTTACGTAGGGGCTGCAAGCGCCCGGTGCAGGACATAGTCGGATGACCGGGCAGGCGGTGCTGCATTGAACGATAGGTTGGTTTTCGGGAAGTCAGTGAACAGAGGGTGTCGATGTGATGCCACTAGTAGGGAGGTGAGTTGTTTCGACCTGGAGTATTCCTACCACTTCGTGTTTGCTGCTCTTGACCCGACTCGTCTGGCAGACCGTACTGAGTGCAATTGAAGTATGCGCAAACTTGCGGCTTAGTGTGCAATTTATTTTGTGTGTTAAATTTTATTACTGTGTTAGATTACTGTTTTAGCTTGGAAAGGACAACATGTGACACCGTTTGCGGTGCCACCTGCAGCTCACCGCCCGCGCTTCATGGTGCGCGTCATTGTAATGGGTTGAGGTGCAGCCATGCATTTCTGCTGAACCGTGGTTCCATGGCGGAGGGAAGCGGATACTCAGCAAACCTTGCAGCTCGAGTCGGGAGCTCAGATCACCGGGTACATATGGTGCGCGCCGGCCGTACCAGCCTGCCAATCTCGCGAACACCGCCTCGTCCACACAGCTAATTTGGGCCGATACGTCACTCGGAATACACTCTGCCACAATCGCTCCTGCTCTAGGGACACTAGGGCTGTCGCAAAATGCCTCGACGGCGTTATTGGCACTCGCTAGCAAACTACCTGACGAGATGGATGAGATGCGGCGTGGAGATCTACTGGGATCCGGATAAAGGCCCAGAACCGCCCAGAACCGCCCAGAACTGCCATTGCGTATGAACCCACGCGGACGTACGCGGAACATATATGAACAGTGCGTGTTTCGTCCCCATCATCCAGCACATCACTACGCGAGGAAAAGGGTCTCGCAAACGGTGCCCGGGTGCTGATAGCTATGTAGTCGCCGATGGCCAATGCCAATGCCGGTTCCTTAGAAACATGCACATACTTCAGTGCATGGATGCTTTCGGCCAGGCTGGTAGCCGCAAGCACCAGGATGTGCATCCCAATACACCGTACCGCGGCCTTACGTCAGTCCCCGACCACTTCATCCCACAACCCAACCCATAACCATCTCCACCATGTACACATGCGCCGAAGGCCAGAGCGCTAACCCGTACTCCTCTTGACCACGCCAATGCTGCCCGCGAAGCGTGCCTGTTACACATCTTGAAGCCACCCATCCAGGGCCGCGAGGAGTGCGCCCCACAAGTCAGTGTCACCCACAACCTAGCAACTCCTCCGCCTGCCCTTACTTGGCCTGCCCGGCTTGGCGGCTCTTGATATCTTCCAAAAGGTCGGCGCTGAGCGCCTTGTTCTGGGAGAAGTGCCTCATGTGCAGGATGGGCACGCAGCCGGCGGACGCCAGGCTGCGCCCGCTCACCCGCTCCTCGCTGTAGGTGCGCGGCCGGTACCTCTCCAGCAGGGCCTCGCCTGCGCAGCGCGGCGCACAAGGGGCGCATGCAGTCATCAGCAGGTATCAAGTGCGGGAGCACGAGTGGAAGGCGCGAGGGCCTAGAACGCTGCGGCAACGATGGCAAGGCGGTGGCGGTGGGCCGCTGGGCAAAACAAGGGGGCAGCTTCACCGGCTCCGGCTGGCAAGGGCACTTCTGATGCCGCCCAGGTGTGCTCAAGCCGTGTGCCGAGGGCTCAGGCCCAGGTCGTACCTGCGGGGCTGCCGACCCGATCGCAGACCAGCATCAGCGCGCTGAGCGTGTTCATTTTCATGTACGGGCAGGCAGCGCAGCCGCCTTCCAAGCTGCAGCCCTCGCCTGATGCCGGGCCTGGTAGGTGGGGACGGCGAGGGGGCGCACAAGTGTGTACGATAACCCACATGCAGCGCAAGATGTCACGCCGTACACCACGCCCAGAAGCGCGGTAGAGGCAAGGCGGAGGCGCTACGGTACCCTCAGACAGCCATTCCAGGCGTGGCACAGCAAAGGCCCCCTACGGAGACCTACCCGGCACCAGCTCCAGCCCCGAGGGCAGCTCCACCGGCCCGCCGCTGGTGGCCTGGCGGCTGGTGGTGATGGCGGTGGGAGCCACCGGGAACACCACCTCGACCTCCACATCGTTGCGGCCCGCCTGGCAGGGATCACACCAGCAGTTTGGCACGTAAGTAGCATGCTTCACGTTGCCCCAACCAGCAAACCTACAGCAGCATACCGCCATGGCCGCACTTTCCCTGTGGAAAATCATTCGTAGCCGCCTAGCGCTTCCTACACCCAGCCCCTGCCGCCTACCTTTCGCAGCATGCCTTGCACCTTGCGCACGATGGACGTGATCATGCCCGCCTCCGTGCCCAGCACGAACTGGAGCCTCTCGGGGCGAGGAGCCGCCAGCGCCTCGGCCACCTGCGGCAGCGGCACCGCTGCGTCAGTAGCTGCGTGCCCGATGAATACCACCACCTACTAATCGGTGCAACAGGACTAATACCGTGGCCACTACGTGCGCGGCCGTTGCCAATCATGGCAATGTCCCGCGCTGAGTCGATGTCTGCAGGCGCGTCCTGTTCCTAACGCGGCAGAACGCTGCAGACGTGACGCCCTGACGCCCGGGGCTAGTCAAGCCCCGGCGCAACCGGGGTTCACTAAAAGCGCACCTTGTCAGAGATGAAGGTCAGAATGTTGGAGGTCGATCCGACCACGCCCATATTCCTGCTGCGCTGAGCCTGTTGCGGCACACAACAGGGCTGCATGTCAAGTACGGGAAGCGACGAATCAAGACACGCGCCCCTCAGCCCCTCAGCCGCTCTGCGGCAGACTTGTTATGTTGGAAGTCACACTGTCGTCTTTCCTCGAAAACCCTGTGGAATGCACCTAAACGCATACACAACTTGGACCCACGTGGGCCTCCCGCCTCCCTTTATGGGCCCTCACCTCCATGGCCAGTCGGAACATCTCTCCCGGCACCTCGAAGTGGGCCGCCAGGTAGGCGTCGCCGTACGCTGTCCGCACCAGCTCCGAAACCTCCCCGCCGAAGATGTGGTGCACGATGCAGGTGCCGTCGTTGAAGTAGCGGAAGCGCGGCAGCAAGGACCTGCGGGTGGCAGCGGCCCCGGAGGTCAGCTCCCAAGGCCCCAGTACCAACTCCACGCCACTAGTGCCTAGTAACGGCCTACGCCTCGAACATCCCCCATCGCCTGGCCTACGGTAACACGAAATGAACAGCAGTGTACCATACTAGCCACGTGTACAAGCCCTCCCATCTTCCTTTTCACGGTAACGCGAGCCCCGCCTCCTGCGCCACCTGATGCTCTCCACTGTGTGGCCGGGGTGCAGCCGCCGCACGTCATCGTCGGTAGCGCTGGAGGCCAGGTCGGCGAAGAGCTGCGCCAGGTTGCGGCCCATGTAGGTGTCGGGGCCGTACCACACGGTTGCGTGGGGCACCTGAGAGGAGAGGAAAGGAGAGGAGAGGGGGCCGACGCCGTGGGCGCCAGCGCACGTGCAAGTCAGTCGCATTGCCGCAATATCTGGTCTGAAAGCGCAGGCGCGCACGGAAGGATGACGAACACCTAACAAGGCTATCACTATCGCTGGCAGGACCTGCGGCCGCCCTTCTTCCAATTCGACGACGTCGCCATGTGTGACAATATCCCCCAGGGCCAGGACTTCCCCGGCCCTCCACCGGCTGCCCTCCTCTCACGCCCTCCCCCGGCCCTCCCTGGACCTGTTGCCGCACCGCACCTGCGCGAAGGCCGACAGCACCGTCTGCACCACATTGGACGAGGTGCAGGTGATGGTGGGCACCACCGCGTGGGCCAGGGCCTTGGTGCGCAGCGACGTGTTGATGTACACCACGTGCAAGCTGCAGGGGGTGAGGGTGACACGTGGCGGATGGCTGGTTAGGCTTGGCGCGGTTGCCAGGGGGGCGACAGCGGTCCTGCGTTCGGCCCTGTGCTCTCCAACCCGTCCTCAGGAACACATCCGCAGGGCCGCTGTCTTGCTGCAGCGCAGGTGCATGGACGTGGGCAAGGCGCATACACGACCGTATCCCATCCCGGTCTGTACCGAGCCGCAACCGGAGCCCCAACAAGAGGGACGCCGGGGCCACGCGTAGGTGGGCATGCATGGAATCCTAACACGCGCATCATCCCCACCGCCTCTCCCTCCCCGGCCACCAACCGCACGCGGCCCTTGTCCCCTCACCTGTCCGGAGTCTTCCCCGCCTCCGCTAGGTACGACATGTACGATTCCGACTCAGCAGCCTCCGCCAGCGAGCAGCCGATCTCAGCCTCTGCGAGCCGGTACACCTGGGCGGGTGCACATGTACGACATTGGAAGCCAATCAGGCGCCAAATGGAGAGCGGCTTGGTTGCGGCCGGGTGTACCGCGGGTGCGGACCGCTGCAATAACCCAGCAACCTATGTGGACGCGACACCCACGCTCACCTGCACATCCTGATGCCCCGACTCGTCCAGGATGGCCCTTACGTTCTCACTCATGAAGTCCACCCCAAGGACGCATATGGACCTGCGCACACAAAACAGGGGCACACGGCCGCGCCACTGAGGGTGCGAGGAAAACCCGTGTACGGCAAGTCACCCTTCCGCAGCACACAGCACACAGCATACAGCACACGGTGACGCGTACCTGCACCCCGCCTCCGCCATCTTGACAGCAGTATCCGCCATCACTAACGAGTCGCTGATAGCGATGTGCGGCCACTGCTCGGCAGCCGCGCTCAGGACGCCCTGATACGGGTGAGCGTGGCGGAGGGTTGGGAGGGCAAAGAACATTGTCGCACGCCATGCACATTTGCGGAGGGCAGGGCAGACACTAGTGACGCCCCAACGGAAGCGGCACGACTAGCACTACATCGCACCCACCTGCACCTCCGGGTCCATGTAGAAGTGCGCCACCACGCCAATCTGCTTCTGCCTCAGCACCTCCGCCAGCCGGCAGACCTGCGCAATGCCAATGGACGCCTTGCTGTTAGCTGCCGTAAAATAGCTATTGCTATTACGTGTCCATAAAAACGGCAGCGGTCGGCACGTTAACGAAGCCGCGAACCCCAGGTGCTGCCCCCGGATGACCAACACCCTTCCAGCCGTCCTCCTGCCCGATCTCGCCATCCGCTTAAGCTCTTAAAACTCAGAGCCCGGCACAGCGCGCGCCACAGCCAGCCGCCACACTCCCACCTGTCGCTGATCCGGTTGTAGGAACTGCGCCTGGGCCTGGGCGAATGCTCCCTGACAGGTCAGGACGGCGGCGAGTGCAAAAGCAAGGATTAGTAAGCAGCTACGGAAGACCAGAGGCGGGGCCGGAGCCCGCGACCTCAGTATCCTCATTTTGGAGCTTGTGCCGTCAAGGCCAATGCTTAGTGGTGATAAGACGGCGGCTGTGCGGGACAGCGTGTATGTCTTGGCTGCCACACCCGCAACCACAAGCACTGGCTTGCGGACAGGTTTACCGGCATCAAGATGGGAACTTCTGTGTTGTGGACGCATGCGTGCACGCGACTCAGCTCAACCCCACGCCGTCGTACGCGTCGTACCTGTGGTTCCAGCGCGCCAGCCGAAATCAGCAACGACGGAAACACCGCCATCGTCTCCGGCAGTGCCAGCAGCCGGGCGCGCTTCTTCGCGGACTCCACCATGTTCGCGAAGCCGTTCGTGCGGCTCGGCGACAGCACCCCGGGACCCAGTACGACCGATAGCTGCTTCAGCAGGACGGCGGACGACACCTATCGGCAAGCACCACGGGCCATGGTACGGCGGCCACGATACAGCGACGAGGGTGAGCGAGGTGGCTGCGTTGCAACGAATACCGTAGAGGACCCGCCCATGATGGAGAGGTGTTGGGCCAAGGACACTGCAGACGACGCGTACGAAGTACGACTGGTGCTTCGAGTCCTCCCCAGAAACGACCTAAAATTATCGCAGTTCCGGGCAGCAGTCGCCACCTTGCTGGTTGTACGCGCACCCGCAGCCGTGCTCGCTGCCTTCGTACGTGGCACCCTTTGCAACCCACCTCCAGCACCTCCTCCGCTGTACAGCCGCTCAGCCCTTTCACCAGCAGCGCGACCAAGCCCCGGGTTAGCTCGCTGTCGCTCCAGCCCTGTCACCGGCAGTCGCAAGCAGTGTGGCGGCAGCTTAGGAAGGTACGCTTACGTGGCTGCATCAGCAGGATAGGAAAGACGGGAAGCGGAATGCCCCGCCCCTGTCCATAGGAACACTATCCCTGGCCCCGGCCGTGTTAGGATCCTTCACCCCACCGCAACCGTCGGCCGGCGGTTGTCATGCCGCGAGTGATAAGCCACACGAACGCTGGGTTGGGGTGCACTCTTGCCTTGCCCTGCGGCCGGCTGTTCCCGACCCTTACCTGAAACTGCAGTCGCCCGGTGGATGCATCCAGCTGGGCCGTGAGCCACACTTGCGCGGTGCAGCCCATCACCCGATGCGCGGCAGTGCGCTGCTCGGATGGCAATGGATCAAGCGCCGAACCCAGTTCCAATAGCCGCCTGCGGCATCGAGGGCGGCTCGCGAAGTGTGACTACCCCCGCAACCACAGGACACAGAACACCAGGGTACTGGAACGCATCCGCACATTTCCTATCCGCCATCTGCTACCGTTCCCCTCACATCCATGACTCGTCACGCGTAAAACGTTTCAACACACCTAAGGCGTTCCTTGGCATCGTCGGCGCCTGTCAGTCGCTCAAGGGCGGATTGTATCAAAGGAGGCAATCCTTCAGTATGTTGAAATCCAGAACCGCTGGCGCCGGAGTTGGTGATGTCAGTACAGACGCTGCCGACGCTGTTAGTCGCCTCGCCAGTCACCTGCGCACGCAGCGGGTACCATTCAATTACCTATTAGAACGAGCCGGAAAAAAGATAGGGTAAGCGCCAAAACACGAAG
Source organism: Yamagishiella unicocca (assembly GCA_003116995.1). NCBI lineage: Eukaryota > Viridiplantae > Chlorophyta > Chlorophyceae > Chlamydomonadales > Volvocaceae > Yamagishiella > Yamagishiella unicocca. The sequence goes on along the minus strand of BDSL01000026.1, from coordinate 674,525 downwards.
CGAGAAGTGCAACGTTTACCAGCAGTCGCTCCTGATGGCTCCATCGCAAAGTGCGCGAGTGGTCGACCAGTGTCTGGAGCCTGCGCTGCCCACATCCGCAGTGGATTGGTGCTGGGGTGCCGCAACTGGTCCTCGAACCGCAGGTTGGGTTCGCCCGCTGTGTATTGGGGCGGGAGTACATAGTGGCGAAGCGGAAGCCCAGTCCTAAACACGCGCAGATCAAACCGGTGGGCTAAGAGGCTTTATAGCGTAATCAGTACAGGTGCTGGCCTTATATTTTAGCTTATACAGCCTCTAGTTCCTCCTCAGCTTGAAAACAACGCTGAGACGACCGGTTAATATGTTGCCATCAGTTGAAAAAGTACCATATCAGTCCAGAAAAATCCTTCCTGTTCTCAAATTAATGGCGTACCTGGTATGACACCCATCTATGCTCATGAATAACAAAAGTACGGCGAGGCCGCCGCCGATGTTCCAGTAATCGCACCAACGGGGTAACATTTTTACTTATACATATACCTGATAATAGAAGTGCACGTATGCGAGATTCGCGTTGATCAACTACCTTTCGTGGGTCGCCATAATACGGGCTCTGCGCTTCTCGGGGGCGAAATTGGCAAGAAGGCACCCTTAAGCAACTTTTCAGCATGTCTGCTTACGCCAAGCGGCTATGGGTAAGTGCCGATTACTCAGACATAGCTTTCCCTGTCGTGGTCGCCGACCCGTCTTGCTGCACACATCTCAGCTTGAGGAGGACCTGGGCGACGATTATCGATGGTCCTACCGTGTTTCAGCTGTGCTGTTCTCGGGCAGAAGCGAGTTTCAGGAAGTCGACCTAGTTGACACGCCAACCTGGGGAAAGGTAAGCAAAGCGATGCTGTATGCTAAGCTCAATTTGCAGCATACATACACGTGTGAAATGTTGCTTGTGCCTTAAGGGGCTATGTAATTGGTCCTTGCACCGTAATGGCGGCGCAGCCTACTCATGATGACTGACCAGTGGGATGCGTATAATCTGTTCAGGTCTTGCTGCTAGATGGGAAAATGCAGAGCACTGAAGCCGACGAGCAGGTTCGTTCTGTGGCGATTCGAGCGGGAATTCCTTGACGTTGCGCGCAACGAACTCCCAGGAGCGGGCGGCAGAGGCACTTGGCCGCTGGGCTAGGTCCACCAACCAATAACCTTCACACACATGGGATCCCTCTACAAGAATGCATTGCGGGCAATGTGGACGGGGCTGGGCCTCAATCAATACCCCCCTCCCGTCCCCTAGTCAATACTCTTTTTAACGTAACGTGCATGCGCAGGTATACCACGAGTTGTTGGTGCACCCACCTCTGCTGCATCACCAGAACCCCAAGCGGGTTTTCATCATGGGAGGTAAGCGCGAAGACATCTAGGTGGGAAACGCGTATTCCTTGGGGTTGCAACCCGGGATGTAGGGCTATGCTCTCCACCTGCTGTGGCGGAGCGTGTGTAGGCTTTGGAATGGTCGCTAGGGGGTAGGCGGAGGTAGTTGGCGGGGATATCGGGGGGGATGTGTCTTGCCGTGGTGCCCTCACGGCAGAGTGCCCTGCCCCTGTGCTGTGCTCCGCGCTGTGCTGCGCGTAAGCTGCCTCCAAATGCACAGAGGCTGACCAAACTGCTTGCCTTCCTCTTCCGGTCCGCTTGCTCCGCGCTCTTCGGTCAGGCGGTGAGGGTGCGACCGCTCGCGAGGTGCTGCGGCATCGGTCTGTCGAGCGAGTGGTGATGGTGGACATCGACAAGGTGCGATATGACTCAACCGGGTTGGGGTTGGCTTTGCGAGGAACGGCGATGTCCGTAATGTTGTATGCCTGCGCATGTGGTCCAAGCGAGCTGGTGGGGCAGGGTCGTTGCTCGTTGGCGCGCACCGGGGTGGCCGTCGACGCAGTTCACCAGTGAGGGCCCTTACAGCGATTTGGGTCGCGTCCACAGATGGTCCATGTACGCCAGGACAGTGCCACTCGACTCCCAGCTGGCAGCAGACCTGGCTGTTCGCCCGCAAGCAATTCCTGATTGGCCGTGCCAGGCCTGCTGCTGGCCGTCCCCGGGGGTCCGTACCAACACGCGGTCTCTTTGCGAGCCGGGGCCAAGGCCTCTAGCTTCCAGTTCCAGCCGTGCTACAGCCCGGTGCCGGCCCATACCGGCCAGCCGCGCTGCTCGATCGCGCCGCTCCCGCAGCCCTCGGCGAAGTCGTTATCAGCCACGTTGTGCAGTCCTAGCGTTATTTGCGTGGAGGTGGTCTTCAACGCCAGCAGCTGATGAGCTGGACTATGTGTGCGTTGCGGCCGTCGATTATGGACTCATCAGGGGCTTTGCCAGAATCGGGGCGCGACCTGCCTGCCGCGGCAGCAGAGGCGCCGCTGGAAGCGCCGGCAGGACGCAGCGGGAGGAGCCAGCAGTGAAGCCACGCCGCAGCCGCAGCGGATGCTTTGTCGCGTGGGGTATCATGTGTGCTACTGGGGGTATCACGTGCGATACTGCCCCTCCTGCTCCGCCGTGGCGACAGGTGGTCACCGACTTCTGCTCAAAGCACCTGGCGCGCAACACGGCGGCGTTTGCGGACCCGCGCATGACCCTCATCAACGATGACGCGCGGTTGCAACTAGAAAAGGCAGAGGACGAGTCGTACGATGTCATCATATCCGATCTGGCGGACCCGCTGGACGGTGGGCCTTGCTATCAACTATACACGCAGGTGAGGCGACCCGCAACACGGCACGCAACGCGACGCGTCTCATATATGTCTCCGGCGGCTGACTTCGGGGTCCTGGCGTGGATCGAGCATTGGGAGCATGTGACAAGATTGGGGACGGACGGCATTTCCGCCCATGCTTCCTTTGGGTCGCGCTACAATGGGGGTCCCGGCCGTTCCGTTGAACCCCGCTTGGTTGCTGCTGGCTACAGGAGTTTTACCGCAACGTGGTGCTGCGCAAGCTGGCGCCGGGAGGCGTCTTCATCACGCAGAGCGGCCCCGCCGGCTTTCTCTCATGTCGGGAGGTGTTCAGCGCCATCCACGCGACCATCCGGTCGGTGTTTCCCGTGGTGGTGCCGTACGCGCAGCACATCCCGTCGTTTTGCGACGCGTGGGGCTACAACCTGGCATTTAAGGACGCGGATCAGGTGGGTGGAGTGGGCGCAGTGTGGATCGAGCACGTGGCGTTGCGGTGGGCGTGTTTGGGCCTGGGCAGGGATGCAGAATGGCGGACGGACTTGGAAACGGCCGGGGGTAAGACTAGCAGGGAGGCACGTTAGTTTCTGGATGTGGATCTGGGTGTTTGTGGACACATCAGACGTTGAAGTCCGCGAGCACGAAGCGAGGTTGGGTTACGGGCTGCCGCAGCTAGGGGTCAGCACGAGGGGTGCAGGGCAATGCGATGCGGCGAGTGGAGAATGGTATCATGTTTTGGCTGGGCAGGGTACGGGCCGGTCACAACACAGCTTGTCGACACAGGCAGGGGAGGGGTGGCTACGACCGGACGACAGCGCCAGGTTTGGCGCGTTGGGATGCAGCGGGGGCCGCATGGGGGCGGGACAGTCGAGCAGCACTTGAGGACGGGATGCGGCTGATATTGGAGCCGGGCCGGGCAGGTGACTCGGGGCGGCAACGTACGGCGACCGCAAACCGCAGGGAAAACGGGAGCAGCAGTTAGGGACGAAATGAAGCTGAATGGTGGGAGAGTGAGCCAGGAGGAGGCGGAGGAGGTGTGCACGCAGATGCACGACCGGTGTAGCTGCGCGGCGCAGCAGGCGCCGACGATATGCCTGGAGGCGGGGACGTAGATGTGGCTACCTCCTGAAAGTGCGGATGGAGGAACGTGAGGCTCGGTGTCGGTGGGTGTTCACATAGGTATACGGCACTCCGAAGGGCCTGACGCCAGCTGCCCCTCTGTTCGTCTCCCGCCTGCCCTCCCTCAGGTACCGCTCAGCTCTGAGTTGATCGACGCGCGCATTGCGGAGCGGGTCGACCAGCCGCTGGGCTTCCTAGATGGACCCACGTTTTCGGGCCTGTGCCAACTCAACAAAATCGTTCGAGCGGCGCTAGCCACGGAAACAGATATTTACACGGCGGACACCGCGCGATTCATCCACGGGGCAGGTGTCAAGGGAGCGGGGGCGGGTACCGACGGCGCCTGAAGGGCATTACTTGGGACCACGAGATTGGCCTAGAAACGAGGTCGGCTCTTCAAGGTCAATAACAGTTTCGTTCGGGCGATTTTGATGACGAAAGCACTGTGGCATCGACATTAATGAATGGGGGTATAACTAGCCAAAGATCCCAAGGGTGAAGGAAGAGGGGCTAGGGGCGGACCAGGCTCTGCACTAATAGCAGACGGGAGGTATTCGTGATGGTGTGGTGTGGTTGAACTCGGTGTACTGGCCTTGCTGCAAATATACATGCGTGCAGGATGCTAAGTTTTATTGTGCGTCAACTCGTATGGCACTCGTACGACGTGCGTACGGAAACGAGACATAGTAGAGAAACTTGGCGGCACATAATTTGGGGGAAAGTAGGATGTTCCGGCCGTTTAAGGTTGGGCCAGTAGTCCAACAAGGTGCTGGTTAAATGTGTCACCGAAACCGAATATCAACGGCCAACGGAACCCACGGTGCGGTATCCAATTGTAAGGACGGACATGGCCTGGGACTGGCAGTTGTGAGACCGTCTGATGACCACGGTATCTAGGAAGGTGTCAAAGGATGGCTTTCTGGACCCGACGTTGGGAGATTGACACACATGCTGTCGAGCTGCCAATCCTGCTCCCACTGCCCTGCGCTGCCTGCCTTGCTGTGGTACTGGAGGCACGATGACGACAAATCGTCCTGGATTCCGTGCTGTCAATCGTCCTGAGAGACAATGTGCGATTGACAGCCCTGCCTCGTCTTTTATTCCAGTACTACATACTGTTCCCCCTGGCGGTCATGGGCTGACGTTACGGGCATCGGCACAGCGCCTCCGGATCAGCAAGGTAATCGTGGGGAATTTAAAAGGCTACGCCGTATGCTGAAGCCGCACAAAAGTTGGTACGCCTGGTAAGTACAAAAGGAGGTGCGTGTGAGACTGCATGCGCCGTAGTCGGCAGACGAAATACCACGTTGCGGCAGTGCCAGGGCACGCACTCCAGACCGCGACATGCGCATCCGGCGTTGTGTTTCCTTAATCCTGTAACCCCAGACACGTAGGACAAGCCCCCTCATCCGTCCGGTCCATCCTTCCCGCGTAGATTTGAGCGCGGGAGGTCGCGCCTGGGAAAGCTGAGTAGGATTAACCGCCGCCCTGGACTTTTCCCGCATGAGGCCCATGGCTGTCACAGCGAATCTAGCTCAGGGAGGTTTGGCGTCTTCCACGTTCGGCACCGCAGATTTGTACACACCTTGTTGGTATCGCTGTGAGTATCTAAGGTGTTTGAAGACACAGGTCTGCGACGTTACCCAGACAGTACTTCAGCTCGGCGAAGAGTAGCAAACGGAGGTGTAGTAAGGATTGGTTAAGCTCCTGCAAGCCCGTAAGGCCCAGATGAGGCAGGGTCTCGTTCGCAACAAGCAGACGTTAACCTCCAACAAGAGAACGGCTAAACCAACTGAATCATACGTACGCTACCAGTAAACGAAGCACATTATCATTCCTACGTCGTCCACTTTGCATGGAAGGATGCCTGAAGCAAGGCCAAACTAGATTAAAAAGCTCATGAGTCGAATTGGATTGGCAACCTTGTGTAATAGCCTACTTGTAGTCTTTTAGCAAATTTGCGGTCTCGCACGTACGGGTACCTCAACTATGTGTAGGACATAGTCAGGCCGCTTGCGCGAGGCAAGTTATATCAGGCCTCAGTGCAGTGATCCGTCTCAGCCCATTCTTCCGATAAACGCAAAGTCGGCAAGTGCAGAGCCGGGGCCATGGGGGCCAACTCCAGCAAGCTGGAGAAGGCGCTGGCGGAGGCCCCAGAGGATGAACGTTACTACGGCCTTGAAAACTTCGGGAACACTTGTTACTGCAACTCGGTCCTGCAAGCTCTCTACTTCTGTAAGCCTTTCCGCGAGCGCCTGCTCAAGTATGGCGGGGCACTGCCGGCGACCGTCGAGGAGAACCTGCTCAACTGCCTTGCGGACCTCTTCAGCCAGGTGAGCTTTCAGTCATGTTCGGGGCGTAGTCCATATGGAGGCTGGTGGGTACGGGGACCGCCGACGGCGTTTGGTGCCCAGGTGTGTATGCTCCCCTTGCCGCCCGAACCGGCGTCAGATACAGCATGGCGGCAGGGAGTAGCCTCCCTCGACTGCCTCATGTGTATGGGCGATAAAAAACCCCACGCGGCATGCGTTTCATGCAAAGAACCTATCGCGGCCAGCTCCCAATCGTCGCGGTCACGAAGGGGCGCCTCTCTTGCACGCTAGCAGTCGCAGCCCGCCCCTGGCGCGTTAAACCCTCATGGTCGCAGATCAACTCGAGCAAGAAGAAGGTCGGTGTAATCTCACCAAAGAAGTTCGTACAGCGGCTGAAGCGCGACAACGAGCTGTTCCGGGGGCACATGCACCAGGTATTATGGGGAGATACGGCATAGAACACACGAGCCCCTCACATGGACGACCTGGTGAAGCAATGCGGGAAATGTGGCGAAACACGTGCCTCCTGCGCCACTATGTTAATCCTCCACTACCCTCGACATGTCTCTGTTCCCGTCCGCTCAGGATGCTCACGAGTTCCTCAACTACCTGCTCAACCAGAGCTGCGAGCTGCTGGAGCTGGAGGCGAAAGGGGGCTCCACGACTCCGCAGCAGCCGCAGCAGCCAGTCAACACGTGGGTGCATGACATTTTCCAGGTTGGTCCTCACGTGTTGCAGAACCAGGGAGATCGACCGGATAGGCGATCTGTGCTTCTGTGTAGGGACTTCTGTGGAGGGGCGCACGGCGGTGGTGGTGGTGGTGGTGCTGCTGTTGCTGGGGGCCGCGTGGTGCTGGTTGCGCGCCCTGGCGGCAAGGAGACCCTGAGCGTGCAACACGGCAGCGGGCCCGTGGCTGCATCTGCGTAGCTCGCCCAAGCCACTGTTATTATCAGAGTGCATACCCAGTATCTGTGGGGTGGGGCGATGCGCTGACGTGCGACTCCGTTCCTCACACCGCGCTCGCGCCCCCTTCACGCCCCGTGGATTCGCGGATTCTCTTTAAAACCCCTGGTGTCCGAAGTCTATGCGCCAGCTACACTTTCCACGTCGAGTAACTGGTCCGTGTTTTTGCCCCTCAGGGTAAACTGGTCAACGAGACGCGGTGTCTGCACTGCGAGACGGTCACGTGCCGCGAGGAGGTGTTCATGGACCTGAGCCTGGAGATCGACCAGAACACGTCGCTCACGTCCTGCCTGCGGAACTTCAGGTGCGCGCCGGTTGACGCGGGTGAGGTGGAGGGAGGGGCTATGTGGTTCCGCTGGTCGTGTGGCTACAGGCCGGTGGTGGTGGCGGTGGTGGTGGTGGTGGTGGCGGTGGCCGCGGTGGTGGTGGCGGTGGTTAGGCAGCGTCTTTTCACCTCGTCTTGCTTGTCCTTGGTCGCCGCGCGCTGACAGCACCTGCCGCTGCCGCTGCCGCTCCCCCTCACTCCACACCTGCGCCCGCCCGCCCCCTCAGCTCCATGGAGATGCTAGATCGCGACGACAAGTTCTTCTGCGACCACTGCTGCTGCCTACAGGTGGGCGGTCGTGTTGGGTTACGGTATACGGTTGGGCCCGTTGGCGCTATGGTTGGCTCTATGGTGGCGGCAGCTCTCACGGCACCGCCACAACACTGCCACGGCACTGCCATGCCGGCGCTGACAGCGACCTGCCCGCGATCGCTCCTGCAGGAAGCCAAGAAGCGCATGCTGCTGCGCTCGGTGCCGCCGTGCTTGATCCTGCACCTCAAGCGGTTCAAGTACGTCGAGGCGCAGGGCAGGTGAGCCGGTGCGGCCGGCGAGCCCTCTGCCTGGCCTTCGGGCGACTGGTCACCTCATCCCTCCCACCCTATGTCTTCTCTTGTCCCTTCCAACCCTGCTATTGTTCTCCTCCTAAACCGCCTCCGCGGGTTTCCTCGCTAACCTCCCAATCCAGTACTTCCCCCTCGACGGGTTTCCTGCGCCCACCTAGCCACGCGCCCACCTAGCCACCCGCCCACCGATCACCTCAAACCTCCGCCCCCCTGCGCCCTCCGCCGCCCCTCCCCAGGCTGCGCAAGCTGATGTACCGGGTGGTCTTCCCCATGGAGCTCAAGCTGGCCAACACCACGGGCGACGACCCGGCGGGGGCGGACACGCTCTACAACCTCACCGCCGTCGTGGTCCACGTGGGCAGCGGGCCGCATCACGGTGGGTACCCACCGGTACTGGCCGGAGCCCTCCAAACCGTGTGGTGGCGGCAATGCGTGCAAGGTGTGTTGCGGACGCTTATCTCCCTGGCTTGGGTCGGCTGTCCCATGCAGGACACTACGTGTCGCTCATAAAGAGCGGCAGCCAGTGGCTGTTCTTCGACGACGAGAACGTCGAGCTCATCACGGAGAGCCAGGTGCAGAGCACCTTCGGCTCGACGTCCGACTACGGCCAGAACAACATGGACCACGGCTACATCCTCTTTTACGAGCGGGCCGCGCCCTGAAAGGGACGGAATGATGTTGGAGCTGCAAGGAATGATAGCCTGGCTGGTCGTGGGGTGGAGGAAGGAGCGCAGAGGTGACACGTCGTCAGCCGCGCAGCCACAAAACCGCATCGTCGCTGGGAACGCCCTCCCCGGCCTCAAGAGCACTGGAAAGTGTCCCAACCAGGGGCGAGGGCCTCTACCACCGTTTCTTCCCCAAGCGGAGGAAAGTACTGGGTACTGCAGGACCTGATTGAAGCAGCAGGCGCGCCGAGCGGATGGGTGGCAGCGGCAGTTGCAGCGTCCTCGCCGTGCAGCACTGTGCAGCACCTGTGTCCCGGCGTCCTGCTGTGGCGGCCGTTAAGTGTGCAGGGCCGCAGAGGTACCGGCGCGTTGAGTACGGCGTGTGGCGTGTCGATGTGACGTCACAGTGCACTCACGTCGGTGGCTGCCCACATTGCTGCCAGAGGGACGACTGCTGCCGCCCACCCGCTCACCCGCCGGGGTGACGGCGATAGCGATGGTGGGTGCGCGCGTCCTGCCTGAGGATGGCAGGCTCCACCGCGCGTCCAGCTTTGCTGCTCGCAGGCCTCGCACGAGGCAGCGTATAACTGTGTTTTGGAGGGTAGCCAGTAGGGCAAACGCGCAATGCCCTTTCAAAGCGAACATTGTTCACGCCCGTCAAGTGCCGCTGCCCCTTGTCGGGCATGCATGCTACCTATGTAATACGTCTCCATGCGGACATTAGCCGTGGCTACCTAGTTTTCCTTTTTTATCTTTTGTGTGCCGTCTGTTCACCTGCCGTCTGTTCACCAACCGTCTGTTCACCGGCACCGGACTCGACAGGAGAATGATTGTACTCCAATGCCTGGTCGTGAAGAAAGGGCACAACACCTCAGCTGATCGCAACACCTGACAATCTCCGACTGCTTTGACTGGTGCGGTGGACGGCTGCCGTGCTGGAGGGATGGATGCTGGGGCCCCTTGCGGTCCACCCCCTGCCGCTTTCAGACGCTGATCAAACCTTTGCATGCAGTTCCGAACGCACTTGGGTGACGATGATATCAGACCTCGTCGTACCGTGACTTCTCGACGCCCTGGTTCCATCAGCCAGAACGGAAGGACTAGGGACCTGTACACCGTAACAGGCCCAGCCATGCAATCTCAGCACGACACGGTTTCACCGTCACAAGGACTGCGACAGCTCACAGCCATACGCCTCATTTCCAAGCTCAACAGTACCGGAACACCGACAGTTCAGCACCACTAACCCGCAAGAACAATTGAACATGGACGTCCGACAGGAGATGTACCGACATACCAACGTTGGCGTCTAGACCGCCCGACCGGAACCCCCGCAACCCTTCCCACCACGTCGCCCGTGACGCCGAGAGCAACACCGCTCCCAGCATCGCGCACTCATTGAGGCAGTTCCCGTCACCAACTGCCGCATGACAACTGCCATACTACTGCGGGGTCGAGGAGGGAGGAGGGCTGGCACCTCCTTCATGGCGAAGCCACACCTTCAGTACGGTATACCTATCCTTACATAACGACGTAACAATGTCACCGATGAAACGGGTCCAACTTCGCGTACTGTCGTCATACCCACACGTACATAATGAAAATACCGACATATGTATGGAACCCGATGAGCGCGTGGAATAGCCAAAATCACGTCTGGCCTGCTGGATGGCTGGAGGACTCACCGGTCACCGCCCCCGCCAAACCCACACCACGAAATCAAGGCATCAATGCCTATGTGCTCTTGCTCTCACGGCCGCAGCTGTTACTGACCCGAGACCCGAGCCTCACATGCCTCTTCTGCTGCTGCCGCCACCACCACCGAGGTGGGACCTGCCCATGATGGCAGGCGAGGCGGTAACCTGCAGCGGGCCCTTGCCGCCGCTGCTGCCTGGCAGTGGCCTGCTGGGCGGCGTAACCCAGTTGTTAGCCAGAGTGGGCAGCAGGTGCGGCGGCTGCGGCGCAGCATGCGGCTGCCTCGACGCGCCAGCAGCACCAGCGTGCAACGGCACGTGCCTGCCGCCGTCTCCGGGTCCAGCTCCGGAAGCACCACCCGCCGTGAGCGTTGCCGGAGCGCTGCCGTGGCTGTTGCTCCGGTGTATCAGAGGGGGCAGGCCGCCGGCGGGAACGCTGCTGCCGCTGCCCGAGCTGATCAGCACGCCGTCGGCGCTGTTCAGGTTGCGCAGCGGCTTGGGGGCGGCGACCATGCCGTCCCCGCCCGCGTCGCTAGTCCGCGCAGCCGGCACCCCCCGCAGCGAGCCGTGCTTCAGCGGCACAGCCCTGGTGTTCTGACGCGCGGGCGGCACGTCGTGCATGCGCACCTCGGGCACCCGGCGGGTGTCCACCGCGTTCTGCAGCTTCTGGAGCCGCTGCGCTGGGTCGCGGTACTTGTCCTGCGGCGGGGGTTGCGGCGGCAGTTACGGCGGCAATTATGGCGGCAATTATGGCGGCAATGCGTAAAGCGAGGGCTGTGCTCAACACGTGCGGTAATACAAGCAGCCAACCAGAGATATCGCGGTTGCGCCGACGTGGGGCGTCCAATCACCCAATTCGCCAAGATGGAGTGATTGGGCGCGGACACAGCGCGGAGCCGCACCGCGAGCTGACGTGGCAGCCCCCAGTGCGCGGGGGCAGCCCCCAGCCCGGGTCAGTTGGGACCGAGGCAGGTCGCGCGGCGCAGCTCGAGGGCGCACCTGGAGCCGCCGCCGCGTCTGGCCCTGCTTCTGTCTTTGCGTGCGGCGGTAGTAAGCCTCCGCTGTGGCCAGGTCGCGGAAGCCCCACTCCGCCATCAGCGCCTGAAGCCGCTCCAGGTAGCGCTGCTCCCTGCACGGTCGGCGGGCAGGGTCGGCGGGCAGGGTCGGCGGGCAGGGTCGGCGGGCAGGGTCGGCGGGCAGGGTCGGCGGGCAGGGTCGGCGGGGAGGCGAGGGCGTTGTTCAGGAGCTGGACAAGGCAGCGCAAGGGTTGCAGTCGATGTTCACTCTGGGTTGTGAGTGAAGCCCGTGTACGCGTGAAAAACCGTTTAGGACAGACTCTGTCCACTCCGGGGTGAGGAAGGCACGCGGACCCAGTACAAAGGAAGGGGTGAGAGCCCCAGCCCTCCGCAACAACTTCAACAAGTCGACATCGGGCCCACCTTTGGTTGGGTGACGTCATGGAGCTGGAGACGCTCCCTGGAGTGCCGACCACGGGCTCAGTCGCGGCTCGCTCGCTGCTGAAGTCGTCCATGCCGCTGCTGCGCCGTCCGTCGTACGCCCCAGGCGAGTGGATGGCGCCCTCGGAGATCGTCAGCGGCGAGGGTCGCGCCGTCAGGCTGCCCGCGGAGGGTGACATGCCGGCTGGGTGGTGCGGAGACCTCGGCAGCGGCGGCAGGAGCCCCACGGGCGAGGAGGAGGGGTGCTTCAGCGGGTAGCCCGCCTGGCCGGACAGGGGCCCCCGCAGGAGGCCGGCGGGGGCGGCGTTCTGGCCGAAGGAGCTAGCCGCGGGGGGCACTGCCGCCGCGCCGTCGGACGCCAGCCAGGCCCCGACGTGGTCTGCTGCATGGAACCGCGGCGGATCCAGACCCTCCGTGTAGCCGCCACTCCTCGGCCCTCCTGGCAGCGCTGCCAGAGGCGGCTCTCCCAGCCTCGCCCCGGCGGTCATACCGGCGGCGCCGCCGACCCCAGGATTTACCACCAGCGGCTGCGCTCGGTACTGCAGTTGTTGCTGCTGCTGGTGCTGCTGGAGCCCCTGCTGCTGGCTATCAGCTCCGAAGCCAGGTGGCCTGCTGGGTGCCTGCTCCTCCTCAAACATCTTCTCCAGCGGCCTCAGGAAGTCCATCATGTCGTCCAGCTCGCCGCTGCCCATCAGGTCGTCGTCGTCGCCGTCGACCCCCTCGTCGGGGCGGAGGCGCGCAGCGGCGTGCACTGCGCGCATCTGCCTCCGCACCCGGTGGCCGCGGTAGTACGCCTGGACGGGTGGACGGGTGGGTGTAGGGATGACTTGGGGCAGTTGCGCTTTAGGGCCAGGCCAGCAGCAGCGACCAGCCAAGGAATGGGCTGTCCTGCACTTCCCAAGTACTCCACTATCGCCGGATGCGTGCGTGTAATAACTATCTCGCCCCAACCCTCACGCTCCTTTACACCGCCTGCAGCCCAACAGTAGCACTTCAGTACCCGCGCATCGGCGGCTACCGTACCCAGGCCTCGTTGGCGCCCTCCAGTGGCCTCCAGGCATGCACCCCCTCCCGCCGGCGCCTCCTCTCTCACCTGGATCGTCACCGCAGCCCTCTTCCGCCGTGCCGCCTCCTCGCGCAGCTTGGCGTGCCGCGCTCGTGCCGCCGCCTGGCGCAGGGCGGCCAGCTGCGGGCCGGTGCGCACCCGGTGGCCCCGCCACCACGCCTGGATCACTGCCGCAGCCGCTTGCAGCTGCGGGTCGACCGAGGGGCAGCACCGGATTCAGTAAGGTCAAGGTTACGGCGCTGAATACCAAGAGCATGAGGAGATGGGGCGTGTGGCAGCGCTAATGCGGTGTTAGTTTATTGATCGACATGCCACGCGCACACCGACGATAAACAATCATATGAAGGCCTTTAGTTGCCGTCCTCCCCTCCATCCACCCCCCCAACCTCTCCCACTCACCAATTCCTGGTGCCCCTCGCTGCGCATCACAGCCAGCCTCCGCCGCGCTCGGAGCCCCCGCCAGCACGCCTGCACGCCGGTCGCCGCCCCGGCCGCGTCCTGCCTCATGCGGCGGACAAAGTACGACGGCCGGACCAGCAACCGCGACTGTGGCTGCGCCACGGGGCCAGCAGCCCGAGCCCCACCGACACCCCGGCTGAGTCGCTGCAAGAGCTGCTGCATCTCCTCGCCCAGCCGCCGCCACACACCCGCTGCGGCCACGTCGTATCGCGCCTCCACCTCTGCAGCCACCGCCTCGCCGGCCAGAGCCGGCGTGGGAGGCAGCGCCGCCACTGCGGCAGGTGCAGCCGAGGCGCCAGCCGGTGCGGCAGCGAGCCACTGCAGGCCCCGAGCGATGGGCCGCAAGCCGCGCAGCGGCGCTGCGTCCAGCAGCTCCACCTCCCGGAGCAGCCGCGCCGCTGTCACCGAGTCCGTGACTGGGATCGGCGGCAGCGGCCCGGCCAGGTTGCCGGCGGCGGTGTTGCTGCTGTGCCGCTGCGCCAGCCGCTCCGCTGCCAGCTGTTGACGGCGGTGCAGCTGCACCCAGTCAGCTGGCAGCGAGGCCTCCCAGAGCACCTCGGCCCGCGCGAGCCAGCCCGCCGCCGAGGGCTGGCTCTGCGAGGGGCCCGCCCTGAGGACGCCCCCGCCGCGGATTGGCGCCGGCAGCGTGGTGGGCGGTGGCAGTAGCAGCGGCTCCCCGGCGTGGGTGTCGAAGCAGGGGCCGCTCCGAAGCACGCCGGAGCACGAGGCGCCGCTACTGCCTGCCGCATCCAGCAGGCTCCGCAGGGCGATGGGGTCGGCGGCGCCCACGGCCGCGGGGCACACTCCGGCGAAGTGCCGCGGGGGGGCTGGCAAGCTGGGTGGTGCGGTGCCTCTCCTCCGGCCTCCGCACCGCATGCCGCTGGGCCGGGACTGCGACGAGGAGACCGAGGCGGTCGTGGTGGTTACGGTTGTTGCCCCTATGGGCGCGGATTGGAGGTGCAGCACTGCGCACGCGCCGCTGGTGCGCATCTCACGCATGGCCGCCAGCGCAGCCAGCGGCGAGGCCGCTGCGGCCCGCACCACGTTCCTCACGCGCTCGTCCGCGCCCACGTCCTGGAAGTCGAGCTCGCGCAGCGAGGGCAGCACGGACAGAACCGTGGGTCGGTACCAGTCGGTCGCCGGCCGACCGGGCAGCAGCTGCGGCGGCAGCCCGGCGCCGCCACCGCCCAGGGTGGCGGGGTTGTCACTGATGTTAAGCTGTAGCAGTCCAGTAAGGCCCGCCAGCGCGTGTACGGCGTCCAATGATGATAGGCTGTTGAACGACAGGTCCAAGCAGGTCAGGTGGGCCATAGGGCCCAGCGGGCCCAAGCGCGAGATCCGGTTCTCTTGCAGAACCAGGCGTTCGAGCGAGGGCAGCATCAGATGCGGCGTCGCGCCGTCGCCGTCAGGGAAAGCCACCAGCGCATTTTGGCCCAGGTCCAGGGAGGTGAGGTACGGCAGGCACAGCGGGTCCGGCAAGTCAATCAGCGCGTTTCCCCGCGCGCACAGCGACTGCAGCAGCACCAATCCCTGCGGACGATCAAAGAGGGGCACATAGGAGGACGGCTCAGGAGGGGCGGGTAGCTAATGTTGCGGTGTGCTGGGGCAAGCAGGGGCGCTTCCTTCCGTCCATTCATCCAGGTCCGTCCGCGTCTACTCACCGTACGTCCCAGCTCCCATACCACGGGCGGCGTGCTGGCCCGGGTGCCCACACGTAGTCATGCACGTTCGCCGCCGCACGCGCAACCTTTCGACGCAGCCCTCTCCCACCTGAATGCCGTCCAGCGACGTGAGGCGGTTGCTGCTGACGTCCAGCTCCCGCAGGCTCGTCAGGGGCGCCAGGGCGGCCGCCAGGGAGGTCAGGCAGTTGCTCCGCAGTAGCAGGGAGGTCAGGCACGAGGCGCACGGCTGCAGCGCCGAGCCGATGTCGGTGAGGGCGTTGTCCGCCAGGCTGAGGGAGCTCAGGCCACTGCGCGCGCAGCGGCAGTTGGGGTGGGTGGTACAAACACCGGTTACGAAGGAAATCGTTTAGGACAGCACGGCAGTTGCTGGGAGCAGGTCAAGGGAAGGGGGGTTGCGGGATGAACGGACGGTAGAGTGAGGAACGGCGATGGGGGTAAGGGCGCCGGGGTGAGACGGCAGCCCCTGACCATGCCTGACAGAACACTAACACAGCCCAGTGCTGCACGCTTGGGTGGGCGCATGGCGTAGCTCGGCCTCCATCTGGTCCCATCAGACACGCAGCCGGCCAAGACACCGTGTCCACGCCGCCTAACAGCCCGCCGCAGCCACACCCCACTCCCGCACCTGCAGCCCTCAAGCCCCCGCAGCTGCCCCGTCAGCCGGTTGGAGTCCAGCGCCAGCCGCCGCAGAGCACTGCCCGCCGCCAGGCCCCCCGCCTGTGTCCCCTGCCGCTGCCCCTGCCGCTGCAGGTCCGTCAGCTGATTGTGCTTCAGCGACAACTCCCGCAGCCGCCCCAGCCCCGCCAGGCCATCTAGCGAGGTCAGCTGGTTGGCGTCGGCGGACAGTACATGCAGCGCGGGACACAGGGCATCCAGGCCAGCAAGGCTATTGAGCCGCTCCAGCCCAAGGTCTAGGCGGGTAAGGCGGTGCAGAGCGGGTGCGCCGGCGGCGGGCATGCCTGGGGCAGCAGCCGGGGCGTTCCGCAGGATGACGGCGCGCGTGAGGGGGGCTGAGTCCTCTGCAGCATCAGGCAGGAGGCGTGAGGCGGCGCCGGCGGCGGTGTGGCCCCGGGGCGGAGCAGCGGTGCCCTGGCGCGACTCGGTGGGCGGGCGTGGGGCGTTGGGGAGGGCGGGGAGGAGCTGAGGCGAGGGCTGCTGGCGGGGGCCGGACTGGAAGACGAGCCACAGGTCCAGCTGGGCCTGCGTGGTGAGGTAGGCAGCAGTGGCAGCGGCAGCGGCAGGAGCACAGGACGGGATGAGACAAGGAAGGTTGTATGCGGGACAGGCGTCAACGGGAACCGGACCTCGGGAGCTTCCAGCTTGTATGTGTACACCGTACCACATGCTCCCTCAACACAGGTTTACACGTGTACCCCAACCATGCGGTAGACATACCACGAGACCTCAGCCCTTAAGCCCTGCCCCCTAGGCCCTGCCCCCTAGGCCCTGCTACAGCCCACCTGCAGGTCCATCCGGGGGGACAAGGACCACACCGCCGTCGCAGAGCCATGCCGCCGCATCAGCTCCGCCACTCGCGCCGCTAGCCCGTCAGCGGCCGACCCGCCTTGGGCCCCCTGCTGCTGCCCTGATACCGCCAGCGCCCCCTCGGCCGCGCCCTGCAGCTGCGGCTGCTGGTGCTGGCCCCACTCCGGCAGCAGAGGCATGCCCCAATAGTCCCTGGCAACGAGCACGCCACGTAGGAGATACGACCCTGCGACCAGCGCGGCGGGGATTTCGAGCAGTGGGTGAACCTGGAAAACGATGAGCTAGCCCCGCGCCGCCGTCGCAACGCTCCCAGGGCCTTACACCCGGGACACACGGCACGCCATCGCCCTGCCACCATGAGACTCACCCCTGGCCAGATGCACGCAGCGGTGCAAGTCCAGCACGCACAGCGCCAGACAGGCGGTGTCCGGCAGCCCCAGCTGCAGCGCCGAAACCACACCAGACCACACCGCAACCAGCATGTCGGCCACACCGCCGCTGCGGCCGCCTGCCGCCGTGATAGCAGTGGCGGCGTTACTGCTACCGCCCTTTCCGATGGTGCTGCTGCTGCCCCCGGTGACCGGCAGCCCGGCCGCGAGCCCCGCCGCGGCTGCGTCCAGTGCCTTACGAACGCCCGGAGGCGGCTCGGGTGGGAGGGAGTCTGCGAACGGCCGCGCCTTGCTATGCAGCGCAACAGCCGAGTCCGCCGCAGTGCCCGTCTGCTTCGGCTGGGGCTCAGCAGGCTGCAGCCGCTGCTGCTGCTGGCCCGCTGCCTGCGGCCCACCCGCCCTAGGCCCAGCTGCTGGCACTGGCGGTGGCGTACCTGCCGGCTGGCCCGTCTGCCCTGCGGCTCGCTCCAGGACGACCCGCGGGTCGCCCAGCCCCAGCGCCGGCCCAAGGACCTCGGCAACGCCCGGCGCCGGTGGTGGCGCGGGGCGGAGGGCGCTGCATAGCTGCCGCAGGGCGTCCATCAGCCGAGCCGCCACCCCTCGCCGCCTGGCTGCGAGCGAGCTGTCCGCGGCCAGTAGCCTATTCAGGCCTATCCCGCAGCGCACTGCGACGCCCCGCGCGGACAGGAAGCCGTACAGCGTGCCGCTGGTGGCGGCTGCGGCCAGGTCCTGGCTGCGGGCGGCTTGGCGCTCCCTCAGCGCCCCATGGGCGTCCTGCGCAACGAGGATGAGGCACATGCGTGCAGGGTCCGCATTGGGGTTTGAGTAGGACTGGGGTTTGAAGCGAGGCGCTGTTGGTGGGGTACCAGCAGCAGCCTCGCTAAAGTTGCCGTCCCCCTCACAATGCAGCTTCCTCAGTCCTATGCTCCCCGAGGCCACAGCCACAGATCCATCCCACCCAGCCGCCGCCCGTTTTCCTCGCATCCACGGGTCCTCCTCGCAACCCAGCCGCCGCTCCAGCGGCAACCCTACACCTACGTGGAGCACGGCCGCCGGCACGCCCAGGTGGCCTGCTCGCCGCAGCAGCGCCGCAAACTGGGCGGCGCTTTCGCCCGCGGCTGCACGATCGAGGGCATCCTGCATGCAGCGGCAGCCACAGGGGACGTGCGCAATGCCGGTACTTCAGCCCTATGTGGCGGTAACTTGGGAGTGTGGCTGCCGTCAGTACTTGAGCGCTGCGACATGCTGGTATGCGTAACCCTGGGTAACCCCCGTCGCGCCGTGCTCTGGCATGCCACCCCGCCCCAGCACCTGCAGCTCCCGCTGCCGCTGCCGCAGCTGCTGCTCCACCTCCTCCGCCTCTGCGCCCATGCCCATCCGCCGGGCCTCCGCCGCCATGGCCGCCACCTCGACGGCGGAAGCCGTGGGGCTGCGAGCGCGTAGCTCCGCCGCCAGCGAGCGGCGCTGCCGGTCCACGATGTGCCGCGCTGCCGCCACGTCGCCCTGTCACCGGCAGCCGGGAGCAACAGGGAGTGGACACGCACGGTAACTCGTTCTGCTGTCTGTGCGGGCGCGGTAACCCTAGGCTAGGCCCGGCCTAGAGCTCAATCGGACCTATTGCGGCTGGTCGAGGACGACCTGTTGGTTGCCCTGCCCCGGCACTCCCCTGTTGGTTGCCCTGCCCCGGCACTCCCCTGTTGGTTGCCCTGCCCCGGCACTCCCCTGTTGGTTGCCCTGCCCCGGGACTCCCCTGTTGGTTGCCCTGCCCCGGCACTCCCCTCAATGCGCTCTGCGCCCGGCCGCCTCGGCGGCCTCACCGTACCTTGAGCCCCAGCCGTATCCCGCGGCTTGCCACCTCCTCAAACGCCGCGGCGTTGAACGCCGCGCCACGCGCCGAGGACGCCGCCGCCAGCTTCGCGACCAGCTGCTCGTCCCGCTGCCGCACCGCCTCCAGCGCCGACGTCAGCCGCTGGGGCTCCACGCCCATCGCGCCGACCGTCTCCAGCAGCTTTGTGAATTCCGACATCGGCTGGTCTGAGGCACGCGACACGTGGTGCAGTGTGGGTGGGTCCGCAGCTTAAGAGGCGTAGCATGCGGGGTTACGCTGGTGTCTCCTGCCAGGGCACACCTCCCGACTGCCCTCCATGCAGCATGCACGGCTAGCAGCGCCGGAACCCAAATCGCCTGATCCCAAATCGCTTTCGCCCCCGCTTTGTTCCAACGGCCTTTCGCAGCCGTTTCTCCGCCGCCCGCCCCGCGCACCCGCCGCAGCCGCCCAGACCGCCGCCTCCGCGTCCGCCCTCCGCTGCTCAAAGGCGCCGCTGCACTGCGCAACCAGCGGCTCCAGGTGAGGGTAGTGCTGCGCCGCCGCCAGCGCCGCCCGGAACGCCAGGTAGTTGCCGCCCGAGGCCGCGGAGCGCAGCTTATCGGCCGCCTCGCGAGCCGCACCCTCCAGCGCCGTCAGACGCTCTTGGGCGGCGGTGTTGAGGCCTGGGTGGTGGCAGCCGTTACAGCGGGGTCCCAGACGGTCAGCGCTCAGCCGTGAGGCAACACAGGGCGGAAGTCCGGATACACCAGCCCTTTGCCAGCGTCAATCCACCGCCCATAGATGTAGCTACCCCCCCGGCCATGCACACGACCCCGCACCCACCCAGCTCCTGTGCGCGCTTCACCACTGCGTGCAGCTCCTCCACACGCCCCTTCCTAGCCGCCTCCTGCACGCAGGGTCACCGAGCAGGTGGGGGCAGCAGACAGGGCTGGCTAACGGCAGTAGGCGCGCCCGTGCCGCAGGCGGCCAGTGGCCCGACCCGCCAGGCTGCAGCAAGTGCCGGACGGCGACGAAGCCTCCGTTGGTCAGGTCGATTCCGCCACAGCGGGGACCTGGCCCACATGGCGGGGACCTGGCCCACATGGCGGGGACCTGCCCCACATGGCGGGGACCTGCCCCACATCGCTCCAAGCTAATGCCGTGCGGTGATCGAGTGTCGGTGGCTGCTGGAGCCACTCGCAGCAGCTTGAGAAGCCACCACGAGGGGCCTACGACCCTGCCAAGGCAGAACCCCCGGCCCTCCTCCGCGCGGCCCCGCCTGTCATGCTGCCACATATCACACACAGCCTCACCTCCATGATCCGCATCACGTCGCGCTGTTCCCGCAGCAGCCCGATGCGGCGCCTGTCCACGCAGCCCCGCCACGCCGACTGGATGCACACCACGGCTGCCAGGCGGGCGGCCCGCGCAGGCCCCGCCTTGTAGCGGCGCCATCCGCGGGCGATGCGCCAGGCGGCCATGTGGCGACGTGCCTGCAGGTCGCCGTGGTCGGCATCGGGGAACACGCGAACACGCGATTGGTAAGGGAAGCCGCATGCCCCCAAGCGCAATGATTTAGTGTCCCCATGAGGGCCCCCGTAGTGTGCTACATATACAGCCTCCGGCAGTAAGGACGAACATCACGAACGTGGTTTCGGAGCGAGGGAACGGGCCAGGGCGGCGTGGGCGGTTGCGCGTGCGTGCAGTTGCCGGGTCCTGACCTACCAGCACAAGGGCCTCCTGCCGCAACACCTCCAACGCCGCCTCGCGTGCCGCCTCCCGCTCCGCCGCCTCCCGTGCCGCCGCCTCCATGCGCAGCGCCGTCGCGCGCCGCTCCTCCGCCAGCCGCTCCTGATCCGCCGCCGCTGCCGCCAGCTCCGCCTCCCGCTCTACGGCTGCTGCCGCGTGCTCCGCCTCCAGCGCTGCCAGAGCCGCGCGCCGCTGCGGACGTGAGAGCAAGAGACTCACCACTCGACAACGTCGGGTCCCTCGCCCCGCCCCTGAACTAAAAAAGGAACGGAACTGATCCACTCTCTCCCGAACGGGGACCAGCCTTATAACCGCTCCAGTAGCTTCTCGCAGCCATCAGACAGCCATACCTCACCCCGCGCACCCACCTGTTCCTCCAGCTCCTCCTCTACTTTCCGCATCCGCGCCTCCTCATTCGCCGCCTCCAGCACGGCCGCAGCCTCCGTGGCCTGGCGCTGGCGCTCACGTTCCGCCTGCCAGCATCACGGGCCAGGGAGACTCACGCGCCTGAATCAGACCCACCCGCGCCCTTTGCGTATCGCGCACCACGCCCCCGAATGCCGGGCAACCGACTGCTGGCAACAAGCAACAACTCCGACCGTGATTTGGGGCCGAGGCCTTCCTTGTGCCGCGCCATGTCGCAAACAGTTCACCCTCTTGCCGGGCCGTCTCAACCCGGCGCCCGGACTCATGCGCCTGCTGGTCCCCGTTGGTCTTCGTTGCGGCCCTGCCCTGCCCACCTGCCATGCTGCCTCCTGGGCCCGGTACTCCTCCTGCGCGCGGCCATGTGGGGGATAAAAGTAAGAGGCGCCGCAAACAACAGCCCAACAGACCGCAGGAGCCCCAAGTGCGGCATAGCATGGCATCACAAAGGAACCTCAATAAAAGGAACCTCAATAGGAGCCGAATCCACCCCTGAACTGGGTCGTGGCGCTCTGAAGACGTGCGGCTCCGGCCACATTACAACCGGCCATATTGCAAGGCGGCAGTTGGGGCCGGTGGCGCTCCGTCCGTGTGCAGCCGGTGGCGGCCTCGCCGAGATCCCTCGCTCCAGCCGTGCCCACCTGGAGGCGCCTCCGGTTTCCAGCGACGTCCTGAGACCCAGTTTCTGCAGGGGGGCCGCTGGCTGAGACCGGCGGTTGCGATTCCGGACGCACTGGCGAAGTGGATCCATCGTGTGATAAGCTTGCCACAGCCTGTGGTGCTGCTGGGCCCAGAGCATTTCCTCCATGGACGCTGGCAGGATCGAGCGTCGTAGCCAACGACGAGCCTCGGTCATCTGCCCGGCCACCCACACCGATGCCCCTGTCCTCCCCCACTCCCCCCTTCCCCGCCTGGTTGCCTAACACCGCGGCAGTTCCGGTGCCGGGCACCTCCCCGGCATCTGCGTACACTGCCATTTCGGGGCCAGCTGCGAGGACCGCTGCGCGTGACGCCAGATAGGCGTCGTCGGCGTTGGTCGGGCGGGCGGCGGACATTTCATGGTGCATGTCCTGCAGGTCCCGTCCGAAATCATCGAGGGCACGCTCCCGCCGTTCCAGAGCTGCGCGCAGCAGCTGAAACGACTCAGGCTCATCGTCGTCCGACTCGTCGTCACCGTCGTCTTCTGTACCCCGCCGATTTCCGTGTGAGGGGGTTTCCAAAGTCAGAACGACGTGGGGCACACAAAGCAATGAAAATTGGTTTGGAGACTAACGGCACACATGCAAGTTTGGACACGCATTAGTGTGGCAAGCATGAAACCAGTATACACAGTCCCGACAGGCTGCATAGGGACGCAGTCAGCGTCCAGGGGGAGCGCATGAGGGGCTGTCACTGCCTCATCCCCAATGTCAATGCAAGCGCACCTTGCAGGGGTTCAAAAGCATCTGTGTCCGCGTGATGCCCGGAATCCTCAATCGGGCTAGCATCCTCAAGCGCGAGCTTGGCAAGCTCCGCTTCGAACGCCGCTTCGATGTCGAACTCGAAGTCGGCAGCTAATGACATAGGCTTGCATTGCAGCCCTAAGCCAAAAGGAAATTAAACATGCTCAACAGCGCAACGCATGGTACGTGGGGTGCCGTTGCTCCTTGCTGATAGACTAAAGCTTCCTTGCGAGCGTTGCAGTACTCCTTCGCGGTCAACTCGCGGGGTGTCTTTGCCTATTGTATACACCGATACGTGCAAAGCTGATCGCGTCTTTCGGGATTCGTCCGCAACGCCAGGCCTTTTGCAAAGCCAGTAATAGCGCATAAAACGCGAGTGTGGTTCTGATGCACAGTTGCAAGGTTTGAAGCAGTAATGAAGGATATTTTGTCAATTAAGTTTTAAGCTAACTTACCGGTAGACATTTGCATCGGTATGGGATGAGCGTGAGGTTTAAGACGGACGTACAACCCTTCCCGACAGCCCTACGAGCCGTTGGATTAGGTAAAGGCATCATGCGATAAGTTAGGACACGAGCTAGTATTAGGAACTACCCGACAGTAGAGGACTTGTGACATACCTATGTCGCGATGCCTCCGTCCAAGATCTTTCAAAACACATACAAACAAAAATGGGGCGTTATGCCATTGTCGCTACTGCTTATACTAAGCACCTCATCATATGGAGGCATGGGGGCAGGGCTTAACGTTATCATTGCAGGTACTGTGACGCTCCCACACATGCTCAGCACCCGCCCTTGTTCGTAGCCCTTTCCAGTGATCTCTTTGTGGTACTTAATGCCGCAGACACTTCTAGTGCATTCGCCAGACCGGACCCCAGCGACCCCAAGTACATAGTGACTTTGTCAGCAGCAGGTGAGCAGGCGACCGGTGACGGCGACTGTGCAATCCTGCTCGGCCAATCCTGTGGGCCCACGATAATTCGAGTCTACGGGCTATTACGGTTGGGAAGCATCGCTCGAGAACATATGCCTTGGGCTCCGCTGCACGGGTATGGGAGAAGCACAGAAAGCGTGGCCTCGCCCGCCACAACACAGATATCCAGATTCGCATGACCCCTCACTGCCCCCAGCTTGCCGCTGCACTTCCTACCCCTCCAACCGCTGCTGGCGTCCGAAAGCAGTGCATTGCCCGGGGTCTCACCTGTCCGTCTGGGGGCACGCGGGAAAAGCGAGGAGGCGCGGCTCCTGTAGAACGCTCGCCTGGGCACCCGATTGGGGAGCCGTAAGCCGTAAACCCTAAGCATGCCCGTCGCCGCGCCGCGGCACCGCAACACCTCGTCCGCATCCGCCGCCCCGCACCCGGTGCCTGCCTGCCGCGCAGCCACAGCGGCATTCAAAGCTGCCTCCAGCAACGAGGAGGATTCTGACAGGGGGGAATTCGCAGGGTCTAGCAGCTCCGAAACCCCCGATGATGACGTCACGGCAGGCACCCAGCCGCCAGGCGGCTCCGGAGCAGGCACGCGTGTCCGGATGACCGCCGCGAACGGCCAGAGCTACTGGTGTGTTCTGCCCAAGTCGGACACCGGGGAGAACGCCCTGGCGCTAGCGGAGGAGCTGCAGCGGCAACAGGTGATCGCCCTCCAGGGGGGGATTCTTTACCATGACGGGTCTTCGGTCCAGTCCGGTCCAGAAGTGGGTATCAGGGGCGTTTGGACCGGCGGTATAGGTGGTCGTTGCTCATTGCGGCTGCGCTGGGGTGTGTTCGCGGGTCTAATGCCGCCCTAGGACGCCGACGCGGCGCAGCTGCACGAGAATCACCCGGGCCAACGTTACTGCGGGTGGTCCCTGTTGACCAGCCCGGATGCGGCAGTCGGCACAGCATGGTCGCCTGCCCACCTGTGATCCCTCCGTCTGCACCGCAGGCCGCCGGCTTCCCGAACCAAAAGTCCCCTTTTGAGCTGCTGGAGGCGATGTGTGAGTGTTGGGAGACATAGCAGGCACGGGGACTGAGATATGTACATCGCGTGTGCCGGTGGACGGCACGGCAGCAGCAAACAAGACACGGCTAGATTACAGAGAGCCCTCAATTCGCAACCCTCAGCCTGCGCCAGCCCCGCAAAGTGACCACCTTCGATGCTCCATGCCCCTCTCCCCGCCCCGCCGCACCTCCGCCCCGCCGCACCTCGCCGCAGCCTCACTGTGTCTGTACCGCCAGGAGGGGCTGTGGACGTACGAGGTGTGCTATAAGAGGCACGCGAGGCAGTTCCGGCAGGTGCGCGGCAGCCCCGCGGGTGGGGGACCAAGGGGGGCAGCCCCGCGGGTGGGGGCCCAGGGGGGGCAGCGCTCGCTTGGAGGGCCCTGGCCCCTGGGGGGGGGCCCTTGCTTGTGCGGCCCTGCCCTGTCCTGCGCGCCACGGCCCTCCTCCGTCCCAACGCATCGCCCAAACCGCTTCGTGAACATACCGAGTCGGCGCCTCGCAAGAAGCAGTGCGGCATACGGCCGGCGACCTTGCTCGCAGCGCAACCCAGTTGGGACGCCCAGCCCAGGATGGCCTTTGTTCTCGGCCAGGTGTCCCTGGGCACACGGCGGCACACGGGGGCATCGGGGGGCCACATGGAAGGCACGGCTGGTGTGCGCGTGTCGCTCGAGCCCCCTGGGCACCTCCTGACTGTGTGCAGGACACGGCTGGGAGCGAGGACTTCAGCTGCGGCAAGTACACGGGAGACGAGCAGCAGGAGTACGACATCAAGGTACGCGACATTGGCGCGGCCCTGCTGCCGCCGGCGTAAGGCGGCGATGCAGCAGCCGAGTGTGAAGCGGGGAGCCTGCGGTTCTTGGATGGCCGATCTGCTGCGCATGGGTGTGTTGCAGGGGCGACCTAGACCTGTAGCCCTCAGCCCGCCTCACTCCTACACCTGGACCTCCGAACACCCTCCCTACGTCTCGCATCCCCGCCCCTGCGCCTCCGCGTCCTCCCCGCAGTCCGACAACAGCTCCAACCCTTATCCTATTCGCTACGTGTCGCACGTCTTCCAGAACGGCGGCAAGTGCGCCCTGACGGGCGGACCCCGCAGTGCAGAGGTGAGTGCAGCCCGCTGCCAACACCAGGGCTACAAGGCAATGCCGGGGGAGGGTCCGGTTCCGGAGCGTCCTGTACTCGTCCGGAGCGCCCTGCCTTTCATCCTTTTTCGTTTTGCCTTTGTTTCTTCCTTTGGAAGAATAAAAACAATTAAATTAAAAAAGCGCTTAGTATGCACCACGGCGCCACCATAACTCGCTGTTCGCGATGCACCGCCACGTCACTGTCCGCTCCTGCTTCCTCCCTTTCGTTCTCCCCCGCATCTCTGCCCCCACGTCACTCCCCCCCCGCCCTGCTGCCCCCTGCCCGCATGCTTCGCGTCTACCGCTTTTCCCACCCGCTCTGGGCCCTGGCCAGGTGAGTTCCGCCACTGGGTTGGGCCTCTGTTCTGGTAGTTTTTTGCTAGTCGTTGCGTTCTTGTCTGCGGGCGTCGGGACCTGCGTCTGGGCTTTCGCATCCCCCATGGCGGCGCGGCGCGGCTTCGGCCTGCTCTCCTGGACGACCGCGGACCTCCTCTGGTAATGACAGCTTCCTCACACATCTGGTCGGTATTCGGGCGGGTCGGGCCGGGGCCTCCGACTAGGACCGGGACTGGGACCGGACCGCGATGGCCGCTCTCCCATAGCGCCCCAACTCCCACAGTTCTCCTACTAGCGCCCAAAACCGATTCTGCGAAAACTTTACGTGCGTCGCGTGGGGTCCTCGCTCCCGTGCGTCTCGCCGTAGCCGATATAGCTTAGCCGCCAAAGGTCCTATTACGACCTTCGGCTTTCGTATCCCCAACCCAGTTCTCCAGCATGCATCTCAAAACTTCTGTTTTAAACGTTTTTTCGGACATCCACGGGTTTCCCTCGAACCCGCCCTGCTGTCCTCCCCGCTCCCTGGACGGCCACCTCACAGGTCCGGTTCACGTGCCTGCCGGAAATCACCGACAACGCCATCGTGACGATCAGGGAGTTCCCCACCTGCAACTACGTGTTCGTGCTCAGCACGCCCTTCTTGTGCAAGCACCCAGCGTTCCAGCAGGCGGTGAGCATGCGTTTGGGGAAGAAAGGAAGGGCAGGGGAGGGAGAGCAGAGGGGGGGGGCAGGGGAGGGGGACAAGGTAGGGCAGGGGAGCCGGTGCACTCCTTGCGTCAGTGTCGGTTGTGGGTGTTATGCTTGCGTTGCCATGTCAGGTCTGTGTGTGTTTGGTGTGGAGTACTGGGCTTTGGTGGGATGCAGGGCTCTTGGTTGGCGCGGTGGGTGCGCACCGCCGTGCATATGCGTACGAGGGTGCTCATCCGCAAATTGATGTCCATTTTCACCCCGTACTGAAACCCCACCTCCACCTCCTCGTTTTTCATCGTTTTTCTAATCCCGTACTGAAGCCCCGCCTCCCCCTGACGTCGACAGCCGGAGCAACACCGGGACATTCGGTGCGAGCCAGTGCGGCATGTACTCGAGGAGAATGTGTAGTGTGTCGCCGTCGACAGCAACGAATCGGGCGTCCCCATACTGGTAGGCAACTGTCGTCAAACATAGGCATCGTGTCGTGCGGGTTGTTGGGAGATGCAGCCTAGGGCGATGGGTGCGCAGGTAAGGAGGTTCACTGGATCCGCTGGAGCCCTGGGGCCAGGGTGAATGTAGGGTTAAGAGTTCGGCAGGAGAAATGTAGTGAGCATCAAGGCAGCCGGGCTGCGGGTGCTGAGAGGTGGAAGCAGCTATGCAGGAGGGTGGCGGCGTTGCTGCTGGAGTGGTGGAGAGCGTGGAAGTGCAGGCTGAAGACGGTGTAGACGGTACTGACCGCGAGGACGAGGGCTCTGAATGCCCATACGTTCGCACCTGTTAACGCACACGAATGAAACGATTTAATGTAAAGACCCAAGATACAAAATACTTGGTGTAGTGCGCACGAGCGTGCATTGTGGTAATGGTACTGTACTGCATTATAGTTGCCGCGCCTTGGTTCGCATTCCTAGAAATAGAGCTGCCCCGCAGATGGCAGTTATTAGATACGCTTATTGCTGTCAGTAAAGTGGCGCTCAGCCCCCTGGCAGCGCTGGCGCTTTTTCGAGGACGCGCGTTTCCCAGCAAGGGACACGCGGCAGGCCGCTGACGCAACATGGTTGTGCACGCGAATAGCCTGCCGCGACGTGCTTTGGTAACACGGACAGTTGGTCCTCAAATAGCCATGCTCTCATTCTTTAAGCTCGGCAAGCGTCGCGCTCACCAGTACACCACCGCTGCTACACCAGCTCAGAGTGCGTCTGAAGCGGCTTTATGCATTACTGGAGGCTTGAGCTCACCGTGGGTCGCGTGCGCTCGTGTGCTGCAGGCGCGACTGGGCTGGAGCTCGCAGATTATCCCTCCACCAGCGCGCCACTGGCAAAAGCCACCCCACCAGCCGATACCTATTCCCGAACAACGCTACTACCTCCAGGAAAGGTCCTGCAGCTTCGCATGGGCGTCTGTTACCTACCGCACCCGGAGAAGGTGGGCGTTGGGCTCGCGCGAGGCCCTGAATGGAGCCGGCACTCCTTGGCAGCCTATGTTGACGGATATGCTGATACGTGGCGTTTCTCAGGTACATTATGGGGGTGAGGATGCTCACTTCGTATCGGATTATGGAGGGGGCATGATCGGCGTGGCTGATGGTGTGGGCGGCTGGCAGGAGAGCGGCGTAAACCCTGCAGGTAAGAAAAGCGCAAACTGCCTTTTCCATGACGAATCGGCATTTTCCTTAAGGCTGTCGCCGTTCCTCACAGACTACTCGAGGATGCTCATGCAGCTCTCGCGGGCTTACCTTGAGGGCAAGGACATTTTTTCGGACCTCGCAGCTTCGCGGCAAGGTGTCCTTGTTGATCCCAGGGTGAGATTGGGTAATGGCCGTTTGCGGGAGCCAGTCTGCTTCTAGGGTTTTCCCGTCGCGGCTTCGAGCTCTTGAGCTGCTTTTGGCATATTCGACGCACAGCCATTTTCTTTTCGAGGCTTAGGTTTATGCCTGAAATTGTGCACAGGGAGCTCTGGACGCAGCTCACATGAACACGAAGGTGCCGGGTTCTGCCACGGCCTGCGTGATGCAGCTCGACCAGGCCAATGGTCTCCTGGCGGCTGCCAACCTGGTGGGTCAGGGCTTGGGTTTTGGGGGGGCTGTACGGGCTGCACGTGGCCCAGTAAGATGCCCCTATGAAACAGAAAAGACAGCCTAAGCATGAAAGCACGTCGACACTTTTGCTGTGCCAAAAATGGTGGGATGTGGTATAAGTGTCTATGCTGCGAACGTATTCTTGTTCTGTCTGTCAAGTAGGCATCTCACCGAGACATGGAATCTAAGCGGGATGGTAGTTAGTGGTACAGTCACCGCTTACACGTCCGAACTTGAGACAAAAGGCTTTGTAGCCTCGGATATCCCGTGGATTTGCCGTGTCGGCATCCCGGTGTACGCACAGCAGGTGAAGAACGCTGTAAAGAACGCTGGGGCGTGCAATGGGATGGGTCACGTACGAAACTGTAAGGAGCATTACGCCTGCTGCTGCCCCTTCCAACTGGCGACGGACCTCATAAGGCCATTCGGCGTCCGTCCACGCACCCACACCATGCCCCCACGCTAACAGTTGCCAAGCAACGTTGCCGAGCATTGCAAGACGCGAGACGATGTGAATCCATCTTCGAAGCCCCCACATTTGCACCGTGTGCCACCTTGACGGGCCTCCTGGTTGTCTTCTGCGCTACAGGGTGACAGCGGCTTCGTGGTGGTCCGTGACGGCAGGGAGCTGATCCGTTCCAAACCGCTCCAGCACTACTTCGACTGCCCGCTGCAATTCGGCGCTTTCCCTGAGTTTGTGGAGGCCACAGACACGGCTGACATGGCCGACCTGTACAGCATTGCCTTGCGCCCTGGAGATGTCATTGTAGCGGGTGGGTCGGCGCGGAAACGGAGGAGCGAGTGCTCCGGGCGGTTGCGTTGGGAGTGGCGCCGCTGATCTGGAGTCGTACCTCGTGCCTAGGAAGGCAAGACCAGATGACCATGTCGCGTGACGACTCATTGCGACAGCTGGCGGTGTCTCCCTCCAAATCAGCTCCAAGGACACGCAGCTGCACGTAGCGATGCAAGTAGTAGTTTGCTTTGTCCCGGGGTGGGCCGGCAGTCGGGTTCTCATCACGACGTCCTATCCTCCTCTGCGCTGCTCCCCGCTACCCTCGCGATGGCCCTGTCGCCCGCAGGCTCCGACGGCCTGTGGGACAACTGCTACTTGTCTGAGATGATTACGCTGATGCCGAGGGCGACGTCAGAGGTTCAGGCGGCCGCAGACGCCATTGCAGCTACCGCCCGGCGCCACGCCGGCGACCCTGAGTTCGCATCGCCGTACACGCGCGAGGCACTGGCCCAAGGGTCAGTCTGGGTTGGTCGAGGGAGGGTTGCTGTTGTGCCGGAGCCGACCATCTTGGGACGCGATACTGCTATGCAATGGGTTGATGTCGGAGGTTAGGAAAGGAAGCATGGGGTACTAGGGGCAGGGACTGGTGGTGCGGTCCATATGTGGGGCTGCTGTCATAGCCCTTAAACCCCTTGCTGAACGTCAGTGTCCACAGCAGCGGCAAACCGTTGCCTTGTTTCTGTGTGCATGCACAGCGCACGCCTTCCGCCAGCCCTCTTTTGGCGATCACGGAACCCCGCACCCTATTTGGCGGCATGACCCCTAGCTACGATGGCCGCTTTACTTCTTTGCCTTGGAAACCAAACGCAGCTTGGACCTGCCGTGGTGGGACAAGCTGCTGGGCATGTCGTTCAAGGGCGGCAAAATACACCTCAAGCAGCTCACGGGCGGCAAGATGGATGACATCACTGTCTTGGTGGCGTTCGTCGAGGCAACGGACGCGCCGCCGCCGTTGGCGTCAGCCTCAGTGGAAGCAGCCCCTGGCGACGGCGTCGCGGACTCCGATGTTCCGCTGGCGAGCAGCGGCCACACGGAGCAGCAGCAGCCACCGCAGCATTCGGCGCAGTGAGGGAACCAGAGAGCGCACATGTCGCATGTTGGTGTGGGTTGCGGGGTTCGCGGCATGAGAACCCCGGATTGAGACGCGGCCTCCGGTTGCATACCTTTGTATGTATATTACTTGGTTGTGGGTCCTTCGGGCTTCCTGGCCGCATGTCTGGGCGCCAAGCAGCTCCAGAGAAGGGCCCTTTTGACGCACATGGGAGGGTAGGAGAGGGATCTGGGGACATCAGCCTGTGGTGGTGGTATTGATCATGACGAGCAGTTTGGGGAGCAGTTTGGACGACTGGGAGGGCTGCCAGCTGGCAGAAACGTGGCGTGGCGCATAGACGACCCGCTCGCCTTCCAGGGGACATGTCCTGCCATTTGTGAGTTGTACGCGAAGGAGTGCGAGGAAAATTTAAAAAGCCCATGTCGGGGTGCTTTCGCTGATGACGGCGCGATTTGTTGACGACTTCTTGACCTCCCTGCTAAAGCTGGCTTTCATTGTCGAAAGAGGGAAGCCTGGTTGTACCGCACGCTGTACCGGCAGTGCACAGCGCGCACTGCTACATGTGCAGCGCATTTGGTGCAGAAGGCCCCAGGTTTCGCGTAACGCTGGAATCCCTGGAGCTGTCGTGACGTCCTTTTTACTCGGGAGGAGCAGGTAGCAATCCGAAAGCGTGACGTGCGGCTCACGTGCGGGTTGTCAAACCGTCTGAATCTTCTCGAAAATGCACGTGTCTGCGTGCCGCTGCCCTTTGGTGCGTGAGACGGAGAGGGATACATCCACATGTCCCTGCGAGGACATGTTAGTCAATGGGTTTTGCTTCTGTCGCAACGCCGGGAGTTGCAGACAGTAGGGTCATTGTAAGAGGGTAAGTGAATCTGGGCACCTGTTAACTATCCACATCACCGGCGCATCTCCACATATACGACAGCGCCCAGGTGATCCCTTGTACGACGCTTTCCGATGAACACCCACGTGCAATCCACGTGCATGACCTTTTCCTGCTGGAGCGTGGGTGACGTCGCCGTCGGTAGGTGCGCAAGCCTGATAGGTGCTGTCGTAATCCCGGGGCAAGCCACGTCCGAAGCCTACGCATACATAAGGGTCCCGAGATGTTATGGTGCGTGCCGCACCTCTCTCTCCGTATTTGTGACTCCTGCACGGAGCCTTCGTCTCATGGTTCTTATCCCGTATTCAAAAGGCCCATGCAACGAATATCGATCGCCAATCCCGATCGCCAATCCCACAGCGGCGAAACGAATAGGCAAATATATATTGTAAATTGATAACCCCCACCGAGCTTGGTTCTAAGTCTGACCGTCCCTGGACAAATGCAGCCGCCAGGATAACCCTACAGGTAAACCGAAGTACGGACAAGGCGATGTACCCTTTGGAGACGATCAAGGTCCTACGTGAACCACGCAGCACAAAAGTACGTACACCTCAACATGCAAACTCGTACAAGGTCAGAACTTTAACGTACAGTTTGTCGTACAGCCGGTGACATGCACGTCGTTTGAATGGCCCCCTTTTGCCCTGGCAGGGGCCCCGCTCGGTCCCTGGCGGCAGGCGGCACATCATACGCTGCAGGCAGTACTGCCCGGACCAAAGCGGGCGCTACCGCTCCCCGAACCCCAATTGCTTCGCACCATACGATAGTCCAGCGGAGATCACGCGCCCAGCGGCCTGGCAGCAATGTGTCCCGTTTAGGACACTGCCGTGACCCCTCCAACACCGCCCCTTCGGAAGCCAAGCTCCTCTGGCTGCAATATTTATTCCACCACTCACGAACACACTCGTAGACAGGAGTAGTGTGACTGTCGGCGATTGATTTTCAGTTTCAGGGGGCGGCTAAGCCCGACAAATCACATCTGTTTGTGAGACGACGATCGCAGCGCCTCGACAAACCACTGTACCTACCGGTAGCTTCGACCACGAGGCTTCACCGCGTGGCTCGACCACAACCACGAGCTTTGACACGAGGCTCGAAACGAATGGCGCCCCCGCCCGCACCTCCGACATCTAGGCCCCCCCCCCGCACCTCCGACATCTAGGCGCCCCCGCCCGCACCTCCGACATCTAGGCGCCCCCGCCCGCACCGCCCACTCCCACCCCCACAGGCGCTGCCGGCGCCGCCATGTGCGCCTGCAGCAGCCCCTGGCCCTGCGGCCCGGCGCCCGCGCTGCCAGTCCCACCTCCACCCGCCCCCGTGCCGCCCGCTGTATCGAACAGCATCTCCATTGCCGAGCCCAGCTGGTTCAACATGTCGGACGCCAGCATGGCTCTTTTGCGGCTGGCGAAGGCGTAGGCGGCGGCCGTGCGCGTCACCAGGCAGGCGCCGTACGACGCGAGGACCATGGGGTTGATCTCCGGCAGGATGACGACCTCCTCCGCGGACTGCCGGGCGCTGTCCAGGAAGGCCAGCGTCCAGGCGATGAAGGTGGCGATGGTGCCAGCCAGGATGTCGCCCTGGCTGCCGCAGCGCTTAGCGCCTGCAGGGGCAGAGGGGCGGACCGCCGGCGGCACGGGATCGGGGACGAGGGTTGGGCATGAGGATTGGGGATGAGGAAGGCCTCGCTCCCCGCCCAGCCACTCCATGGGCAGTCCATGGCAGTCTATGGCAGTCCATGGGCAGTCCATGCCGCCAAACATCTCAGCGTTCCTCGGCGTAACACGCCGCCGACGCGGGCCGCACCTCCGCTGGCGTTGCAAATCATGGTGACCTTGCCGTCGCATATCGCGTCCACAGGCCCCTTGGACACCAGCGTGGGTCCTCGCAGGTGCGCCGTCACCTCCAGCAGCTTGGACGAGCGGTCGTTGTTGGGGCCGTGCAGGCTGACGCCCAGCGTGGAGGCCAGTCGCCGGAACTCGTTGAGGTTCGGCGTCAGCACGCAATTGGTATAGCCTGCGCGGGCAGTGGGGGTCGAACCGGGGATGCGGCGTTAAGGAGGGGGCTGCCACAGCGCAGCACACGGCCGTCGCTGCGGTCTCAACGCGCGACAAGGCAGCCAGTCCTTAGCGCGGTTCTGCAACGCACGGGATGCTGTACCACGAACCCATAACAGCGCATCCTTGGCCGCCCTGTCAGTGCCCCTACTCCCTCCTCCCAGGCCTCCTGCACCCAGGCCATCCAACGACACCCGCAGCCCCACCTGCCACCAGCTCCGGCTCCCGCGCCACCAGGAACAGCCCGTCCCCGTCCAGCACCAGCGGCATCTTGGCCGCCCTGGCGCGCAGAATGACTGAGCGGGCTATGTCTAAGAGCAGCGGGTCGCGGCCTAAACCGGGACCCACTACCAAGCAGTCGAGCCGGTTGAACCACCCCTCCACCTCAGCGGTCGCCTCGGCGACGTGGGCTGCTGCGGCGGCGGCCTGCGCGGCGACGGCGGCCTGCGCTCCGGAAGGCGTCTGCGATGCCTCCCCCTGTGTCAGGTGCGACGATGGCGATGCCTGGGCGGGAGGCTGGAGCTGCATCGGATGAAGAGGTGGAGGCAGGGCAAGGAGCGGCGAGGTTACGATGCCGCCGCCTCCCGGGGGTTAGACACGGTTGCTACCTCTGCACCTTTGCTACGGTAGTATGGCTCCTCGCTGTAATAACCTAATCGTCACACCAATGGCTAGCGCGCTCAATCGTCATGTATTGGTTCCTATGTTGGATAACACAACTTGGCGAGACTTGTGTGTCCTTCGGAAGCGCACGTCTTCGTCTTCCTAGTACTCCGGGCCGCTCCAGCAACCGGCTGGGCATGCAATCGCAGGAGTGGTTGATACAAACACGCCGGCCATGACCCCATCTTTGCTGCCGGAAAGCCATCCATCCCTGCAGGACGCCCGCCGCCCAGCCAGTCGCCGGCGCACTTCCCACTCAAGCCAACGCAATCGCGCTTCGCAACGCGCGAGCGCTGCAGAGACGTCCCTATACTGGTACCTTAAAGCCCTACATGCGCCCACCTTCAGCTGCTGCAGCAAGTCCGCCCTTTGCATGAAGTAGGGATGCACCAGGAGGTCTGGGCTGTACTGCTTGATGATGGGTGCCGCGCTGGACGAGCAGAACACGTGTGACAGGTCCGCACCCACCTAGGACGACAAGGAGGGCCACGTGAGGTCAGGTGCCAGATGAGAGGCGGCCAGGGCCGCAGGCTGCACTCCGGTCAGCAGAAAGAGTGCTACGCGTGCGGTGACTTCCAGCGGAAAGTTCCGCTGGCTGCGCGTTGGGTGTAGATGCGTGAGTGGTCGCGTGGTGGGTGTCACACGTTTCTTTGCACGTGTACTTCCAATCTGGGTTCGCAAGGCGGCGGAAGACGAGGCGTGACTCCATGAACCCCCGCACTGGCCCGCTCAACATAACTCAACTATACAGCGTCCACCCCTCCGCCAGGAAGTAGAGAAGGAGGTGCAAGGCCCCTCGCCTTGTCACCGCATGAAGAGCAACCACGCCAAAGGGGAAAGTACGTTTCCCTTTGCTCTTGGGAGGGAGGGGATGTCTGCGCGCACGGAACGAATGTCGCGCAGGGCGTTGCCGTGCACCCCCCTTTTAAACCCACCCAGTTGCACCTTGTGCCAGCGGCCCGCCCAATCGTGCACTTACCACTAATGCCGCAAACGCTG
The DNA here is from genome assembly GCA_003116995.1 of Yamagishiella unicocca. Classification (NCBI taxonomy): domain Eukaryota; kingdom Viridiplantae; phylum Chlorophyta; class Chlorophyceae; order Chlamydomonadales; family Volvocaceae; genus Yamagishiella; species Yamagishiella unicocca. Next base: position 639,577 of record BDSL01000026.1, on the reverse strand, counting down.
AGAAGTATGGTGCGCCGGCGTATTCGTAGCATCCGCCCAGCACGGCAATTTTTCCGGACTGCCCCTTGTATCGCTCATCTACACAGATATGCCACCATAAAAGGTTGGCACAATAGCTTTACGGAAAGCCGCGGAAGCGGACAACATGCCACATGACGCACAGGTGCAGGTTAAGCAAACGCTAACTTTGGTTTTGTACCTGTAAGGGTGGGAACAATTCGTCGAACCTCCGACCTGATCTCATCACTCATCATCGCGTTGCCGTCATTCCGGTCACCACTGTTGCTCAAGTTCCTTGTGACAGTACGTGATCCCAATGCCTACAAGACAACGCCAGCCCGATGTGATATCGATTTTTGGGAATAACAGCGCAAAGTAAGCTGTATTGGGGCAGAAATTTCCTACCGGCCGGTTCTCGCCCATACCACCAAGTCCCGGCCGTGCAGACATTTTGCATATTCTACTTGCTTATCAGTTGATTTTGTAAACTGGGTTCTGACTTGGTTCAGCGTGGATAACTGCACAGCCATACTGTACGGTAGCAGTGTGGAAGTACGAAGTCGGGGCAAACCAAGCATCACCGTCACGCGCTCATGCCACCTTGACCAGCTCACCAAGACGATCTATAGACAGCTAGTTCGACACAGCTGGCCTTGTTAAACAGCCCAACGTGGCCTATAACGGAACTGAAACGAACATATTAACGAAAAGAAGGGGAGGAGTTTCTGTTACTGCAGCGACCAAGTGTACTATGCCTTGTTGTTAAGTACCAAGGGGGCGCAGTTGTTGAGCTCGGAAGCAAGGACTGGCTTATAAACAGGTGTTGCCGGTCGTTTGTCTGGAGAAACTGGTTTAAAACGTGCAACATGTCGGTTCTCGGCTGATGTGACCCCTCCAGACGAGTTGAACGACACTGCAGTAGAATACACATGCTTGCTGTCCAGTTTACGCGACGCACACGCCAGTGCATCAACAGGGTAGGGCGTGCCAAACGGTGAACCCAACATCCCCGTAGAGCCGTGATGACGCAATATGGCGCCGTCATCAAGTCGCAGAGGTGCAGGGAGCACCCCTGCAGTTTCGCCATCCCACGTCATGTCTATAAGATGCCACCTGAGTCAGGTATGGTTCGGTGTCAGGTCCCAGGTGTCAGGCATTTCCGCGACGCTCGCATGCATGGCTTTGCTCCCGAGATCCACAGAGTTGCCAGCGCAGCACAGGCGCAGAATTATCGCGACACAAAAGCGCCACCCCGCAATGGATCCCGGATCCCATTCCCCCTATCAACGGTCAGCTGCCTGATGTCCCAAACCCCGTATTCCCAGCGAGCGCTCGTCAGCCCGTGGGACCCTCCGCGCTCTGCCTGGCCGCTCTTCTCGCAGCAGCCCGCCTCGCAAACCCACCCGGCCGCTCTTCGGCAACCTCCGCTCGCTCGCTCTGGTCAGTCCTTCTCCCGCCCGCGGACCCCAGACCCCCGGACCCCGGCGGGGTGGTGCTGAACCTGCCCCGGGCAGGCTCGTCAGGCGGCCTCGCGGCCATCTGGCCCTGACCCTGCTGGCCGCTGCCTCCCTGGGCGCTTGGGGCCCTGGGCAGCGAGCGCTGCCTGGGCACGGTGATATCTGGCAGGAGGGGGAAGCCGCCGCCCGCCGCCTCGAAGCCGTTCATCTGGGGCAGCTGCTGGTCGGCGCGGCGGATCTGGTCCAGGTCTCCGAAGCCGCCCATCATCATGGCGTCCTTCTCCGCCAGACGAGTCTTCAGCTCTGCGATCTCCCGCGCGCACCTGCACGCGCGGCCGGCAGCCGGCGGAGGAGGGGCAAAGGGAAGGGATGATGAGGTGGGATTAATTCTTTAAGTGGGGTTCGCAGGCAAGGGTCTGCACCAGGCGGCGCCAGCCTCCCAGCCTGCGCGCCTTGCATCGCCGGACCGCAGCCTCCCCAGCCCCCTCCCCCCAGCCCCGTCGGCACGTGGTGTGTACCATACGCCTCTCCCTGCCCCCGCCCTGCGCACTTCTTCGTCACGTCGATCAGCTCGTTCTGCGCCGCCTCCGCCGCGCCCTCCGCGTATTCGGCCCGCAGCACGGCGGCGGTCTTCTCCTCCGTCAGCTGCACCACGTCGCCCTCCAGCCGCTGCTTGTCCTCGTCCGCGGCCTGGCCACCAGCACCACCACCATGGGGTCAGGGGAGCAGCAGTCCAGCGGTCACAAGGTGGTTGCAAGGAAAACCCGTGCAAAGAAAAAGCCGTTTTGGACGTACGGGTTCGCAGGGGATGGGAGCGGCCCAAGAATGCAGGGGTGCAGAGGCTGTGAGCAAGAGGCTTTGAGGCTTGAGGAGAACCCGCGTTCCAGCCAATTCCCGCTGATATGACCCCGCAGCGCGCAGCTGTACCTTTCCTTCCCAGCACCCTGGAGGCCGACTCACCGCTTCCTGCGCGCCGCCCTCTGTCAGCTCCCTGATGCGCTCCTGGCTGGCCGCAAGCGCCTCCTCCAGCTGCTGGATCCGCACCCTTTGCTCATCGGCCCCCTCCTGCTCCTGCCCCTGCTGCTCCCCCTCCAGTTGCTGAACCCGCTCCTGGGCCGCTGCAAGCTGCGCCAACAGGTCGGGACCCGGGGCCTCGGTTGGCGGCTCGCCAGCGGCCTGTCCCTGTCGGCCAGCACAGTAGACACGCCGCGTCAAGGAGCTGACACAGGAGCGAACCTAGTGCGAACATATGCAGGTACGTCCAACACGCAGCCTGGACGGCCACAGGAAGGATGCGTGCGTGCGGCGCCTTCACGCTTCAACTCGATTTCTGCCGTGTTCCACACCGGCTTGCGGCCTGGGGAGCAGCCTCGCCAACACAGGCCTGTGTCCCGGTTGGATCCCCTGACAATGCGTTGCCCGTCAGGTTGCAATGGCGCCCACGCCGCTCAGCACCCGCACCTGCGCCTCGTCGCTCTGTGCCGGAGCCGCGTCCAGTTGCTGGCTGCGGGGCGAGGGTGACATGCAGCCAGGTGGGTCGGGGGAAGTTGGGGGTACGGTGGTGGGGCCGCAACAAGGCCGCACGGCGCCAGGAGAGGTAGGTAGGCGTCGTCCGCGACGGACCCGAACCCGCCCCGCAACGCAACGCACCTGCGCTCTAAAGCCACGTCGCCCGGCATCGCCGGCTTGGCTCTTTGGACGGCCTGTCCCAGCAGCGCCTGCGCACGTCGCAGAGGAAGGAGGCAGAACAGTGGAGCCCCGAGTGGGGAATGCCGCCAGGGGGGTCGGCTCCAGGACGGGGACAGAGGCGAGGGTCCCGTGCTTCGTGCTTCGTGTCGCGGTGAGTCAGCAGTCGGCAGGCGGCAGCGGCATCTCCCCCACCCCATCCGCGCTGCCTCTGCGCGCGGTGTCCTGACCCACCCGCCGCCGCCTCGGGCACCGCCTGCGGCCGCACCTCCAGGTTCCTGATGATCTCCTCCTGTACCTTGAGGGTGCCCTGCAGCAGAGCCACCTTGCCGCCCTGGCCGTCAACATCCGTGCACGAGCGGGCCTGTGGCTCGGGGAGAGGGGGCGCACGAGGGGGAGGGGGCACACGAGGGGGATTGTGGCTCCGAGGATGTTCACCTTGCCTGGAAAGGCCCAGGGTGTGTGCGCTTGTCCATGCCGCCGTTAATGGCAGGGTGGCTGGGGGAGGGGGGAGGGCGGCTCCAGGTAAAACAGGTTTTTTCAGCAGGCCGGTTGCGGGATCTCCGGCTTCAAGATCCCCGGCTCCAGGGCACACGGCCCCAGTCTACCACGCGGATCCACCTGCTCCACGTGCGCCTCCTGCAGCTGCTGGTAGCGCTTCTTGAGCTCCAGGGTCTCGATCTAAGCGAGTCGGGGAGGGACCGGGCAGGGGGGCAAGAGGAAAACCGTAGCTTGGCACTTATCTGAAAGAGAAGTAAAAGCAACTAAGAAACATGTGAAATTTGTTTGTAGTTGCATGCACATGGATGGCTAAACTTGCTTAGGTGTCCAAGGTGAGGGATAGAGGCCTGCCCCCGCCTGATGTGCCTACGTGTTCGGGATGGCGGGCTCCATGGCCAGCCGCAAGTCACACAGCGTTCATCGGGCCCACCCACCCGGAAGCCCACCATCATCCTCCCACGCCACCCATCAGCCCACACGGCAGCGGTGCTGCCCAAGGTGCTCCGCAACCAGTCCGTCCCCCTCCGCTCCCCAGGACTCCCACCTGCTCCACGTGCAGCTGCCGCAGCCGCTCCACCAGCTCGCCGTTGCGGACCCGCTCCCTGCCGTATGCGGCGATGGCGCTCTCGCACCTGCAGAGTTACAAGTACGGGGAACAAGTGTTCAGGGCCCACAGCCGACTGTGGACTGCCTTCAGCCGCCACTCCGCACTGCCCCTCCCCACGGCGTGCCTCTCAACGAGCTCCTCCCTGCTGAGGAACGAGGAGCCCGCCAGCAGCTTGAGCTGGGGTATCCGCCAGGCCTGAGGGCGTGCAGGAGGGGTGCAGCATCGTGGGACGAGGGCGACAGGAGGATGCTTCCGTGTTTTTTTGTGTGGCAGCAACGGCCTCATCCGGGTGGGCGCTGGCAGTGGCCCGGTTGGCTCTCTGGGCCCGACCTGTGCGCTGTAAGGGGGACAAACAAACGCCAGGGGCCAGCAGGCATGGCTGCTGCTGCCGCTGCTGCGGGTGCTGCTGCCTCCCTAGGTACCTTCCCCCCGGAACCCACCTCCTTCTCCTCGTGTAGCAGCTGCTGCAGCTTGGAGTTGTCCTCCACTACCGCCCTGGTGATGAGAGTGGTCGGGAAGATGCGAGGGTGGGAGGTGAGGTGAGGTCAGTTGGCGGAAGGGGCTGCGCCCCTGCTGACGGCGGCCAGCTGATGACATCCCGAGGCAGCTCCCTCGACACCGTCCACATCCCCCATGGAGTGCGCGGCTGCGTCACCCTTCCCCCAAACGGAAGGGTGACGCAGCCGCGCACTCCATGCGATGCCACCATCCGCCACCGCGTGCCCCAAACTATTCGCCGGTTCGTTTCTGCTCTCCGTATCCTACGACGTGTAACCGGGCCCTCTCGCCACCCCTCCCCTCGTTTTCGTGTCACCGGTTTTCGCGCCGCCCCCCGGCACCTGCTGCGCTTCTCCGCATCCACCAGCCGCCACGACATGACCTCCAGCTGCGCCGACGTCTTGTCCAGCTGCCCAGTCAGCCGCCCGTATGCGGCCTGGTGGCGTCGCGGCAGGAGGTTGCCAGGTGGGTGGCAGGAGGTTGCCAGGTGGGTGGCAGGAGGTTGCCGGGTGGGTGGCAGGAGGTTGCCGGGTGGGTGGCAGGAGGTTGCCAGGTGGGTGGCAGGAGGTTGCCAGGTGGGTGGCAGGAGGTTGCCAGGTGGGTGGCAGGAGGTTGCCAGGTGGGTGGCAGGAGGTAGCCAGGTGGGTGGCAGGAGGTTGCCAGGTGTGTGACAGGTTGGTGGCAGGAGGTTGCCAGGTGTGTGACAGGTTGGTGGCAGGAGGTTGCCAGGTGTGTGACAGGAGGTTGCCGGGTGGGTGACGGGTGGGTGGCAGGTGGGTGGCAGGTGGGTGGCAGGAGGCAGGGGTGCACTCACGGCAGCGTGTGGACCCCTGGCCCCAAACACACCCAGCCCCGTGCGTCGGTACTGTCCCCTTTGCCTCAGTCCCCATCCCCGCTGCCGCTATGACCCACCCCCCACCCCCCACTCATCCACCCACCTGCTTGTGGATGCAGTCGTCCACCAGCGCCTCCACGACCTCACCAGCCGCACCGCCACCGCCCGACCCAGCGCCTGACCGCCTCACCGCCGCCAGGGCAGCGTTGGCTCCTCGGCCGGCAGAGGCAGCAGAGCCGTCGGATGCGTAGCCCTGCAAGGTAGGGTTTGGAGGAAGACCCGTGGATGCGAGGAGACACCGTAACATCACAGGGCGTGCGAGGAGGCAGTACCGTCGTCGCTGGATGGTTTCGGAGCGCCTCATCCTCGCGGATCAGCTCGTCCCCCCGGCCCGGGCCGGTCCGGCGCCTCACCTCGCTCTCGATTGTGGCCACCATGGTCGCCGTGGCGTGCCACCGCACCTCCAGCCCCACCGTCACCGGGTCCACGCCCTGGGCCCCGTCTGCCGCCTGCACCTCCACTCCCTCCAACATCTGGGCCTGGTCCTGGAGCGGTCCAACGATATAAACGGTACCGTACGCAGGCAGGGGCGGAAGCGGGAGGGTAGGGGTAGGTCAGCGTCCTCGGCCTACCAGCCGTACGTGGCTTGGGCAAGGACACGATCCTCGACAGTAGGAACCCAGTTCTGAGGCGTGTGTTCCGACTTTCCCTCTTCCATGTCAGGCAACCTGCCGGACCCCACCGCACCTGCCCCCACTCCGGCTGGGGGTCCAGCGGTGCACTTGCCAGGCCCAGCAGCCGCGCACCAATCTGCTCCCGGCTCGCGCCCAGCGGCTGCTCGGCGGCCGGCGGCGGCAGGTCCCGCAGGTGGTAGAGCGCCAGCTGCAGCACGGCGGCCGGGGAGGCGCCGTACAGGAGGCCCACCTGGGGACGGGGGGTGCGGGAAGTGGGACGAGCTTCATGGGGGTTACGGACAGCCCGGCAAGGGTGCCATGGATCGGGGAAGGGCGGTGGAGGGGGGGAGTCCTGTGCGCCCGGGGGCAAGCCCTGAGTGCTGGCGGTGAAGGGAGCGCGGGGGGTGCGAGGGGTGTCCCCTTCCCCCCTACCGCCCTACCGTGTGGTCGGGCGGCCACAGCATCTGGTCGCCAGCCGCCTGCAGGGGCAGCTCCTCGGTCGCGGAGGTGCCCGCCTCGACAGCCGCCTGGGGAGGGGCTCCAGGAGGCAGGGACGGGGCGGAGGGGGCAGAGTGGAACCTAAGCCGGCGAACTGACGAAGAAGGAAAGGTATCACTGGTGGTGCAGAGAGCGGGGGATGCTGCCAGGCCGCCGTGTTGGCTCTGCTAACCTCCTGACTTGCTGACTCCTGACGTTCCCCTTCGGGGAAAAGCTAGGGGAACGTAAGAGGGTGAAGCTATACTTTGAACTAACATTTCCCTCCGAACGCTAGCTCGCCCCCACCTGGCCGCCCTGCCACCGCAGCAGCAGCCCCCCGCAGCCCCTTCCCCTCTGCCTGCCGCACCTTGACCACCGCCGTGTGCTGCTCGCTCAGCGCACGCAGCGCCACCCCCGCCGCCACCTCGCTGCGGGCGTCCAGGGAGGTGTAGGCCCCAGGGCACGACAGCCGCGGAGCCTGCCCCGCGGACTCCCTGTCCACCAACCGCCACACGCCGAACACCTCCCCGCCACCCTCGCCGCGCGCATCAGCCGGAGCGCCGCCACCTCCTGATGCAGCGCCAGGAGAGTGGGGTTGCGGCGGGCTGGGTTCGAGAGCCGCGGGGGGGCAGATGGCGGTCGGCTGGAGGCAGACTGCGGCTGCGACCACCCCGTGACCTGATAGCCCCGTGACCTGACAGCCCCGTGACCTGACAGCCCCGTGATATGAGTCCTTTCGACCTCACCACACCTTTACCTGAGGTGGACACACACGGCTCCTTGTGCGCCCAACCCCTGCCCCACACCTTAAGCTCGTGTGCCAAAGAAACGGACACCGCAGCTGGCTGCAAGGCACTTCCGGTACCCGGCAGCACTGTAAGTACGGTACCCCTTCACCTCGCCGCCTGCACCCACCCATCGCGATCAGTGGCGCCGATGCTGACGCCAGCCGCGCCTGCAGGAGGCGCTTGGCCGCCCCCATGTGGGCCCGCAGGTGCCGCTGCTGGGCGGCGTGGCAGTCCGTCAGCACGACGGTGACGTACAGGTGTACGGCGCCTGCCGGCTGGCCGCCCGCCATCGCCAGCCGGAGGTTGTAGTGCTTGTCCGGGAGCAAGGGCGCCAGGGGCAGTGCGGCCTGGGACCGGCGCAGGTGGCGGCAAAGGCACAAGTGTGGGCGAGCAGGGTGACGCTGCGCGCAGAGAGGAAGTCCAGCACAAATCCTCACCATCATCGCCATCACCACGACCACGACCACCACCACCACCCCGCTAATACCAGCATGCAACTCCAAACGTATGTCATGAACGGTGTTTTACTCGGACACGGTGTTTTACTCACAACCCTTCCTTGCCACCCCTCACCACTACCCCGGCCCCTCCCCTGGCCGCACCTTCATCATGACGTCACCGTTGTCGTCGTCTACAACCGCCAGCAGCAGCTGCTCCCCCGCCAGCGCGGCCTCCGAGCAGCTCAGCGACAGCACCTGCTGCCAGGAGGGAGCACACGACCGCCCCACAACACGCGTCCGCTCGCGGCACTCCAGCTCGCTGACACCGTCGTGCAGGCGCTTGGCAACCACAAACGTACTCGGCGGCTGCATACCGTCCTGGCTGCACCGGGAGGTGCAGAGGCAGGGTCGGTGTGGTTTGGGGAAGGAGAGGGGTGCAGTGGCGATGGCCGAGTCGACGACAGAAGGGAGGGAGCCCGAGAGGAGTTCCAACGGCTCAGCGGGGTGAGAAAGCCGGCGCCTCAATGGGGCTGTTGGCTGTGCGGGCGAGGTTGAAAGGGGTGGAGTCGGCCCGCCCCGCCCCGCCGCGACTCAGCGGCCGTCGCTGTCCCGCCTCACCCCGCGACGAGCGGCAGGTTCTCTGCGCGCGACACCAGCACCAGCAGCCGGCACTCCCGTGGCTTGCGGATGACACTGGCGGCGGGCGGTGCCGAAGACGATGCCACTGCAGCGCCGGCGGCTTCATAGCCGGCCTTGCCGCCTGCGGTTCACGGGGGAGCGGTGAGGCGGGCGGAGGGCGGGGATCAGCAGCGGCGGACACAAGGCCGGGAGCGGAAGGAACCCGACGTAAAAAGACCATTATACACCACACCGCAATGCTCACCGGGACCATCCCCAGGCAGGGCCAGATTTGCGTCCAGCAGTGCCAGCTCCAGAAGCACCTGAGGCCCCGCAGGCAACCGGGAGTACGTTAGGTAGTGGCGGGTAGTGGCGGGTAGTGGCAGGTAGAGGTGGTGGTAATGCGACGGTGGCGATGGGGAGGGGGCGGATGGGTTTCCAGCGTGCATGTGTTCGCCGCAGCAGCCAGGGTCACGGCCGGAGGAAATGTCCCACATGAACCCCTCCCCGCTGCAGCCCTTCAGCCCCGAAACCACTGACACGTAGTCCCCCTCTCCTCCCAAAAGTGCCCGCGCGCAGCAAAGCCAGTTATCCTACCTCACCCCTCCCAACCCAGATGCACACAAGCTAACACCACGTCGCCGCACCTCGTTGCTGTCACCTTCCTCTGCTCCCCAGCCCCCGTCCCCGCCCCCGGCTGCGGCCTGCTGTGAGGCCGCTGCCAGGGCAACGGCCGCCGTCATCCGCTGTCCCCGGAACAAGCTGGCGGCGACGTCGCCCTGGGGGCAAGGGAACACGCCGCTGCCAACCAGGTCGGCCGTGCCGCCACTGTCGATGCCGCCGCTGCCTGGAGGGATCGCGAGGAGCCGAAGGGAGGCGTCGGATGTTTGTGCTGAAGCGTCACACCCCGCCCTGCCTTAATCGCGTCACACCCCGCCCTGACTTAATCGCGTCACACCCCGCCCTGCCTTAATCGCGTCACACCCCACCCTGCCTTAGTCGCTTCACGGCCATGGCAGCACGGAGCGCGTGGCGAGGGACGCACAGTTTGGTTGCGTACACGGGGCACTCGGCGGCTGGAATCAAACGGACCAGCTGCACTCCTCCTGTCCTGCATTCCCGGAGCCCCGAGCTCATTCCCCGTGCCGGCCGCACAGCAGAGCCCTGCTTGCACCCGCCGTACCCGCAGAGTCCAGCCCAGGCGCTGAGAAGAGCTCAACCCGCAGCAGCGGCCGCTCCGCGGGTATGCTGGCCAGGGGCTGCGGAAGGCGCAGCACGAAGGAGGAGGCCGCGAAGTCCGGGTTGGCGCTGGGAGCCGAGGTCTCGGTGCGGACCGCCTGAGGGCACACGATCGGGAAGGATCAAATGGGGCGGTTAGAACGGATTGCGCGCGTTCGGTTGGCTGCCAACGGACGCAGTTGCAGCTCAGCCTGCTGCGCCCCCGCGGCTTCCAAACACGCTGTTTCCTGCAGCATGCCAAGTGTGGCAGAGCGGTAGGCGTGTAACGACGTGCTCCGTTCGTGCAGCCCAGTCGCTGCCGGAACCCACCGCGTCGACAGCTGTCGTGCCCCCGCTTGGCACGACCTGTATGCTGACATAGTAGCGCCGTGGTTCCTGCGCCCAGCACGCAACGCAGTATGTGATGTCGGGCGCAATTGGCGAGGAGGGAGGTGCTGCCCTTTCCTGTAGGGGTAAGCACATCGTTCCCTTGAGATTTGAGCATCAATATACCTGAGTACGGACCCTAAGGATGCCAACCCGCAGGGTCTTCCCAGAGCCAGACATTTACATGCGCATTGAAGGACCCGTGGTGTGCTGGTTCACAGGTCAATGCAACAGTGCATCATTTCAGCGTCTTGGGAAGACTTAGTCTCCCATATTTGCACAATTCGTCCGGCCGTCAATTAGATCGATTGCTTCCGCGCGACGCGGAGAAGAATAGTCAAAGTAACATAGGGATTGTCGCCCTTTCGTCGCTAAATAATTTGTACTTTTGACCTAATATGCTGTTGTAACTTAGTAACATAGTGCCAATGGCCGTTTTGTATGACATGGTATCGACCCGTGGATCTAAACCCTCCATGTTACGGCAGCGTGCGAGAAAGGCTGAGACGCAAGCCCACCGCCACGAGGCGATGTGGAAGTGCACCTTCACATATTATTTGAGCTGTGAGGCATGCGCTCTGTCGGACAGCTCGATTCCAAGTTGGTCCCCGTGGATAATTGGTTTGAGGGGGTATCCCACCGAGTCCAGCGCCCGAGGCGCATCCGAAAGTGCCGATGCTGTTAGGTCCAGCGTCACATGATTCTGGCCTCCGGAGACTTGCGGCATGTATCTGTGTCTATCTGGGTGTGCCTCGAAGATGACCGTCTGCCGCACGCGCGACGCTTCGTGGCAGCCAGTCCTGGGCGCCCTTAACCTTTATTGCTAAAATTCAAACAATTACATAAGAAATGGTGCCCAAATTATTTGCATGTACCCTATGCCCCGCGCAAATCGGTGAAATCGAGCAAATGCCCGCCCAAAAGGGACGAGCCGAGGAGCAGGTCGCGGCACAAGGGCCCTCACATTTCAAAAAGACGGCAGAAGTGCTAACAACCAGCGGGCTATCTACAAAAGTGCATCTGGAACAAGTGGGCCTTCCTTGACTGCTCATATCAGCCCCTGTGGCAGCCCTCGGCTTTCCTCATATCTGGGCCTTCGCTTGCCGTTGCGCACGGCGCCCTTGCAACAGCCACGCCAGCATGACGCTGCACGGCACGACATGGCTCCGATGGCCGCGCTTGGACGTAAGGCTCCCGCGGTTGCTGTGCCGGGTCATGTCTAGCGGCAACGAGGGGCAAGCGGGACGGCGACGTAACGCTGTGAAACCTACCACTACGTGCGCTCGAGGCTCGAGCACCCCGCCAAAAGCACCTTCTTGCTCACGAGTATGAGCAACTCCTCCGCTCGCTAGGTGTTTTGCAGCGTCATGCAGCGCGAATGCGCACTATGTGAACAACCGCCGGCCAACTGCCCCTCCAGCACTCGCGACCCGCTGTGCCCCCGGCGCGCCCTCATTTGCGACGCAGGTAATCGTAGCCAACCCGCCTGTGGTCATAGTGGTCAGCCACCGCTGGGACGTGTACGACTACATCGTCACGGCACTTGGCCTGGTCGTGTTTGCGGCCGCTCTCGATGCGGCTGCTGAGCTCAGGAAATTGCGCCCCAATCCCGCCCGCAGATGAACCTGTGGCGTGTGGTGTGTTTTCATGTTTGCGTACAGCTACTGCCGAACGCGCCTGGAGGACTCGCGTTGCCACGTGCTCTAGTAATTTCTTGAGAGGGCATGTGTCGGTTTCGTTTCTATGCTTTTATGAGCGGCAGGCCACTGTGTAATGTCATGGTCGCGGACACTCTCCTGACGCACACAGAGGCACACTACATTCCTTGAGACCAGCAGGAATAAACGTCGGATGGGTGCCAGCCTTTTGTGCGGCCTGCACAGCCAATTGCGAGCCGCTTGAGCTGCCCACCATCTTAGCTGCCAAGTCGGGGCCGGGCGTGGGACTGTCACCTGAGGCGAGCGGGCCGGCCCCCGCGACATGTGGGCTTATGGAATGCAGCACGGCTGCACCAAGTGATACAGCGCACCAAAGGAAGGATGAACACAGTAGGCAGACCGTGCCGTGTAAGGCGTGCGTGACGGCGAAGGCATACCCGACAATTCCCAAAAGTCAACCAGTCGACCTGTTTGCAAGCGACAGCGGCAGGCGAAGTCAAACACCTAGTATACGCAAACAATCGCTGCTTTGCTGGCTGGAGCAGTAGGATGCGCGATTTGCACCTGACACGCTCTCAATCCATACCGCCTACAATATCCAACCTTTCAAGTCACTATCAGCACGCGTACCCATCACACGCAATTATCCTTAAACTCCTATAAGAGGGTTAAAAGCTGTCACCGACGCTCTGTTCCACCGGCTGTCTAAAGCGCGGACTGGCTAGAGTTCGTGCTGGGTTGGTCTCAGGCCCCAGCTATCAACAACCTCGTTGCTCGCTCTCCACGCTACCCATAATGCACCAGCAAAATCAAAAAGCATTAAACTCAAGACATTGTGTGATTTGTGTCGTTAGCATTTTCTGCTGTCATGTCTCAGTCCCTGCCCTCTCAGCAGCCCCCACCAGGCGCCATCCTGCAAGGTTGTCGAGTCCTCCAGTCATCGACCGTCGATGCCGCCGCTGCTGCCGCTGCTGCCGCTGCTGCCGCTGCTGCCGCTGCTGCCGCTGCTGCCGCTGCTGCCGCTGCTGCCGCTGCTGCCGCCGTCACCTTCGGGCCCGTCGTCGTCGAACAGACCGCCTATTGCTAGTAGGTTCACGACAGCCGGGCCCCAAACAACGAGCTTCTTCCGCCTCCTCCTCCTCTTCGACTACCGCCCTCGTGATTTCAGGCTCAGGCCTTGAGGCCTTGCTCGCCCGCCAGCGCCGCCACCGTCGCCGTTGCCGCGCGCAAATGTCAGTGAATCCAGGAACCCACCTCCGCCGCCCAGCCCGCCCCCGCCCCGCCGCCGCTGCTCATCCTCAAGCGCCGACGCGTACTTGTCCGCATCCGCCGCCTGGGTCCGAGCCCGGTCCACCGCCCGCTTGGCCAGCGCCGCCGCCACCGCCGGCCGCGGCGCCTCGTCCGCCGCGTCCGCTACCACCGCCGCCCTGCCGCCGTACCCTCCGCCGTACGCCCCACCGCCAGCGTCGTAGTCCGGCGAAGCGGAGCGCCGCTGGGCGCTGCCGCTGGGTCCAGCCCCGTCAGCGCCCGCGGGGCCCCCGAAGAGGTCCGCCAGTGCGCCATAGTTGATTTTGTTTGACAGCTTCTTAGCCGCCAGTAGGTTGCGGGTGGAGCCCGCGGCGTCCTCGGCAGCGGCGACCTCGGCCTTGGGCTGCGGATGTGTGCGTGTGTGTATGCGTGACATGAATTCCGTAGGTCAGCACGTAAGAGAGGTAAAACCGACGAGAAATAATCGGTTGCGGGTGTGTGTGTGTGTGAGAGACATCAATTTCGTAGGTCAGCACGTTAGGGAGGTAAAACCGACGAGAAATAATCGGTTGCGAGGTGTGTGGGTGAAAGGAAACCCGTGGTCCGATACATAGAGGGACGAGGGATTGAAGAAAGACGTCTGGGCTGCAGGTGTGCGTGCCCTATCCAACGCAGCACAGCGTGGCACCCAACACAGGGCGGTCAGGCGCTGTCGGAAGGGAGGCGGGGGCCAGAGGTAGACTTGCCGTGAGCGTGCGCGGTTTTGAGGGCCAGTGAGCATTGGTGCCGGGCAAGGTGGTGATCACAACTGGCCGAGGGCAGCATCATCGGCCGCGCGGAGCGCAGCCAGCCGTGCCGCAGCCCCCCACACCCACCTTGCGCGTGTACTTGCGCTTGCCCTTGTCGGATTTGTTGTCCGCGGCAGCCAGCGCCTCGGCCGCCTTCTTGGCCTCCTGCTTCTCGATCCAGTCCTTGTTCATCTCCACCCACAGCTGCTCCCTAACGTTGGCCTCCTCGTTAGTGGCCAGGTAGCCATTAATATCGTCCTCGTCCACGTCAGACAGGTTGTCGCTGTCCGCCTTGTCCGCGTCACCGGCTTCCGTCGCATCCGCCAACTGCCCGTCAACCACCCCAGCAGCCAGCGCGATTGCCGCAGCATCGTCGCCGCCCTCGCCAGCGGCCGCTAACGCGGCTTCGGCCTCACCAACATCCATCCGTGCTCGCTTCGCCCGCCGCGCTTCGTCTGGATCCGCGTCTCCACCATCCCCACTGCCCGCCGCCTCTCGGGAGCTGCCGGCAGCTGCGCCGCTCTTATCGGCAGGGGGGACAGTCGCGTTGTCCGCGTCAGCATCCGAAGCTTCTGCAGCCCCAGCCCCTGCCGCTGCCTCCGCCGGCGCCGCCGCTGTGGCTGTCCCTACTGCCGCCGCCGCTACCAGCTCCGGCGCCACCGGTTCCGCTCTCACTTTACGAGCCTGCATCGGGGCAGTGGCCACCGCCGCCGCCACCCCGCCGAGCGCCCGTGCCAGCGGCTGCAAATCGGAGCTGTGAAGGGCCTCGTCGAAATCCTCCTCCTCTTCCTCGTCTACAGCTGCCCCGCCGCCAGATTTGCCGCCGGCGCCAGCCGCCGCCGCCGCCGCCGGGGCGGCGGAGGGTCCCGCGCCGTCTGCAGCCACATCTGCGCCGGAATCCTCTAGCGCCGCCTCGTTCTCTAGGTGGCGGCCTGCAGGTGGCAAGGTGGCAGGGGCAGGTGGAACGTCAACCGTGCCATACCCAACAGCCATGCCAAGTCATCTTCAATCCTTCTAGAGACCTAAGGGGATCCTATGCAGCCGTGGGCTACCCTGCACCCTTTGAAACCCGGCCCTGATCAACCTGACCATGCCGTGCGTTCCGCGCGGCGCGCCGCCATGGTTGTTCCCCCATTGCAGTAACCGCTTCCTTAGCACCCCGCAGCTGCCCCTACCCACTGCCGCCCCCGCTACGCACGTTGGTGGATGTCCAGCTCGTCGCCGTCGTCGGGTCCCTCCAGGGCCAGGACCTCGCTCGAGTCCTGGGAGGGGCCACACGCGGAGCGAAAGCTTGGCACATACACGCCCGTCAGGTGGCCTCTGATCCCGGTGCCGCCAAGTTGTGGTGCGGCCCCCCTCTGCCTGCCGGTCCCCCAGCTCACCCGCAGCAGCAGCACGGGCCGCTCGCTGGCCAGCTTGGCCCGCACCCGCTTGCGGATGTCCTTCCGCAGGTTGCGCAGGTAGGCGGGCGGGTCGTTGGCCCCCTGCAGCGGGGGAGGAGGCAGCAGCAGCCGGGGGAGGAGGCAAGCAAGCATTGGTGGTGGTGATCGATAGGTCTACACAGCGCGCAGTGGGGTGCAGAAGGTTACAGTAGTGAGAGGGGCCGACCGTCGAGGTCCCTGACCTGCGCCTACCCTACCGGTGCCAGCCACCCCGTCAGCCCATCTGGCCCCAGGGCCCGCCGCCCCGCCGCACCTCCTGCACCGCAAGCGTGATCTTGAGGTACTCCTCCAGGCACAGCCGGCACATGCCGTGTGCCAGCAGCGGGCTGCCCGCGCGCACGTGCTCGCAGAACTTGCCGGCGGCGTTGGGGTCCACGGTCGCCAGCGCGGCGCCGTCAGCCCCGGCCTCCTCCCCGCCCTCGTCAGCGACCACCACCGGCACGGGGGGGTTGGCGGCCGCGTTCTCTATCGCGGTACGTTCGTAGTCCAGGAGCATTTGCTCCTGTGGCACGCAAGGCGAGTGCGGTTGAGCAACACCTACTGGGTCGGCACCGGGTCCGGGCCCGGTCCGGGTCCCGGTTTGGGGCTGAGGTATTGGAATGTGCGCGCAATCGACGTCTGTCATCGCTTCTTCGGCAGCATCGGCACGGCAGAAGACAGCTAGAAAGCACGCCAAGCACGGCAAGCGTGCGCCTACCCCCCCCCCCGCGGCCCCCTCCACCCCCGCAGGTCCTCCTTGCCGGCGGTCCGCTGCCAAGGGCGAAGACAAAGACAGCAACGTTAATGGCTCCCCCCTGGTGACCAAGCCACCAGCAGCCCGCCAAGCCAGCAGGCTGCGGGAGCCCCTCCTCCCCACCCGCTGCTGCTCCATGGCCTTCTCTCGCTCGTCCAGCTCCCTCAGCGTCAGCTCCGCGTCCCTGGTCTCCGCCAGCTCCATGACGCGCTTCTCCACCGTGCTCCACCCGATGTGCACGATGGAGATGACGTCCTGCGGGCGGGTGGGGGGGCAGCCGTCTGATGAGAGGAAGGGCGGGTGATGAGAGGAAGGAAGGGTGATGAGCGGGAGGGCGGTCATGAGCGGGAGGATGGGTAATGAGAGGGAGGGCGGGTAACGAGAGGGAGGCTGGGTAATGGGTAATGAGAGGGAGGGCGGATGATGACAGGAATAGCGGGTGATGACCGGGAAGGCGAGTTGGCCCGGCACGGCCCGGTGGGACAGTTGGACCCAGGCCGGGGCGTTGCAGGCGCGACTGGGAGATGCTGGACTGCGCATGGTTGGGCCAGCAGGGGTCAGCGCTGACGCATCGTGCCTTTTTCGTCTTCTCCACGCCGTGGATGTGGGAGGCCAGGAACAGCGCCGCGCCGCATATCCCGTTTGGCCGGCGACCCGTGAGCATCCAGTCGCGCTTCATGGACTGCACCAGCCGCATGGCGGTGTTGCCGACTTTCTGCGGACAGGCGAGAGCGGGGCGACGAGGGCACGCAGCTGATAAGGCCCATCAAGGCGGTGATGGTGCTGGAGATGGGGGTTCGTGCGCCGGAGGCTGTACCCCACCTGCGCAGGTGCCAGCTAGCCCCTTGTATCCTACCCGCTCCCGGCGACGTGCACTAATCTGACCCCTATCCCCATGCCCCTAACTGCCTTCCTGCCTTCCTTCCTCCCTGCCTTCCCTCCTGCCTGCCTCCCTCCCTTCCTCCCTGCCGCCCGCACCGTCTTGAGCTCGGGTGTGGGCAGCCTCAGGCGGTCAACGAAGCGGTTCATGAAGAGGGAGGGATCGATGGGCTTGGTGAAGGTGGCGTGCTCGTCCAGCCGCAGCAGGCGCAGCATGTTCAGGAACACGGCACCTAGCCAGGGGAGCGCGACAAGGGGTCACCGGGGCGCCATGACGGAGCATACTCCTCGACACGGTCTTTCTCACGGGACACATCAAGGAAGGCGTCACATTGCGGCCGCCGCCATCACCACCACCCCGCTCATTTCCGCAGGCTGCGCAGCGCCCGCCGCTCCAAACGCCCCGCCCATCCCCCGCTGCCTGAGCCCCCAACTGCCTCCCGGCCGCTCACCCAGCGCGTACACGTTGACTGAGAGGTGGTCGGAGAAGTCGATGAGCATGTAGGGGCGCCGCTCCAGGCGGCAGAAGATGTAGAGGCACACGGCAGCCACCTGGTGGTGGTGGCGTGGGGTGGCAGGAAGGCAGGAGGGCATGGGGGCAGGAGGGCAGGAGGGCAAGGGGGCAGGGGGCCAGGAGGGCAGGGAGTTGGGTAGAGGGGAGGAAGGCGCGCGCCGATAACAGAGGGGCGGGTACCGGCCAGGGAAAGCTACGAAACACGCCCATGGCCTGCTGTCGCGCGCCCTGTTCCAGGGTTTGGTCCTCCCCTGCCCTCCCCTGTCCTAGTCTGGCACCTCTCACCTGGTTAACTCGGCGCCCCTTGGTGAAGCCCCGCTGCAGCGCCAGCCGGTACAGGCGGTGTGCCGCCTCCGTGGCCTCGGAGGAGGGGCTGATGCGGAGCGCCTCCACCAGCGAGCAGATCTCGTAGCGGCCGCGGGAGACAGCGGCTTCGTGACCGTCACCCTGGGCGGGTGCGAATGACGGGATAAGCGGGGAGGCGTGATGGGTCGGAAGTGTGGGCTGGGGGTGCTAGGGGAGGCGACGACGGGTTGCGGAAGCAGCGGAACCGCAGCTGGATCGCAGCAGCGGTAGAGAGCCGAGCCCCTGGGCGGCGCCACACGCCGCCCCAGTCGTTACGCAACACAGGGCTCAGGCACAGGCGATGTGTTTTCCTTCCGACCCAGATCGCCACAAGCAACAAACAAGGGCCGGAAGTATTCCAGTCCCCCTCCAAGCGAGCAGCCAAGCCATGGATTGGCGCTGCCGTATTTTCCCTGCTTCCACGCCCGCTGCTAACCCTGCTTGCTTTACCAGCCCCCAGCCCTCTGCCCGGGTGCCACTTACCCCGCTGCCCCACATGCGGCCGCCGGAGTAGCGACCAATCCCGCGCGCCTCGCCGCTGGCTCCAACCATCTGTCCCACCAGCTCGCCCTCCCCGTCCCCGCCCTTGGCAAACATGACATCGCTGCTGAATGCGGTGTCTTCTACGACGCGACCGCACTGCGGCAGAGGGGTTGGAGGGAAGGAGCACCCGGGGGAGGGGTAAGAGATGGGGTGGTCATCATGGCGGTACAGGCTGCGTTGCGCGAGGGAAGGCGCAGAGCGAGCACACGGTCCCAAAGCCGACACTGCGCACAGCCGTGTCATGCGCCGGCGCATCTAGGTGATGCTTTGTGCCCGCACCTGCACGCAGCAGCTGAATCCATGGGAATCGTCCGCCTCCACCTCCACCTCCGCCGCGCATTGGCTGCACCAAACCATGATGACCTGTCTCTGCTAAGCCGCCAAATCAAGGCCAGAAGCTGCCGGGATCGGCAACAGCCAGCGGCGGCACGTTGATGTCACCAGCCAAGCAGCGCCCTGTCACGTCCAGCGCCAAATCAAGGTTGCTCACGATGGTGCGGTGGCCCAAATCCGCACGTTTCCAGACGATGGTGCTCGACGCTAGCCCACTATTGACAGCTGGCTCAACCGGCCTCCTTCAAGATTATCCGAAAAGCCAAAAACGACAGTTGCCGTAGACAGGCCTCCTCAGGTCAGCAGCAAGACGAAATGCTATGCGTCCCCGTAAACAAAAAGAAACGTTGAGCGTCGCCTCTATCCTGCATCATTCTTTACTCTTTAATCATAAGATTGGTGTACTGGTATAGCGAAGTTTGAAGGACCGCGTAAACGCTAGTTGTGCGACCGGTATGAACGTAAATCCGTGCGTCAGCTCATTTCATAAATTCAATACTTGGACCCGGGTTGATTGTCTGGTTCGATCAACTCCTCCCCCTCCTTACTCACCACGCCCGACGCCCCCATCGGCCAACGGTACGACTCTCGTCAAGCAACTCGAAACGAACCATAGTCCTATGTTATGGCATTAATACTTACCATAGTTTACTCATTTCTGTTTTTGGAACGCCAGCCTGTCCTGCAATTGCACTTAACGCCAAGGACGGTCCATTCTTCCAGCTTTGGTATAGAAAACCGTGCACCTAACAAATATGTTGTGAAACAAAAGCTGTCATCGTCAACAACAGCAGCAGGATGGTGGGTCAGGTCGCTGCGATATAAGATACATCAGAAGGCGTCCTGTGTTGCCTCATAGCAACGTGCAATGGCTGTGCAGGCTCGCAACCTAGTATGGAAAGATCTAACGAGCCAGCAGCTCGAGTCCATTCGGCATCCGCACCCCAAAAAGGGTCTCACGGGACGCGACCTGCTGGCGCGATACATGGGATTGGCGGATTACCAACAAAACCGGAGGACAGCAATTCACCTAGACCTGTATATCAGCACGCTGCAATTTGGGGACGAGCAAAAATTCTCAGACGACAAGCTGTCGGGGTTGTTCTCCATCGTCAAGATGGTGCATCATCGCTCTATTGATGAAGCGCTCACAATGGAGCGCTCTTTCCTGCTCTTTAAAGAGCTTCTGCTGACGCACAGCGTACAGCGACCACCTTACAGCATAGGGCTCTTCACATATGCGGAAATGCGGAAAATCATGGACTGGATGCTGGACAGCTACTACCGCCACTACAAGTTGTACCGGTACTCGTACACAAGCAGGTGTGTGCAGTCCTTGGGGCGAGGTGTGCTGCTCCGCCTTGGGAGGTTGAATGCAGTCAGCTTACCTGGACAGGGCAGATGTGTGTGTTTTGTAGCGCAACTCAGGACAGCTTGCGTTGCATGGTTGAGGGGGCGCTAGGGGGGACCCAGAGATACTTCTAGTCGAGATAGTGCTGGGTCGCGGCTCCAACCGATGGCACGAGACCCACACGAGGAGTGGAAAAGCAGCATCTTTAGGGCAGGGAAAGAAATTGAGTAGCAATTTGCGCGGTGCGTCCTTCCGTGTCCCGTGAATATTCTCGAAGAAAATTGCTGGCGTTCGTCCTTAATGCTTGGTCTCCAGCTGGTCAGGATGAGGGGCTGGAGCGTTTGTAGCTGCGCATGCTGGCTCGCTCACCATACCATACCCCCACCTCCTTCCCGCCAACCTCGCAGGGTCACCCTGAGTGCCAGCTACGCGCAGCCGTCTGACATAGTGGAGCTGGTTCCGGAGCTGCCGTCCCTGCTGAACGCGCTGACGCAGGAGCAGCACGACGCCGTGTTGAGTGAAGAGGAGCGGCGGAGGGAACAGGTGAGGTGGAGGCGGGGGGCCTGTACATGGTGCACCCGGCGGCAGCACGGGGACGGGCGCACAGGACACCGATGCGCCCGATGGCTCTGCCTTTTAAGGTCTGGAGCCCACTGTAACAATTACAACAATGATTTGATCAGGGGTTTGGCGTCCGTGGACCCTCGGGCCTGCGCAGATGGCTTGTCCTGGCCTGCACCTGCACCTGCACTAGCACCAGGGGGCTGTGACGCAACACATACCACCCATGCCCTCCTGCACGGAGGTTACACCTGATGCCCCCTAGCTAGTGGTCCTACGATGCGCCGCACGTCTAATGTCCCTCGGTGCCCGGGACCGCCTGTGCCGGTGTGTAGGAGGCCATCGTCGCCGCCGCTGCCGCCGAGGAGGCCGCCGACGCGGAGCGGCAGGCCCGGCTGCGGGAGGAGTACGAGGCGGCCATCCCGGAGGAGGTCAAGGACCGGGTGACGATGGCCGTGGAGCGGGAGGTGGTGAGTGCACGCGAGGGGGGAGGGGCGGGATGCAGCGACCGCACGGGAGGATGGTGGCGGGCGAAGAGAAGGGGCAAGCCGGGGATGAGAGTCCGCTGTTCCAACGCACGTCGCCTCCAACGCATATCTCACTGGTTTCCGCCGGTGCCATCCCAGCTACAGCCCTGGAGATGCCGCTGTGTCTGCGGCGAGCTCGTAGGCGCCCCTGCATAACGCACCCTACAGCACTACCGGTCCATCCATGCATGCGGCACTGCCTCGCACACGTCAGGGACTTTGGGGTTTTTACTCCGCCTCCCCCTCCCGTTTCCCCTCCCTCCCCCTCCCGTTTCCCCTCCCTCCCCCTCCCTCCTTCGGCTTTAGTATCCCCAACCCAGTTCTCCAGCATGCATCTCAAAACTTCTGTTTCTAAACGGGTTTTTTTTCGGACATCCACGGGTCTCCCTCGAACCTCCCCTTCCCTCCCCCTCCCTCCCCCTCCCTCCCCCTCCCTCCCCCTCCCTCTTCCATCACGTCACCAGGCTCGGCTTCAACGCGCCATGGAGGAGCAGTTCGCTGCGCAGCAGGCGGAGCTGCTGGCCAAGATTGCAGCGCTAGAGACGGGCGGGGGCCCTGCGCATCCGGCTGCGGGGATGGGGGCAGCGACGGCTCGGCCCTTGAGTGGCAGCAGCGCCACCCACTCCAAGCCGCCTTCGTGAGGCGTAGGCGGAGGTGTAGGCGGAGGTGTAGGCGGAGGTGCAGGCGGAGGTGTAGGCGGAGGTGCAGGCGGAGGTGTAGACGGAGGTGTAGACGGAGGTGCAGGCGGAGGTGTAGGCGGAGGTGTAGACGGAGGTGCAGGCGGAGGTGTAGGCGGAGGTGTAGGCGGAGAGTTAAGGTGGGGGGGCGTGGCAAAGGCATCGAAATGGTGGAAACTGCACTGCGAGTGTGCTGTGAGTGTTGCATTGGGAATCATTGGCCGCAGTGCGCTACGTAAGGAATTTTGCTCACTACTTTGAGGAGGCCGTTACTATTACCTAGGCCAATTTGACCACTACCACTACTTGTGAACCTGAGCGCCTCGTGCCCCCGTCATCGGACTGGCGTGACAGACTGGCAGCTGAGTACTTACTAGACATCGTAGCATTCAGTGAGGTGGCGAGGTGCTGGACGGACAATTGCATGGAGAATTCTTCGAGAGTGAACAGGACCTTAGCCGCGTGCGCCAAGGCTCTGTGCTAAAGCCCGCACCTTCTTGGCTGTGACCTGTGATGCAGCCAGATGCAGCATCACGGCGTGCGCGGGTGCTCACGGCATCAACCTCGCAGCGGCTCACACCACCGCGATGCACGATATGGGCCAGGAAGCATGCATATGAACAAGTGCAACAGCACCAGCCGCCGTGAAACGTGTGGGCGAAAAGTTGAGGCAACTTCGCAAATGCATCTTCAGGAAGGTTAGTGGGAGTAATTAATGCTGGCCGAAGGGACGGAAGGGATCCAAAGGCCGAGGCGCGCTGGGACAATCAGCAACCTGTTTTCACCGCGAAGACCAGCATGGCTACACTGCACATGGCTACAACACATTGTAACTGTTGCCACTACTGCACTTACTACTTGCCTGGTGTCACCGAGGCGGGTCATGCCGGCATGTGCACATGACGCTCCGAGCACTCTGCATATGACTAGGTCCAGATAGCCGTGGCCATCGACAGACGGCCACGGCTATCTGGACCTAGTCATATGCAGAGTGCTCGGAGAGTCATGTGCACATGCCGGCATGACCCGCCTCGGTGACGTGTTCCGCATCGTGCTGACGGCAATAGGGGTGGTGTTTGGGTTATGAGGAAAGAAACACGTGCAGGTTTTATGTCTGTGCTTGCATCGCCTTGCATGGGCCTGCCATTGCGCGTCGTGATGTCATGAATTTGCAGGTTCAGCATGACGGGGGTGTCTCGAGAACACTCCATACTCGCGCAGCCAGGTTGGCGTGTTGGCGTCGTGTTTGGTTGTTTGGGCTTGGTGGACCGTGCGAGGTGGGCTCCAGGACAGAGGGCAGAACCACCGGGCACATCGCCGGACACTTGAAGAGACGAAGGAGACAGAAACCCAGCCGCACACGCACCAATGGCAAACCATCAAGACATCAGTCAACAGTCCAGACACAACAACAGTCCCGGGAACAGCAGTAGCCAGCGCCCCAGGGGGAATTTGCACTGTAGGCTCCGCTATCAGGGACCGACCACTAAGTCACATAGCAGACCCGGAAACGGAGAGCCAGGGGAGTGCCGCCATGATGCAACCAGAACAACGGTCTACATCGCCTCTCAGAAAACACAAGCTCCAAGTAGGACATTCCCGCCCGGCCGAGGACGAGAGAAAAACAGGGGGAAACCCCTGTCGCCACCTAGCAGGGGACGTTTACGACCCCACACTTACGTTGATCGGCCCCTCAAACAGGTGTGGGCTTGTTGCTGGACCATTGTTGCCGTGCTCCAGTAGGCTACGTCCCTCGCCAGGCATAAATCTTTGCGGGATATGTACTGCTATGCGCAACTCCCCAATTGTCGGCCCTGTGATGCTCACCCTGCCTGGGCAATTCCACGCATTATGCCTAACTATTTGGCTGCAGTTTTGATTGGGTTATCATGCCTAGTGTTGAAACCGGCCTTGCTTCTTTGGTTCAGTCTCACTACCGCCCTACACGGGCTTTGTTCGTTTGCGTGTTCGAAGGTGGAATGAACCTCCTGGCTCGTGGATGTGGTGCAGCGAATGGCCGCCATAACACGATACTTGGCTGCACTACACAACGCCCTGGAGGCATGCATGCGATCGTGCGCATGGTCGCAACTGCACATCACACAGCGGGTCTTTTCGGGGGCCCATTTTGCAGCATGCAATAGTTGCCAACAGGACGCATTACATATAATTCCACCCTCAACCTGCATCACAAGCTTGCCCACACATTAAAGGACCTGCATAGCCCGCAACCATTTCAGACACTGCCGCAAAGGAGATCCGCTGCCTGGTAAACTCTTAATACACCACAATCCTCACTCCGCTCCATATTGATTTGATGACTAAGGCACCCATTTGGCAATTCGCTCTACATACGCTGCAGTTCACTCCCAGGAAAACCCGTTTCTGCTAACAACCGCCACACAAGGACCCCCATCTTAGGCGTATCTTTCCAATGGTAATAGCTGAGACCTATGTACCCCACTTGACGCCTCCTAACTCGCACATTTTAAGTCTCCACCTCATACAATTTCCCCACCGCCTGACAATGCGAATCTTTGCGCCAATGCTGATATATCTGACTGAAGACACACACGCCAATACCCGAAGGAAAGCACACAATCTCACCCGGTACTCCCGGCAGGTGCTATTTCACATGCCGTCAGCAGCACTCTCTCGTGCGCCAAGCCGTGGCACACCATCAGCACGATGACTATGACTATTGTGGGTGGAGATAGCAGCCTCAGCAACGTGGCGTACCAAACTCCCTACCTCCCGAAGACAATGCGGCGTGCAAATGCAACAAAGAAAGCAAGTGTGCCGTACCTGTACTCCACCACAATTCCAGCACGCCAGCTGTTAAGAACGAAGCGGTATGGTAGCAGCTGACTGATGCACACCCGCCAAGGAATTTGCGCCTGATAATTACTTGGGGTTTGGCGACCATTAAATGCAGACCGCACAGCACATGGAGGACTACTATAGCTGGAGGGTCCAGCGGCGCATTGCGAGATGGGCGGGGCTGTGCAGGTGGCGAGGATGAGGGTGCGACACGTTGGGGGACGACCTGGCGACGCGGGAGTTGAAGCTGGGTGTGTCCGCAGCGCGCTGGATAGCAGATGCGCCGGACTGAGGGAGTTCGGTGCGATCCAGCAGAGCCCAGTACGGAGACGCATGTCCCCGTGTGGCCGCGACGAGCGACCACAACAATGGAACACACACCAGGCAGCTGCCAATCCTGACCCCAGCTCCTGTCGCTGGCGCTCCATATCCCAAGGCGGACGCAGCTAGGACATAGCACTAGCACGGATTCGAACATTTCGCGTTGTTCACCTGCATAGAAAAGGTTTAAATCGAAGCCTGAGATATTGATGCTATGAGCATACGGGCGGTGCCGCCTTCGCAGCGGCGGCCCAGCCGCCGAACGGGTGTCGGCGGCCGTGGCGCCCGTGCCGACAACTAGCAGACATCTTTTTGTGCCGGCGTTGACAGGAGCCAACAAGCTACTCCGCCATGCCGCGTTGCGCTTGGGACAGGAAATCGGTCAAGCTGAGATTTTCGTCACCATGCGGCACTTTTGCGGTTACTTCCGGCACAAACAGCTTCCCCCGTGAAGCTTTGGTGTCCAGCAGCAGCTCAGCGCCTGTGGAGACAAGCAGAAAACGGTACAACAATGCGTAAGACATGGGCAGGATATCGCAGAAAATGTCGCCACTAAAAAATACAGGCCAAAACCAGTTCACATTCGGCCCAGCTTGCAAACCGTTTCTTATGCTTGGCTGAGGCAGCGCACGACATCCTTCTCACCTTTTTCCGCCACCACCGCTCCGTGATCCCGTAGCCAGTCCGAGCACTCAGCTACGCCCTCGTCGACGGTGGCAGCGGCCTCCGCGTCGCCTGCGAGGTGCGCCCGCATGCAGCCCGGCAGCGGCTTGGCGGCCTCCACGTCGCTGGCCCCGGACGGTGCTTGTCGCGGCGAAAACCCCAGCAACTGCGCCATCTCAGCGACGGGTAGAGGCAGGTCACAGGCCTTCACAAACGCGTTGAGGCCGGCCCAGCGCATTGATTCTGCCACCACATCCATGATCGCGCGACCCAGATGCGGTGCAGAAGCGTAAAGGCGGAAGAAGGCGGCATAGTTGTAAGTCATGACCGCCTCGCGAACCTGCACATCGTTGCGCCACAGCAAAGGAGCGTTTATGTATGTTAATGCATCAAACAATGTTAAGGGGGAAATGCTGCAGCATATGTGGTCCACAACGTAAGACAACAACTAAATGCACGGGTGAAAAGAACACGACCTGGTCCTGCAGTCAGGTTACAAGGCAATCCTGGACGCATAGGATTGCGAACCCCAGACCCGTGACAATTAGCAAGGGTTGAAGCCATTAACATGCACCGCAACGCACCTGTAGCGCATGGCGAATCTCGGGGCTCCCTAGCAGCTCACGCGGAATGTTGCGCATGGTGTGGAGCAATGACTTCGCCATGCTGCCTTCGCGCGACCCGGCAGTGGCGCAGTGCACGGTCTCGTACAGCAAGCGATACGCAGTGAACTCCGCCATGCAGCCCGGCTGCCCTTCACCGTAGAGGTGAGCTAGCCGCGCCTGGCACTGGTTGAATTCAGCAGTATCGCTGTACTCGAGGCTGCTACGCGCATGGGCCTCGTACACGCGCACCGCCAACGCATTGCGGAGGTGCTGCACGGTGCAGTCTTGACGCATGCCCTTGAACTGGTCCAGCGAGTAAAAATACGTCGCTTCCCCACGCGCAATCATCGCAACAAGGCGCTCCAAGGCACGTTCCAAGACGGCCTCCGGGCGCACCGCTGAGGGATCCGGCTGGCTGGTCAGGCGGAAGTACGACTTCTCAAGCGCCTGGCACGTGCCCACCACCACGCCGCCATTGCGTGCCGCCAGCTCTTCTTCATCAGACATGTCCATACCTGAGCTATCGCCATCGTTGAAACCGCCTGACCCAGTGCCTGCGGCCCGACCGTCACCGAAGCGGCCTGCGCGCGCCCGGCGGCGCACCTCCTCTGCCGAGACAAAACCATTGCCCCCTCGCCGACCCAGCTGGTGCTGCTGCTGCTCGAGCTGCACCTTCTTACGCTTGCGGTTGCTCACCGATTGCATGCCCCCTGCTTTGTGTGGCGACAACATGGGCGTACCGCCACTGAATGGGGAAGCATGTTTGCCAGCGTGATCGTCCTCGTCGGAGTCCACGCTGTAAACCCGCTTGCGGTACCCATTCAGCGGCTGGTGCTGTTGCCGATGTTGGTCTTGGCCTTGGTGAAGTTCATGGCTGGCGTGCACGTCAGGGACAGCGCCCCACCGATTCCGCTTACGGTTCTGCGTCCCCCCCAGGGAAAGCACTTGACTTGGCGTGGTGGCCCCCACACCATGCTGGGCAGTTGGGCTGTCAGGCAACATAATGGGCAATGTGTCCCAGTCCGTAGTCCACAGCCTACCCTCGGCCTTGACTTGATCCAGGTAGGCCATCAGCTTCTCGGACAGACGCGTGTCGGGAACATTCCGGAGGCGTGCCGTGTTGAAACAGCGGGTAACCCATGCGGAAAAGCTGGGAGGCCATTGACTGCTACCCTGCAGCGATGAAGGCGGCGCGGACTTCGCCGCCGACGCAGCAGCCGTAGCGCTGGCAGCGCCTGCAGCAACAGCAGCAGCGACAGCGGTATCGCTGCCGCCAGGAGTCCCGCCTCCTCGGATTGGAGTGGAGTGCGAGCCCACCGATATGTACGCGGGCGCGCCCGAGGCATTTGGGCGCTTCGTGAAGGGCAACTGCGAGCGAATGATGATGGCCGGCTGCTGCTTGCCCGCAGCCAGCGTCGCTGGGGCCGCGGCCGCGGGCGGGTCGCCTGGCGGTGGGCGTGGGCCGATGGGGACAGAATTAGGCCCAGTCGGCCCAGTCCGATGGCGAACCTGGCCGGCCTTGAGCGCCGACTGCTGGGCGTACAGGCCCGAGGGCGGGGCCTGCGAGTTGTAGTTATCGTGCAAGCCTACAGGTGACGGGGCTGCCGACAGCTGTGGCTTCTCGTGACAAACTCGAGGTGGATCGCTACTTGGCGGCGCTGGGGGCGGAACGGAGGGCTGCTGTTGCTGCTGGCCATAACCATGCACGCCGTAGCCGTATGCCCCTGTCTGCATTTGGTGTTGCTGCTGTTGCCAATACGTATACGATTGCTGGTCGTAGCCAGGGTAGGAGTAGTATGCGCCGTAGTTTTGTGCATACCACTGCGCGTAAGCAGCCGCATCGTAGCCGCCCGAGGCCGTCGTGGCCTCGCCGCCTGGATTTGCTACGGAGTCAGCAGATAGCCCTAATACTTCCTTCTGGCTGCTGTCTGGTGCGCCCGGCGGTGGAGGAGGTTCACTTGGGGGCGGAGGCGGCACGGATTCCTCGCCAGTCAAAGCTGAGTCGGGCGGCGGCGGTACTTCACACGGGGCCGCAGGTGGAGCGATGGATGGTGGCGCTGGCGGAGGTGCGCTCGCAGAGTCGCTGACCTCGGGCGCGTTATGCTCTGGAAGCTGGTACGAGCTTTCGACAGGGCCAGCTGCCGCATAATTCGGCGCTTGTTGCTGATAGTATGCTGACATATCATAGTTACCTCCATAGCCGTAGGCGGCGTAATACTGCTGGTAATATGTCGAATCTGCTTGATTGGACCCCGACCAAGGTCCGGAACTCGCCGCAGGGTATGCCATGGACGACTGGTAAGCCATGACGTTTGCCTACGTAAGATTGACAGGTGAGAAGGAAGGGCCAACATTAGGCGTTAGGGATACCTCCTGTTGCTGAAGCCAGCGTGCACACGGACAACCACGCACCAGTTGCTTGATAGCCAACCTCCGTTGCCAGCGAACAATAAGCTAGAGAGGCTGCCTTCTTTCCAAAAACGAATGTCAAGTCAACTGACCCCCTCTGTGCGACGTGTCGAGGAATCTTGACAAGGCGTTGAGAAATGTTTCCTATGATTGGAAGCACCTGTGCTGATATGTTTCATCTATAATGAGTCGAAGGGGTTCACATAAAGTTCCGAGGTGCTAGGCTGCAAAACTAGAGAAGCCACTTCGCGCTTCGCATAAGGCCCAGCCTCTCGAAGGCCTTGTCACACCGCCCATCGTCCCAAACACTTGAACTACTTGTGTGTGTAGCGGGCATTGATTTGCAACAGCTGTTACGAGAAGTGCATAATATCGTGTGGGGCATCGTTTCGGCCTGCCGTGGGTTGGCTTGCCATGGATGGCCGTAGTAGGCGCCCTTCAGATGCGGAGGGTGGGAAATTCGTCCGTTGGCCCCTGCTGCGTTCGGGTTGGACCTGTCAGGTTCTGACCTTTCTCATCTTAGCTTGATGGTAAGTCGAAAGAATGTGGCATGACCAGATACGTATTTCGCCTTTAAAACTGTCCTGTAAAGGTTTCCCTCGCATTATTACCGCCAACACAGGCAGCGTCCAAAATACAACAGCAGTGCATTGAACATAATGGCGAATCTTGCTTGTTTCAGCAGCCCGTTCCTACGTTTGCCTCAAAGATGTTCCGTGGGTCGTGTCGACTGCTGTGTCGACTGCTGTGTCTGAGCTGTGTCGACTGCAAGACGTGTCCGTTGCTTTACAATGAATAACTGTTACTGTGGTTGTATCTATATAGAGTGATGGGAGGCCAATCGTAGCGGCCAGCTCGGCCCGAAATGTACGGTACGGCCTCAATATTATGCGCAGTCACCTGGGGCACATCCCGCTCACCATAAATCTGGCCGAACGGTCCTCGTGTATTTTTGTCAAAGAGTAAACCCGGGATCCAGGCCGGTAATCTGCCTCCTTTTTCAAGCCTGCAAATCGAGCAGTGCTGACGGTCGCAATTGATGTCGTCTGCAGCTAGCGGTGGACTCTGGCATGTCAGAGCTCCCGAGGCAGGTAAGGCCATTCGTCTGCCGGCCGCCGACTTCCGCGAGCTGCGGGGAGGCCACCATCATTTGTTAACTTGTCTGAATTCATCGTTGCAGTGGACAAGGCAGCAAGGGATGCGCAAACATCGTTCACGTGGCGAAGGTATAATGCGGCTCTCCAACGGCGGTGTTGAGGTGCCGTTCCCTGAACGCATGGCTTCCACCCTTGCCCCAGATGGAGCCCCCTGCACATCATTCACAGCTTGGTAACGCTTTCAGCATCTTCGGGAACTCGTAAAATCACTGAAGGGCAGGCGACAGAGCAGCAAGCCCGGCAACGGCCAGCCCAACTGCTGGCGACGTTAAGCCTGTTGCCATGCCTGCCGCCTCCAGCTGGCAGCGATGGGGGTGGAGGAGGCGATGGTGTCTCACCGCAGCCGCTGTATACCCTCAGCTTACAGCAGCCGCAGGAAGTCGTTCTCACGCTTGCGTCCTTCGCCGTGACAAAGCTGGCGTACGTCCGGGTGACGAAGGCCTTCCGGGAAGCTTATCAACGGGAAACTGGTGTGGACGTGCGCTTCCGCCTCACTTTCGCGGCAAGCGGAGTTCA
This sequence comes from Yamagishiella unicocca, assembly GCA_003116995.1. Lineage (NCBI taxonomy): Eukaryota > Viridiplantae > Chlorophyta > Chlorophyceae > Chlamydomonadales > Volvocaceae > Yamagishiella > Yamagishiella unicocca. The sequence goes on along the minus strand of BDSL01000026.1, from coordinate 609,301 downwards.
GGTATGTGGATGGCGGCAGCAGCTGCTCGTCCCTTGTGGTATATACTATTATCTCTCTTACGCGTCCCCAACATTCCTCCAGGCCCGTGCCGTAATCGACGGACTGCCCGCGGACATCGTGGCACTTGCACTGCCGCTGGACCTGGACAAAATCGTGGCTGCGGACCTGATCGCTCCGGACTGGCGCCAGCGTTATCCCTGCAACTCGATTGTTTGCGAGACAACGGTTGCGTTTGTGGTGCGCCAGGTGGGACGCCGTCAGCCGGAGGCCTGACAGGTTTCCGTTGCGAGCCGTTGTTGGCCACCGGACGTGCATTGTGGTTTGTTGCCTAATTAAGGATGACACCGCTGTGCAGGGCAACCCCAAGAACATTCGGACGTGGGACGACTTGACGCGCGCAGGAGTGGAGGTGGTCCTGGCGAACCCCAAAACGGCAGGAGTGGCGAGGTGGGCGCTGAGCTGCACACCCGACATGACTCCCAGGACTGCTGCTGCACACAAAGGGTGTTGGATCCCTAGTATTACGGACAGGTTGCCACTTGTTACACCACAGGTCTAGATGAAGTAGCTGTTGCGTCATCGATTCATTTGATGTCGATTTAGCCTTGCTGCCGGGCACGGCAAATTGCAAGCCGGTGCGAGTCTTTCAAACCGCGAAGCACTAACACCACCTACTTGACGGTCGCCAGGTGGATCTTCCTTGCCCTCTGGGGCGCCAAGATGAGCAAAGGGCACGCTGCGTCGCTCGACTACGTCACCAAAGTGTTTGAAAATGTAGTCGTCCAACCCCGCGACGCCCGCGAGGCATCAGATGTCTTCTACAAGCAAAAGGTGGGCTGGCAGGACGCGAATGCGCAGCAGGCGCACGCAACCACAACCGGCGCAATATTGACGGTAGCCATCCGACCCATATGCCAGGTCGGGGACGTCCTGTTGACGTACGAAAACGAGGTCATCCTGACGAACGAGGTGTACGGCGACAAGGCCCTACCGTACTTGGTTCCATCGTACAATATCCGCATCGAGTGCCCCCTGGCGTTGGTGGACAAGGTACGTCGCATTGCTGGAAAAGGTGCTCTCAGCGGCATCGCGAGCCCCTGTGCGTGCCCATGTCTCCACACAATACTGTAAGCCGTGCCGTCTTTTTCTCTTTTAACTTCCTAGAAGCCGTGCCAACGTGCCACTCGTCCTCTTAAGCTGCCCGAATTCTGCTGATGCTGCCCCCAGGTGGTGGAGGCTCGCGGCCCGGAGGTCCAAAGGGCCGCCACGAAGTTCTGCCGCTTCCTGTTCACCCCGCCCGCTCAGTCCGAGTTCGCAAAGCTAGGCTTTAGGATCAACCCGCGCACCTGCAAGGAGGTGGCGGCGCAGCAGACGGGGCTGCCGCCGGCTCAGCTTTGGCAGGTGCGGCTCGCTGGGTGCTAGGAACGCGTATGCGTTGAAACCGTGACAATGCATGGACCTATCTGCATTATTGCATTCTCCAGCGCGGAAAGCAAGATGTCCAGTCACCCAAGGATGTGTGGCGTTGTTTTGGGCACTCTGCATGCGCACCAATGCCGACAATCTGTCTACATTGTGGCCAGCGTATCTGACCCAGATGGGATTTCCACCAGGACATGGGTGCTAGCATCGACACGGCCGCGTTTCAAGCCTGCCAGCTTGCGAGCGAGAAATTGCGCAGTCTCGTGCTGCGACGCCTGTTCGTGATGCCATTGGTCGGGGAATCCGCGCACATCATCGCGCCCCTGACGCCTATTGTGTTCGACTATCCGCTCACCAACCAGGTGGACCGCGAGCTCGGCGGCTGGGCCAAGGCTCAGGTCGAGTTCTTCGATGCCGGCGCCATACTGGACGAGATACAAAGCGCTGTTGGGCTCAAGCGCGTGCAGCAGCGGGCCGCGGCGGCCGCAGCGCGCCGGTGACGAATTACAGGTCGGCGACTAATGGGCAGGAGCGTCTTTCTGCTCACTGAAGTGCCTAGGAGGAAATGGCTCGGGGGCACGTCGGCGTGCCTAAATTAATACCATCACTGCCACCGCGTTAATTATTTCGCCGCCATTTGGACTGTGCATCGGGGCCTTGGGGAGGGGAACCTGCATCGGCATCGGAACCGGCATCGGACACCAGGTGGTAAGGTCGCTGCAATGGGTGCCGTACGCGCGTTCGATACACTTGTGCCTTATCGGGTGTCAAGCCGCGGCATGCCGATGCCGCTCCATGTTGGTCGTGGTTTGGGCAGGGGGAGGGTTGTGGCTAAAATGGCAGTTTCGTGCGCGGAATTGCGCGCTCTGTATCGGGCCGCAGCCGTGTGGCCAACGTCAGCATGTGATTGGTGCGGATAGCGCCATCCTCTGCCCCTGAGCCTTCATGAAAGGCGTGGCTGAGTCAGGCTGGGTCGCGCCGTTGGGGTCTGTGGGACGTCTTTGGGACGCCGTTGGAGACGCGTACTGGACATGTTTGGAACCTTGTAGTGTAGCGTCAAGAGGACATCCAGTCTCCGCTACACATGCTGGCTGCAGCTTCGTGCGCTTCTGTATCTCCCCTGTTTCGAACCATTTGTAGGGCCACATGGGAGATGCATGCAATGAAGCGATGTCCACTTGACAGAATACACGTCTCCATAAACATGAAGTACCCGGGCAAACTGATATCCATAGCGTGCACCTGTGAGTGCTGATGGCGTTCCCTTCCGTGCAGCGGGGGACGGAGGCGCGACGGAGGCGTCGGGAGGCGGTTATTTCGCGTGTCCCTGCACCGCAACGATAGACTGACAGGGGCTGAAACGTGAAATACTCTAAAGAGCAATATGAGCTGCCCCGGCTGCCCAAGGGCACGGTGCCGAACGCATAAGGTCATCACAAATAGTGTTGTGCGATGAGCTAGTTCAATTGTGGAGCCGTCCGTCTGGATAACGGGCTTTCAACGTACTGGACTATACGTGTACACACGTATGAAGTCATTCGTTGCAACCAATGTGGACAAGCAGGAATCCGATATCAGGTGCTCCGGAGCCAGAATGCTTTATCGGACGGTGGAGGTCCCAAGTACGCTGGCCTCCCCTCTGGCACAAACCTGGAAAGTGGCAAGTGTAAATCCTCATTTATTTCGGCTAGGACGCTTTGAGGCTGTACGTCCGCTTGAGAATGCAAGCGTCGCTCCGAAGACAGGACGCTTTATGGACGGTGGATGCAAAAACTACGCCATTATTGTCGATCACACGCACGTGGCAGGAAACATGAGCGCATATTCAGATAGACATTCACAATAACCATCTTCCGCTTTTTGAGTGTGTGGCATGGGCCAAGGGCGGCGCCGGGGGTGGGCGCCCAGCCCGAGTGCCTTCGGAACTGAAAGGTGATGCTGATCGTGCGCAGCCCACCAGCGATTTGCACCCCACCGCTCTGGTTCGGCAGCCGTCCTTGCCTTCTGCGGCGTGGACCAGCCGGCGACGGTTTGCCCAGCCGCAACCCCACCTGCAGTGCTAGCAGCAGCAAACTTCAGGTATGTCTGTCGTGAAGCTGTAGGCGCCTTACATTTCCTGCCCACGTGGAAAGTTCGGTCTTTGATTGTAAAAGCGTGACAGCAGTCCGGCCTGCAGGTGGTGTTCGTGAGCACGGAGGTCGCGCCATGGTCAAAAACAGGCGGCTTGGGGGATGTTGTGTCAGCTCTCCCAGCTGCGCTGGCCGCCAGGTATGTGTTCCGTTGCGACGGTAGTGGGCCGACCGACGCACCATTTTTGTTTGAAGCGAAGTGCGTATTCAGGTTCACTGCACAAAGTGGCAAATTTGTTTGTGATTCTTATGGAAAGTTTTCCGTGTAGCCTTCAACGCGCAACCATTCTATGTGCAACACCATTCTTGGCGTTGTTCGCGCCATAATATAGCTGTCTTGCGCGCTGCAGGGGGCATCAAGTGATGACCGTGAGCCCGCGCTATGCGGATTACCCTGGTATCTTCGATACGGGCCTGTTGGCTCCTGTGGAAGTGGGCGCGGACACACGGCCCCTCGGGCCCCCGCGGCCACAGCCAGTTGCACGTCCAGCACTGGCACAGAGGCCAGCAGCTGCGGGAGGCGACGCTGGGCTACCATGCACTGGCAGCACAGATGCTGGTGTAAAAACAGCAATGGGTCGAAGCTCGAGTGCCGGTAACACGTCGGCAGCGGGGCGCGGCTTGCCGATGCCAACACCTCACCAGTTGGGGAGCTCCCCCCCGCCAACTTCTAGTGCTCCGCGTACCGCAGCGGCCACCGCGCAAACAGACACAGCCACGGGAAATGGGTGCGTTTTCCGTACGCCTGGTCGGGCTCGGGCGCCCAACCACCAGCAGCAGGAGGCCGGTGTCTCCGAAGGCCTCCAGGGAGGGCGCCGACAGCACCAGCAGGTGCCCTCCCTGCCGCGGCCGCCTCCCGCAACGGAGGTCACCTACGCGCGCTTCTACGCGTGCCAGGATCGCGGCGTGCTGCGCGTGTTCGTGGATCACCCTGTTTTCCGAGCAGGTGGAGATGCGGCCGGAAGCGGCCAGCAGAGGGGTACCCAGTTGGGGCGCAGCGTCCCAAGGCAGGAGCGCGAAGGGCAGCCCAAGCTGCAGCATCATCCACAACGGCCCGAAGCAACGAACCAGTTCAGTGGCAATGGCAGCAGCAGCGCCCTAGGGCAGCAGTGGCATGTAAGCGGGGACCCAGTTGTTGCGGCGCTGCGCAGTCCGCAGCACGGCGACCCGTCGGTGGGTGTGTACACGTACAGCGAGGGCCTGTCGCACACGGACCTGCAGGCGCGCAACAGCGTGCTGTGCCAGGCGGCCCTCGCGGCGCCGGTACTGCTCTGGCACGACATGAACGCCATGCCTCAGGAGCTGCAGGTAGGGTGGGGGCGAGCGGAGGGCTGTTCGTGAGGTCCTGCGGGTCCTATGGCAGCGGGACGAGCGGAGGGCTTGGTTCGTGAGGTCCTGCGGGTCCTATGGCAGTGGGGTCGTCCCGCGGTTGATTACGTGGGCATGCGCAAGGGCTTTGTAGATCTGGCCTGGAAGCTGAGTTCGTGGAAATGGACGCAAGCTGAAAATGACGATGGAGGAGCCCATCGAAATGCGCGCGTCGCGGTAATGGTGCTGGCGCCCCTGGCATGCCAATCACGGACCTTCCCATCCCGTCGCCTCCTGCCGTACCCCAGGACGACCTAGCGGACCTGGATGCGGCCTCCTCGGTGCCGTACCAAGCGCTGCCGTTCGTCCTGCGGAACGGCCTGGCGGAGCCAGCCATCACGCTGGAGCCGGGGGGCGCAGAGCGATTGCGGGAGGCGCTTCGGATTCGGCTGCGCGCGCGAACCGTCGCGTCCAGAGGTGGTCGTTCGGGCAGCCCCGGCGTTTCCTCGCCCACGCCTTCGTCGGACGTAGAAGCCAGCTGCAGCGGCAGCAGCAGCGCGCGGGCTTCGCTGGGCGTCGGTGGCGCGTATGGTTCGGAGGCAGCAGCAGCTGATGGGTGGGCAAGGGCTGGCCGAGGCATGGCTGTACCTGGCGAGCTGGGCCAGCAGCAGCAGGTGCTGTTCGTGGGAAACGACTGGCCCTCGGCGCTACTGCCGCTCTGGCTGCAGAGCTACCGGGAGGTGGCCACGTCGGCGTCGCACTGGAGGTCGCTGCTCGAGGTAGGGACGCAACAGGAGGGGGGCGCAGCAGGGAGGGGGTAATGGGAGGAGGAAAGGGAATGGCGGGGGCGGAATGAGGAGGGGTGCAGCAGGAGCGGGGCGCAGCAGGAGCGGGGCGCACGGCATTTTACGCTCCACCCACACATGAAGCGGTACCTCGTGTGTAGGCGGTATGCAGCGTGTGAAGGCGACGTAAACGATCGAAGCCAAGTAGGGGTGGAGCGTAGTGCTGGCTTGTGATCCATTTCCCGACTCGCCTGTCATGGCGGCAGTAAGAAGCCTGGGATGCGGCAGGCCCCAAGCAATGCGACGCCTCCTGTCCCCCGCGGTAACGGTCAAACAGAAGGACACCGCCTGGCCCCGCCCGCATGCCTTCACCCCGCCCAGGCCCGGTTGCAACAGTTCAGGGCCCAGATGCCAAGTGTTGTGGACGGGCTTCAGTCGCGCGCTGGGTCCATAAGTGCCCCCCAGAGCTCTGAACAGGAGGCGGAGGAGGGCAGCGCAGCGGCGGCCGTTGTCAGCAAGGAAGCAACGGCTGGCAGCGGCAGCGGGCACCTAGGGGTGGAAGCAGCCGCGCCCATGGTGGCTGCCGCCGGGCCTACGGGGTGGGAAGTGCGGGATGCAGGCAGCCTGTTTGGAGGGGCGGATGACGAGGAAGTGGCGGCGGCCGCTGCCGCATCTGCTGCGGCCGCTCAGCTGTCCGCCACAGCCACACAGGCGGAGGCAGCTGCGGCTGAGGGACTGCTTGTGAGCGCTCAGTCCGCTGGTCCTGCGAGTGCTGCCAACGCGGCCTGGCTTTCGAGGCCGTCTCGAGGCTCGCCCTCAGCGGCGAATGTGACCCCGCCACCGCAAGCTTTTGCCGCTGACTCTGGAGGCGAGCTGCGGCGCGTCGCCTCGTCGTCAACCGTCGCAACTGTCGTGTTGGCGCCGCCGCCAGCGCCGACGCCGACGCATCGGGAGTACGACAAAGACGTGAGCGCTCACGGCACCCTCTACTCAGACGATGCACGTGGCGGTGGGTTCGTCAGTGTCAGCGACCACAGCAACAGCAGTGGCAGCAGTGGCAGCACTGCCCACAGCAGCGGCACTGGCAGCACTGGCCACAGCAGCGGCACTGGCAGCACTGGCCACAGCAGCGGCACTGGCAGCACTGCCCACAGCAGCGGCACTGGCAGCACTGGAGACAGTGACTGCAGCGGCGACGAGGGGCATGGCGGGGGCGCTTCAAATGACGATGCGGGGGCCCGACCCTGTGAACCGCTGGAGTGGTCTGCAGCGGCACAACCACCACAACCGCCGCCGCCGCCACAAGCACTACCTCAACCGCCGCCACAACCGCCCACCTTGCCCCTCGGCATCCCACTGCGCAGCAGCGCCAGCGACAGCGGTTTGGGCGCTGACCTGTCTGCATTATTGAAAGTGGAGCAGGTCCGTCAGGAGGTGCTGCTGCTGCAGCTGCTGTACTCCTTGCCGGGCATCGGCACGGCGGCGGGGGATGAGGTGACGGACACTCCAGGGGGGGCGCGTGCGTTGGCCGGGTCTGGAGATCTGGCTAGCCAGGCCTCTGGGGATACGGAGGACAGCGACACGGAGGAGGCCACCGGAGCTGAGGACACGGGCACGTCTGCGCTTACGGTAGCGGACCAGGAACAGCAGCAGCAGCAGCTCTCCTCGGCGGCGGCGTCGGCGGCAGCGGCGGCGGAGTCTCAGGACCGCATGCGCGGGACGCTCAACTCCTTCCAGCGCTTCGTGGCGTCCCGCCTCCGGGGCGCCAAGGTGGTGCTGGCGGTCCACAACTTTGCCTTCCAGGGCCTCTTCTCGGAGGAGTCCTTCTGGCGGCTGGGGTTGCCGCTGGTCGCGCTGCAGCAGATGATGCTGGGCGCCGGCGGCCCGGTGGACGCACCGCCTCCGCCTCCCGACAGCAGCGACAGCCTCGCTGCCGGCGCTGCGGCCGACGAGCCGTCAGACCTCCCGGTGGTATCCAGCCAAAGCGACGGTGCCGGGGCCTCACGGCCCGGCACTGGCGGCCCCGGCCGGCTCGTGTCGTGGCTGAAGGCCGCGCTGCTGTCCAGCGACCTGCTGGTCACGGTCAGCCCGGGGTACGCGCGGGAGCTGGTGGAGGGGCCGAAGGACGGCCCGGCGCAGCCGGCTTCTCAGGCGCAGCGAGTGGCGGAGGGCGGGCTCCAGGCGGACGGTCCGGGCTTGCCGGCAGGCGCTCGGGAGCTGTGCGACATCGTGGCCACCCGGGGCATGCAGGGCATCATGAACGGCCTGGACGAGGCGCTGTGGGACCCCGCCAACGACCCGCTGCTGTCGCCCAACGTGCGCTACAGCCGGGAGACCGCCCGTGAGGGCAAGGCTCGCGCCAAGGCGCAGCTGCAGGCGCAGCTGGGGCTCGAGGTGGACCCGGATGTGCCGCTGTTTGGGTTTGTGGGGCGGCTGGAGCAGCAGAAGGGCGTGGATGTAATCCTGGCCGCGCTGCCGAAGCTGCTGGGCCCGACCGCGGGGAACGGCGGCTACAACCGCTCTCTCGGTTACGATCGTGAGGCGGTGGTGAGCGCGGCGCTGCATGCGCAACAGGAGGCCGCGGCTCGGAAGAAGCCGGCGCGGCTGCTGCAGCTGCTGCTGAGGGGGCTTTACAAGCCCAAGTGGCCGCCGGTGCCGCCGCCGGCGCGCGCGGCAAGCGGCTCCGCACCCACTGCGAATGAGAACGGGGAAGCGGAGGTGCCTGCCGCCGCCGTAGGGGTGGAGCCCTCGGCTGCCGATGCAACCGCGGCCGCCGCCACCGGCGCCGTTGTGGAGGCGAGCGGTGATGGCAGTGCGGTCCGCGGCACCGACGCAGGGATGCAGCTAGTGATGCTGGGGACCGGGGAGCAGTGGCTGAAGGACGGGCTGGCGGCGCTGCCGCGAGCCTACCCGCGCCGGGCTGCGGGCATCGTGAGCTTTGACGAGCCGCTGTGCCACCTCCTGTTGGCGGGCTGCGACTACTTGCTGGTCCCCTCCCGATGGGAGCCGTGCGGCCTGGTAGCGCTGGCGGCATTGCGCTACGGCACGGTGCCGCTGGTGGCGCCCACCGGGGGGCTGCTGGACGCGGTCACGCCAGTGGTGGACCCGCCTTCCGCTGCCACCGCTTCACGCAAGGGCCGAGGTGGTGGGAAGGCGAAAGGGCCGCAGGCGGCGACGGCGGACGATAGTTTGCGGCTACCTGGGGCGTCATCCACGCCCGTGGGACGGGACGCTGCAAGCGGTGGGGGCCGTGCGGGATTGGACGGTGACAGCCGAGGGGTGGAGCAAGTGGAGGCGGCCCCCGCGGGCGGGGGCCTGCTGGGATTCGTCATGGACAGACCCGTGGGTCAGCACGACGACAGCATGGCCAAGCGCGCGGCCGTTGAGTCCCTTGTGCGTGCGGTGCGTGCGGCGTGCGGGACGTACGGCACGGAGGCGTTCCAGGCCCTTCGCGAGCGGTGTATGGCGCAAGACGTGTCCTGGAGCGGGCCGGCCCAGCGTTGGGAGCAGCTCCTGCTGGACGTGGCAGCGGGCGGGCAGGACGAGGTCCGGGGCGGTCGCTTAGCCGAGGTCGAGGCGGCAGAAGAATAGTCGGAAGGCATGGGGATGCACGGTTGCTTGTAGCGTCACGGGCACTGCAGAACTCTTCGTTTGGG